>CM020020.1:8985000-9585000 GCA_009771035.1 Lupinus albus | reverse complement strand
ATAATAAATTTAAAAAATTAAAGTTAAAACTTTTAATGGTAAATCATATGGTTAAACTTAAAAGTTAGTATTGTTAGAAAAATTTGATGTATATCATAAAATTCATATATTCTTTTTTCTATTTCTCTCACTCTTCATGTTTTTTTTGTTGGTTACAAACATAAATTATATTTATCAAAATTAAATTACATGATTGATAAATAGTTGAAATATATAATTGAAGGAAGTATAAGAGAAATAGAATTGACAATAAATGTTAAACACTCAATGCAATTTTATGTGAAGACTAAGTAAAAAAATATTATATACCTAAAGCAAAATGACCAATAAACTTCTAGCAAGCACAAATCCACAAAATTAAAGCATATTCTCATCAATATTTGAGACTAAAATAACATAAATTTACAATGTTGCATTAATATAAGTTTTAAGCTTAAAAATAACTAGTAACATAATTATTGTGATGAGAGAGCCTCATGTACAATAATCAGCAAATAATTTATCATTTAAACACGAGCATCCACAATACAGTACAACAAATAATATTTTAATGTATATATAAAGAATCAAAAGATATATCAATCAATCTTGAAGGAACATCAAAATTAAAATAAACTATTAGAAGAAACGAAACCTTCAATGAAGATGAGAATATATGAAAATATTGGAAAAAAAACCCTCCATAGATGAAGAAATCAAATTTTTTTTGAAGGAATATTTTTGTTAGAAAGGATAATGCAACTTTTGAATGAATTATTTTGTTAAAAAGGAGTTTGCACATTGTTTTGAGAAAAAATATATTTTTACTTCTAATTTTTTTGGATGGATTGGGTATCCATCCAAATGGATATATCCATGGATATCCATTGAATATAATAGATGAATTTGAATCTATCCATTATTAACACTATCCATTGGATTATATCCATTTAAATCCATTAGCTTTAATGGATGGATTTAGATGGATTTAACTTGGATGAATTTTGGATCGACCATGGATTATAGATAATTTTGCCATCCCTAATTAGGGTGAGATAGATGAAGAGTTGAAGGTGGAGAGAAGGAAAAAAACGTATCATTGAATAGAAAAGACTAAAAAGAGTTTTAGATTTTTTTTCATTTCCTTGCATCCCCGTAAAGTTTGCACCCTCTCTTTTTAACGAACCAGAATCATCTCCCATATAATTACTTGAAAATACATGTAAAAATTAAAAGATAATAATATTTATATAATTTTATTTACACATATTATATTTTTATCTTTCAAAATATAATAAAAAATAGGACTATCTTCTTTATTATGGGAGATGAGTTTAACTTGCATCCATTTTTAACCGTGTGTGAGAAGGAATAGGAAACTCCTCAATTTTTTTAACCATGTGGGGAGTGGGTAGTTATTGAAGCACCACCTCATATATTTTGGCAAAGGCACGTTTTTTACACTTCACTTGCTTTTTGCTCCAATTCATTCCATTATGAAAACTAAAACCCCCACGTTTGCCTTCATATTTGTAACTTTTTATTTATTATGATTTCAAAAACCATGTAACCATATTTAACTGTTCCTTTATTTATTTTTAGAATTAAAAGCGACAATTAATATTTCAGGTAATTAATTGACTGTTGAATAAGATTTGAAGATAAAATTGGTTCCAATACAATTGAAAAATATGATTTTTGTTATCATTTATTTTTTGTTGTTATGAAATCTTTGTATTTTTTCCAAATAAATAAGCCGGTCAAAATTGAGTCATCACAACATACATTACATTTAGGAGAAAACTTCAATGAAACATACTCATTAAAAAAGAAGATGTAATCATTTTTCACAAGCACGTATCATATTGTAGTCCATACAAATGGAGCATAACATTTGTTTAGCATCATAGGTTTGAAAATGCAGCACATTAACCTCTGACAATATATCCTCCAGAAGTGCAAGTAGATTTGTGAAACTCTTATTACTCTATTCATTAACAGATTTCAACTTATACAACCTTGACACTGTTTCCAATCTCGTGAATTCAGTACAACCATCAAATAATGGTTTCTCAGCATCACTTATCAACCGCCGAAACATCTCAGAATCCTGAAGATCATCTTCAACATCATTTCTCATTTCCTCGAAACGATCACCTTCTTATGCATTTGTGTTGTTTTCTTTCATATGCATCTTAGGACAATCCTTGATATCTCTTTTCTCAACATATCTTGTCCAAAATGTGTAACTCTGAGCGATATCGTGATACACTAAATGAAATTTTAACTCATTTGGATTAACACGATTGGAGTAACAACATTTTAAACAGGGACATACAATTATATTAATGTTTTTAACATTTTAAGTTGCAAACCTAATAAATGATTTCACTCCATCCTCATGTTCATTTTTCAATCGATTGACACTTATCAAATTTCGATCAATACTTTCATCTGCTTTATAGAAAGGAATTGACAAAAAACATTAATGAGCATATAAATCCCTAAAAGCTTGGAATTAAGCTCACCAAGTAGAGCAAATACATTATTAGGAGAAATCATAACTCATGTAATAAGGTGAAAGATGAAACTTGAAGTTAATACAAGCTAAGTGAGTGAACTTTCAATTAGGACTTTAAACAAAACTCATGTAATAAGGTGAAATCCAACTCAATACAAGCAAATATGCATAAAGAAAACTCACTTTAAATCTAGTGTTGAATGAGTGAACTTTCGATGTTGAATGAGTGAATGATTTTGATGTTGAATGAATGAATGAGTTTCAGTGTTGACTGATTTTCGTATTGAATGATTTTAAGGTACAAAGAGATTTTCGGTGTTGAATAAAGAGATTTTCGGTGTTGAATAAAGAGATTTTCGGTGTTGAATGATTTTGAGAGTAAATAATTTTATGATTTTGAGAGTAAATGAGTTTCGGTGGTGAGTGGGTGAACTTGAGATTGTTGATTGTGTGTGAATGTGGAAAAAATTTAAGTTTTTTAGGATTAGATTGTACTTGAGATTGTTGAGCATTGATGATTTAAAAGTGCTCATTATTTTAATTCAATAATGATTCTTAAACAAGCATTGTTGAAGATATCTTATTAAAATAATGACATATAAACATAATTAAAATAATAACAATTAATTGTAGCAATTAATTGAAATATTGACAATTAAAATAATAACATATAACCACAATTAAAATAACGACAATTAATTGTGTTTTTAATTATATTCAAATAATGACAATTAATTAAAATAATGACATATAACCATAATTAAAATATATCCATGAAATTATTTTAAAATATATAAATTTATCATTTACCAATAAAAGAAATAATATAAAACATAAAATGTAAGAATTAATTATAAATTCTTAAGTTTGGGATTATTGAGTATTAAGGATTCAACTACGCTGATTAACTAGAGTGTTGTACAAGATACTACAAGAAACGCCGATGAAATTATCTCATTCAAATAATAACAATTAATTGGATATGTTGAACAATTAATGTCATATGTAATTAATTAATTGTGTTTTTAATGACTTTCAAATAATGATAATTAATTAAAATAATAACATATACCCATAATTAAAATATGTCCACATAATTATAAATGTAAGTATCAGAGTGCAACTAAGAGGGGGGTGAATTAGTTGTCTTAAAATAATGGCCACTTTTTCTGCAAAACTAAAGATTAAAGTGCAGCGGAAAATATATGCAGAAAATAATAATGAAAGAGATAAGGGAGAAGAGAATACACAGAGATTTTTATACTGGTTCACCTTCTTGTCCACCGAAGGTTACATCCAGTACTCTTGCCTCACAAGAGATTTTTCCACTAAGAACTATGAGTTGTAATTACAATATCTCACCCCGAGATTTCTATGTACCTTACACACTCCCTCATTCTTATTCACCATTGGAAAACACATTTCCAAGTGATTCTATTCCCCTTTCGTTTCACACCCCGTGAAAGAAAGTAATCAACAACAATGAAGAATTTATAACAATGACAGATTGCCTTTACAAGTATGAAATTTGTATAACTTGCAATCCTATCAACTCTTGTATACAATAAGTAATAATGCTCTTGAAATCTTTTGAAACACTCTTTAAGCAACTTAAGAAATTAACTTTGAAAGTCTAAGTACTGAGTTGCAAAAGAGTAGTGAAATAAGATTAAAACTTTGAGAGCTTTTTGAAAGTGTATGTAAATTGTATATGAAAGTTGTTTTTGTGTGTGTGTGAATTTAGAGCCTTTATATAGAATTCCAAAACACCCTAGGTGTCTTTCTGAAAGTGTATGAGTTGTTTGGAGTGAAGAGATTTCGTTTGGAGTGAAACCTTTTCACTTTGAAATCTGAAAACTCTTCCAACAGCTCTCAGTAATCGATTACTAACTTGGGTAATCGATTACCCAATCAATACTGTTAACAGCTATTTGAAAATTTACACAGTGTAATCGATTACTGGATTTGAGTAATCGATTACTCAAACAACACTGTTTGACAGTTTTGTTATTTTTCTTCGTGTAATCGATTACACTACTTTGGTAATCGATTAGTCATAGCTGTTAGAGGTTTGAAGACTCTTTTCTTACACATGTAACCTGTTACTTAAAAGAAGTAACCTGTTACACACTATTTTTGAAAATTGTTTTAACAAATTCTAAAGTGTTTCAACTTTTCTTAAAAAATGGTTTGAGCATTATAACTTTGTATATACTAAGAGTTTTAGGATAGAAGTACCTATAAAGACTTAGTCTATTGTCTTGAAGCTTTGATCTTCTTTGTCTTCATAAGTAGTCTTCCTTTTCTTCTTTTTGGTGATGTTGGTGTCTTCATCAAAACCGTGCCAAGGTCAGAAGCAGAGATCTTCTTCACAATCTCCCCCTTTATGATGATGACAAACCAATATCTCTTTGACAGTGTATTTTTCTGAATTTCTTTGAGAGCAACATACTTTCTGATATATCTTGATTTGTTTTGAGTATGCTCCCCCTATCTTGTATGCTCCCCCTTTCATTTGGAGTTAAGTGCCTGGAAAATATTTTGACAAAAGAAAATACACTCCCCAACTTTTCTCCCCCTTTTGACTTCATCAAAAAGTAGAAAAGCCAAGGGTTCAGCACAATATATAGCATACATGATTTATATCATAATAGATATAGCAATTATAGCATAATGCATATCAGAATAATGAAATATGTTTAAACATAAGCAAATCGTAGCAGTTTTAGACGTTCAAACATAGTACTAACAAACATAAAAAACATAAATAAACATATTTAAGTTCAAGTAGGCATGAGATAACATGGTGAAGCATACAAGAATATATAAGTATTTAGGACAAGTAAGCTTCATCAAGAATGCCTAGTTCACGTCTAATTTTGTAAAAAGGTTCTTTTGCTAACGGTTTAGTAAATATGTCCGCTAGTTGGTTATGAGTATCAATGAATTCTACCAACACATCCTTCTTTTGGACATGGTCCCTAAGGAAATGATGTCTTATATCAATATGTTTGGTTCTTGAGTGCATAATCGGATTTTTGGTGAGATTAATAGCACTAGTATTGTCACACTTTAAGGGAGTGTAGCCTAAGTTTAAGCCATAATCCCGTAATTGTTGTTTGAGCCACAACACTTGTGCACAACAACTACCGGCAGCAATATATTCTGCTTCAGCCGTGCTTAAGGCAACACAAGTTTGTTTCTTACAGGACCAAGAAACTAAGGCATTCCCTAGAATGTGGCAAGTACCGCTTGTACTTTTTCTCTCAGACTTGCATCCCGCAAAGTCTGAATCCGAGAAGCCAACCAATTCGCATACACTTCCCTTTGGATACCACAGTCCAACATCGGTTGTGCCTTTGAGATACTTCATGATTCTTTTAACGGCAACTAGATGTGACTCTTTGAGTTTAGATTGATATAGCGCACATAGACATACACTAAACATGATATCAGGTCTACTGGCAGTAAGATATAAAAGAGATCCGATCATACCTTGGTATTTAGATATTTCAATGCATCTACCGGGTTCATCTGCGTCAATGTATGTTCCAGATCCCATAGGAGTAGCTATTGGCTTGCAGTTATCCATATCAAATCTTTTTAATAGATCTTTGCAGTATTTGGATTGACTCACGAAGATGCCATTATCAAGCTGTTTTATTTGAAGTCCAAGAAAGTAATTCAACTTTCCCATCATGGACATTTCAAATTCTCCTTGCATCATTTTGCCAAAGTCATTACACAAATTTTCATTAGTAGAACCGAAAATAATATTATGTACATAGATTTGAACTAATAAAGTATGATGATTTATTTTCTTAATAAATAAAGTAGTGTCGACCTTCCCTTTTGTAAAACCTTTTTCTGTCAGAAAATTCGTTAGACGATCATACCACGCTCCTGGTGCTTGCTTTAGGCCATAGAGGGCTTTCTTTAACTTGTAGACATGAGAAGGATGTTTGTAATCTTCAAATCCAGGAGGTTGCTCTACAAACACTTCTTCTTGAATGTAGCCGTTGAGAAATGCGCTCTTGACATCCATTTGATATAGCTGAAAATTAAGAGAACAAGCATATGCAAGTAATAGCCTAATAGCTTCAAGTCTAGCAACCGAAGCGAAGGTTTCATCAAAATCAATACCTTCTTCCTGGTTGTATCCTTGGGCTACTAGTCTAGCTTTATTTCTAATAATAACACCATTTTCATCAGATTTATTTCTAAATACCCAACGAGTTCCTATTACATGTCTATTCTTTGGTCTAGGAACAAGTTCCCAAACCTCATTTCTCTCAAACTGGTTTAATTCTTCTTGCATAGCAAGAATCCAGTGTTCATCCTCGATTGCATCATCAATCTTGGAGGGTTCTATTTGAGAGACAAATGCCATGTTTAGACAAGCATCAAGCATTCTACGAGTAGTTATACCTTTGCTTATATCACTGATGATGTTGTCAATAGGATGATTTCGATGGGTCCTCCATTCTTTTGGTAAGTCAGAGTGAATATGCTCTTCTTGAGAAAATAGATCATCATCCATTCTCAATTCCTTAGTATTAGTTGTAATGTCTTTGATAGAATTACCTTTAGCAGGGAAACTTGGCAAGTCATCGTCATCGCAAGAAATCACATCCTTTACCGTAGGATTAGTTTCATCAAAAGATACATGAATGGATTCTTCCATGGCTAGAGTTCTTTTATTAAAGACTCTGTAAGCTTTACTCGTGAGAGAATAGCCAAGGAAAATTCCGTCATCCGCTTTTGCATCAAACTTGCCCAAGTTGTCCTTACCATTGTTTAAAATAAAACATTTACAACCAAATACATGAAGATGAGAGATGTTTGGTTTTCTACCTTTGAAGAGTTCATAGGGGGTTTTCCTAAGAATTGGCCTTATAAGAACACGATTTGAAACATAACAAGCAGTGCTAACTGCATCAGCCCAGAAATATTTTGGGAGGTTAGTTTCGTTTAACATTGTTCGAGCCAGTTCTTCTAAGGACCGATTCTTTCTCTCTACAACACCATTTTGTTGTGGTGTTCTAGGAGCAGAAAAATTGTGATTGATTCCGAGATCATCACAGAATTCTTCAAAAGAAGAGTTTTGAAATTCTCCCCCATGATCACTTCTTATAGCAGCGATTTTTAGAGATCTTTCATTTTGGACTCTTTTAGCATAAATGCTAAAGGCTTTGAATGCCTCATTCTTATGAATTAAGAAGAAAGTCCAAGTGTATCTAGAAAAATCATCTACTATAACAAGAGCATAATAATTACCACCAAAACTTTTTGTCCTTGAGGGACCAAATAAATCCATATGAAGTAATTGCAATGGTCTATCAGAAGAAACTATATGCTTTGGTTTGAAAGAAGTTTTTTTTTGTTTACCCATTTGACAAGCACTACATAGTTTGTCTTTAACAAACTTCATTTTGGGTAAACCCACAACCAAATCTTTCTTAATAAGTTTATTCAAATGTTCCATGTGAATATGCGCTATTCTTCTATGCCAAAGCCATGCATCGTGATTATCATTAGCTACTAAACATGTTGTAGGTAAAGTAGAATCTATGTCAATCATATATATATTATTTATTCTCTTACCAACAAGTTTAGAGTTATTGGAATCCTTACTTTTGATGATGCATTTATCAGGGTATTATGTCACTTGAAATCCTTTGTCGCATAATTGACTTATGCTTAGAAGGTTGTGCTTGAGTCCTTCAACATATAATACACCTTCTATAGTAGTTGAGGGTGGCTTGCCAATTCTACCAACTCAAAGTATTTTTCCCTTGTTGTTATCACCATATGTGACGTATCCTTTGTCCCTTGGAGTCAGGACAGAGAATTTACTTTTATCGCCCGTCATGTGTTTTGAGCAGCCGCTATCCAAGTACCATAAGTTGCTGGCGGCTCTCAAATTTTCCTACAAAACAGATTAAGTTTTATTAGGTATCCAATATTCCTTGGATCCTAAATGGTTAGTCCCTTTCTCAACCCACTTATATGTTCCTAAGGGTACACCATACTTTCTAATCATGCAAGTGTTTGGTGTATGCCCATTAATATTACAGTATGTGCATATGGGTTGATGAGCATGTATCCTAGAATTTTTAAAGATATGGATACTTTCTTTTTGAAAGATAATTTTCTTTGAGACATTTTGCTTCTTAGAAGCTTGGCTTTTAGAATAGCCTAGACCTCTCCGGTCTTTAATATGTCTCTGATCCTTTATTATCTTTTCCAGATGTTTGCTACTCTTGTTTGAATCATTAAGTTCAAAACTTAATGTTGAAATTTTATTTTCAAGAGTAATGCATTTTTGACATGAAGAGGATGATGATGATTTATTTCTAAACATTTCTAATTCAGTTTTCTGTTTTAGAAATAATTTTCTAAGTTTGACATATTCATCATGCAATTCATTAAATGCTAATTGTAATTCAGAAGAAGAAATATGTTTAGATTTACTTATCTCTTCATCATCAGAATGATGAGATACCAATAGCGAGAGATGAACTTGTTCGTCATTTTCTGGTTCAGATGTAGAACAAGTATTGTTGAGCATTGACCTTTTATCTTCCTCCGTTCCTTCATGCATAGTGTCTAGAGCATCCCATATTTCTTTGGTCGATTTGCAATTTGATATTTTGAAAAGTTCATCATTGCCAAGTGATGAAATGAGGATGTTTTTCGCTTTAAGATCATATTGCACTTTCTTTTTATCTTCATCACTCCATGAAGATTTGGGCTTAATTTCTCTTACTCCATTGATGACAGTGAAGGGTTCATAAGGTCCTTCTTCTATAGCATTCCAGATATCCAAATCTTGTGATTCAATGAAGATTCTCATTCTGATCTTCCAGAAGTCGTAGTATTCTCCAACAAAGCTTGGAGGGCAGTTGATGTTAGAACCTTCTCCTAGGAAAGATCTTCCGGCCATCTTGGTTAGGATCAAACTTTGAGACTAAATTACCCAAGTATAGCCCTGGTGCCAATTTTAAGTATCAGAGTGCAACTAAGAAGGGGGGGGGGGGGGGGGTGAATTTAGTTGTCTTAAAATAATGGCCACTTTTTCTGCAAAACTAAAGATTAAAGTGCAGCGGAAAATATATGCAGAAAATAATAATGAAAGAGATAAGGGAGACGAGAATACACAGAGATTTTTATACTGGTTCACCTTCTTGTCCACCGAAGGTTACGTCCAGTACTCTTGCCTCACAAGAGATTTTTCCACTAAGAATTATGAGTTGTAATTACAATATCTCATCCCGAGATTTCTATGTACCTTACACACTCCCTAATTCTTATTCACCCTTGGAAAACACCTTTCCAAGTGATTCTATTCCCCTTTCGTTTCACACCCCGTGAAAGAAAGTAATCAACAACAATGAAGAATTTATAACAATGGCAGATTGCCTTTACAAGTATGAAATTTGTATAACTTGCAATCCAATCAACTCTTGTATACAATAAGTAATAATGCTCTTGAAATCTTTTGAAACACTCTTTAAGCAACTTAAGAAATTAACTTTGAAAGTCTAAGTACTGAGTTGCAAAAGAGTAGTGAAATAAGATTAAAACTTTGAGAGCTTTTTGAAAGTGTATGTAAATTGTATATGAAAGTTGTTTTTGTGTGTGTGTGAGTTTAGAGCCTTTATATAGACTTCCAAAACACCCTAGGTGTCTTTCTGAAAGTGTATGAGTTGTTTGGAGTGAAGGGATTTCGTTTGGAGTGAAACCTTTTCACTTTGAAATCTGAAAACTCTTCCAACAGCTCTCAGTAATCGATTACTGACTTGGGTAATCGATTACCCAATCAATACTGTTAACAGCTATTTGAAAATTTACACAGTGTAATCGATTACTGGATTTGAGTAATCGATTACTCAAACAACACTGTTTGACAGTTTTGTTATTTTTCTTCGTGTAATCGATTACACTACTTTGGTAATCGATTACTCATAGCTGTTAGAGGTTTGAAGAATCTTTTCTTACACATGTAACCTGTTACTTAAAAGAAGTAACATGTTACACACTATTTTTGAAAATTGTTTTAACAAATTCTAAAGTGTTTCAACTTTTCTTAAAAAATGGTTTGAGCATTATAACTTTGTATATACTAAGAGTTTTAGGATAGAAGTACCTATAAAGACTTAGTCTATTGTCTTGAAGCTTTGATCTTCTTTGTCTTCATAAGTAGTCTTCCTTTTCTTCTTTTTGGTGATGTTGGTGTCTTCATCAAAACCGTGCCAAGGTCAGAAGCAGAGATCTTCTTCACAATAAGTTCTTAAGTTTTGTAGTGAAGACATTCAACAACTCGCATATAAATGTGCACTATTGTATATTTGATGTTTAAATATTCAACAATGCTTATTTATAGGAGCGTTGTGGAAGGTTATAATTCCTATTAAGCATCTTAATCAATTAAACAACCATTAATCGATTAGTTGAGAATAATTTTATTTTTTTAATTGATTAAACAACCCTTAATCGATTACCTGGATGTATTGTGTTACGTGTGTGCTTAATTGTGTAGAATCCTTGCAATTCAACAATGGTTGTGTAAAGAAGCGGCGTTGAATAGATGCAAATCAACAAAACTTGTGCAAAAGAACGTTGTTGTATATTCGATGTTCAAATATTCAACAACGCTCTTTTAAATGAGCGTTGTTGAATATCATAATTGTTAATTCTACACAGTTAAGCACACACATAACACAAAACATCTACAACAATAAAACATACACATTCATAAAAAATGCATTGAACAGCTATAACATAACAACAACAAAAGATATACAACACCAGAACACATCTGCAACACCTAAACACATTATAGTATTCAAAACAATTGAACATGAACATTGAACATTGAACATTACACCAAAATAATACATTGAATATTGAACCAAAATATTACATTGTATTCCCTTAGCTTGTAACTATACAACATTTCCTAAGCTAAAATCTATAAATGAATTCCCTAAACTACTCTTTAACGCTAAGTACATAATTTGATCAATATTTCCTAAGTTGGGTGATTTTGTCATATGTGTATGATTATACATCAAATTGGACTGAAGTTGGCCACTACTGAATGATCTCCTTCATGAAGTACAACACATAATAGTTGTAATCTTTCTCGTTGGTTTGGCGGGGGTCTACAATTAAAATAAAAAAGATATAAGTATAACCTTTACATAAAATATGAATACCACATATATCTAATTCTTTGAGATGATTTGTGTCAATACCTTTTCTGTAAATTTACAGCTCCCTAAACAACATAAAATGTACTTAATTACTAAACAAAAAGTGAAAGTGTACCTAAAATAAAAAAGTTCAAATTAGTAGCTCACTTAACTAGTAAATATTTCTTTCATAGTGTGGTACTTGTTCAGATCGTCATGTTTCAATGAATCAAAATAATATATTTATTCTTCAATGTGATTAATGACAATCAAAAGCCAACGTTGCCTAACAAAACATATGCATACGATTAGGAAATGTTAAGCACAAATATACAAAAGACAATTAAATTATGTTTGTAAATAAAATGTTCACCCGATATTAAAAGGTGCAAGAAATAAATCTGCATTTTCTTTATGTTTGATGAGCATATCAGCTACATGTTGTGGATTTCCTCCTCCATTCTTCTTTTTTGTCATTGGGGTTACTCATCACCAAAGAGGTAAATTGCGGGGACAAGAATATCATATATTTTTTATCTTTCAAAATAAGATTGACATGCAATTACCTAACATATAACACAAATATTAGTTTATTATAACATCAATGATTAAATACAAAAGTGAGAAGCTAAGAAAACAAAATTTACCTAATATATACACATTTAACAGTTGAACCTATCAAGTCATGTTCATATACTTCCTTAACTTAATTTATGCTAATGAACTCTTCGGTACTGAACACTCCATTGGGAATTAATATCATAAGTATAGAACCTTGATCCATTTTCTGTACATGCTTCATCAACCGAGTACAGAACTCCATTGGAAACTTTAGACTTTGACTTCACCACTTTGGTTTTTTGTGTAAATGTTCTATTATTGGAGGGGATGTCACTGTGTCGTCTAACTCTTTTTCATTGGGTCTGGAGTGTTCATGTCCCTGAATATTTCAATACAAAATATATCAATTAATAAAAACTATAATAACAATGAGCATAAGGTGAAAATCACACCTTAGGATCAACATCTACAAGGTCTATTGGCCAAGTCACATACGTGCTTATTCCCCTCTTATAGTCAAGGTATTCCCATATAGAGGAATTGACAACAATGCATAACCATCGACTTCAACATCCATCACGACCTTCACAAGATTGGGTGAGATACATGGGATAATTGACAACACTTTACTAACACCCACTACTCGCTTACATGGGATATCCAAGTATATTGTGCATGTATTGATTTCCTAAATGTTAGTTAAAACATATAAGTTTATGACTATATTTAAACTAAAGGGCAAATAAATGAAAATTAGTCAATTAAATTACCTCAAGAATGTTGTGAGTAGCATTTGTGAAACTCTCATTGATGTTAGGAACATTGCCTTGTTGATCCCCCTCAGGTTCCTTCATTTTCATTGAACTTTCAAATTCATTGAACCATTGCATAAGGGTATCCAACCGATTCTGTATCCAAGACAAGTCGACTTTAGTTGCACACTTTTGAGGGGGTAAAAAATTTCGCTTGCTAACCCCAAATCCTACACCCCAGACACGGCCATAGTACTCATAAGTGCCAAAATATACCACTCTTCAATCACTTTTTATGACACTTGGTTAAGTGTGGGGTATTTGATGAGTCATATATTACACATTATTCATAACCTTAATTTACCATTGTTAATGGTTCTTGGTATCTAATTGACTTTGTTTGAGATGGTTTAGTGTTTTAGGTTTTATTGGACTATTATTCCTATAATGAGTTAATTTGAGATTATTTACCCTAATTAAATCTAATTCTATTTTCAGGTCATATTTGGCATCAAGGACATTTTGGGCATTACAAGTGGAGGTTGTGTGCTAAAGTGAAAATTATATTTTGTAATAGGTTTTCAATTCCGTTTTGGGTTTTGGGTTTTGGGCACATTGTTTAGGGCTCATTTTCGTTTTACTCTCTTGGAGCCTTTGGAATTTGGTTTATATAGAGGAACACATTACACTTAGAACATTAGACATTAGTTTTGAATAGAATACAATTCGGTCTTCCCCCTTTTGGGGCTTAAGGTTCTTTTTTCCTTTCTTTTTCTACTTCTTCAATTCAGTTTGCCTCCATGGAAGACTAGACATTGAACTAATTTCATTTGGTAATGTATCACACTCTTGAGGTTTAGTGCTTAATGCAATTCGGGTTCTCTTTATTCCTTTAATGCATTTTCGGTTTGTAATTGTTGAATCTTCTATCCTATTTCAAATTATGGTTTGCTTAATTCCATGGTTTTGTTGTAGGTTTGTGAAATGATTTTCGCTTAGTCAATTAGTTCTCTAGCACATAATCGCTTAGTTTATGTGAATCTGTTAAATGCTCTGTGTTTATGCTGATTTCACTTAGTTTGAAGTAGGGCTGACAATGAAAACCGAACTCGTGGGTACCCGTCCGAACCCAAACCGAATTTAACGGGGAAAACCCTATGTGATTGAGTTCGGGTTCGGGTTTTACCCAATTTCAACTTTCGGCTTCGGGTTTGATATAGTTGATACCCTACCCGAACCTGATTAGTATATGTATAATTATAAAATTACACATAAATACATATATAAAAGCTTTATATATAAATTTGACATATATAAAACCTACATATATATTTGGAAATATATGTTTTGGACGAGTTTTCATCTAGTTCGGGTTACCCGAAACCCGACGGGTTCAGGGATGACATCATTATTTTTAACCCCACTTAATTCGGATTTTGGTTCGGGTTCGGGTTTTGAATTTCGGGTTCGGGGTTGGGTAAGCACAAACCCGACCTCGACGCGCCCCATTTCCATTCATAGTTTGAAGCTTAGACATTAGAGTTATGAAATGATTATCGCTTAGTTAATTGATTCTCAATATATTAGGAATTCAATGTTTAAAAACTGAAATTGATCATTTGATTCGTGTGAATTTGTTAACTGTTTATTGCTTTAGTTGATTTCGCTTAGTTTGAGGCTTAGCAATTTAATTGTGAGTTGTTCATCGCCTAGTTAATCGACTCTCAACAAATGAACGCCTATAATCTGATTTGATCTTTTGAAACCAATGATTGAGTTTTGAACAAAGAAACTAAAGGGATTTAGCCGTTTTACTGTTCTGTTTAGTTAATTAATATTTTCTGTTATATTTTAGTTTTAATTTCATCCATAACAACAACAAACCCCTTGTGTGTGTGAGTGTAAGGTGTTTAAACATTTGTGTAGAAGATAATCGTAGGGAGACGACCTAAGAGTCACTTCCAAGTACTATACTTAATTGTTTTATTATTTTCTCCAATAACTCCTCCTAAATCCTTCTATAAGTAGAGCACTTATGCATTAGAAAATATATGTCATTGTTTGATTTCTTTTAAGTTGAAATACAAAGTGAGAATTTGAGAAACATTAGTGATTGAGTAAGAAAAGTGTGGTGTTGTAAGGGAATGATAGAAAATGAGTTCCTAACCATCAAGGAACGCATAAAGTGAAAGCGAAAGGTGAAAACAAAGGCAATCAATAGGGAAACTGAAATGGAACCAAGTACACCTTAATATATTATATGTGAATGTCATAGTGTTATGTCCTATTTAAAGGATTCTCATGAACTATTAAAGGCTCATAAAAGTTTAAAGTAACAGAGCAGCGTAGAAGATTTTGACATGGACCTCGTTGGCTTACAGCAGAGCTGTCTATATGTCTTGATTGTCAAAGGCTTTATTAAACTTAACTTTATCTAATAGCTCTCATTCTTGTAGGTTGGTGCAGCCATATATTAATGTTGCCTTGCACACTAAGACAGCCAAGCCAGATGCCATAGAAGCTGAGCCACATGCCCTGGAAACTGGGTCAGAAACTAAGTCAGATGTTGAACCAGACCAAAGTCAGATGCATCAGAAGACTAGGCCAGGTCGGACAGATTGCCTGGCTCAGATGCATCAGGCAAAACATGATGAAGGACAGCCTCGATCACGCAGCTTAGGCATGGTGCACCACGACCAGAGTCACTTTCGGTCATGTTACTTAAGCTGTCTCGGTCAGAACCAGCCTTGGCTTAGACACTTGGCCCGTAAGCTAAATCAAAGGCAGAATATGATGTTGCTTGGAAGTCAAGTTATCACATCTTGTATTCTCTTAATATGGTTTATTAGTTTGTTATGAAGAGTGTTTTTGGGTTTGTTGGGGTTGTTAAGCCTCTTGAGTTTGTTGTATTTTTCAAATAAATAAGTGTACTCTTTAGTTTTTTAATCAATAAGAAAAGTTAATAATTCTTCTCCAATCTTTGCATTCTTCTAAGCTTTCATATATTCTTGAATGGATTCTTATGTTTTAAGATGGTATCAGAGCATCTTTTGATGCTCTGCTGCGCAATTTTTTTTCAAGAACACCATTAGCTCTTCTTTCTGCTTATTCTTCATTCCTTTCCTTCTCTGTTTCAAAGAAATGGCCAATGCCATAACCCTCTTGAATCCTCTCAATGACCCCATGAGTCCCTACTTCAAGCATATCAACGAGAATCCAAGAGCTCCATTAGTGACTCCTTTATTGACAGGAAAGAATTACCATTCCTGGTCCAAGTCTATGCTAATGGCTTTAAAAGACCAAGAATAAATTGCAATTTATAGATGGCTCCCTGCCAAAACCTGATAAAGCAGATCCAATGTTTGCAGCTTGGGACAGGTGTAATACTCTTGTTCTTTCATGGATCAATCATTTTGTGGACCAAGCTATCTTGCAAAGTGTTCTTTACTTGGAAAGTTCTGTGAAGGCCTGGGAAGATTTAAAAGAGAGATATTACCAAGGTGATGTGTTTAGAATTTCTGATCTTCAAAAACAAATCTATGGAGCTAAGCAAGGGAATCAATCCATAGAAGAATTCTACACATACTTAAAAGGATTATGGCAAGAACTTGATAATTTTAGGCCAATAGAATCTTGTCCTAAAGAATGTGATTCTAAGCTAGCTAACAACATGAGAATGTATAGAGAGAATGACTATGTCATTAGATTCATAGAAGGTCTCAATGAACAATATGCAACAGTGAGATCCCAAATTATGCTTATGGATCCATTACCTATCATAAACAAAACCTTTTCCCTACTGATTCAACAAGAAAGACAATTGATGCCTACTGACAACTTGATAGAGGATGCTAAAATCTTGGTCAATACTGCCGAGGAAGTTCCTGCCAAATTAAAATTCAAGGGAAGGAACTATGGATCTAGTAGCAATGGAATGGGAAGAGGGTCTTTTTTCAGTGGAGGCAGAGGAAAGGGAAATTTCAACACCAAAGTGTGTTCTTACTGCAACAAAGTAGGACATACTGTGGATACTTTCTTCAAAAAATATGGTTTTCCTCCTCATTACAAGAAAGTCAACAACATGGTTACCTCTAATAAAGAAGATGATCAGCATTCAAGACAAAGCATGGAAGTCTTCACTCCTGATCAACATAAAGCCATCTCAGCTATGATTAAGGAACCTGGAAACCATCAGGTCAATCAGTTAAGCAATCAGGTCACCAATGTTGATTCTTTGAGTCCAGGTAATTTTGAAGTCTTAGCATGTGCTCTTGGGTCAAAAGGTTGGGTTCTTGACACAGGAGCCACTGATCATGTGTGCTTCTGTTTATCAGAATTCCAAACCTTTAGAAAGATAGACCCTATTCAAATAAAATTGCCTAATGGAAATGAGATTGAAAGCAATATTGCTGGAACCGTAATGTTTTCAAAGGACTTGTACTTAAACAATGTCCTTTATATTCCTAACATTGCATTCAACCTCATTTCTGTGTCAAGGTTAACATCAGCCCTAAACTGCAAGTTAACTTTCACCAAATCCAAATGTGTGATTCAGGAAGAGTCCACATTGAGGATGATTGGTGCTGCTAAGGCTAAGATAGGGCTATACATCATTGACAATGAAAATATGCCTTACATTTTTAGTAGTTCTGTTAATAGCATAAAGAATTCAAATTGTAACATTGATGAAGTTTGGCATAAAAGACTTGGTCACCCCTCTGATGCCAAACTAAACACTTTGCACAAGATGTTTCCTTTCATTCATAAAAGAAACAAGAATAATCCTTGTGACATTTGCCACTATGCTAAGCAAAAAAGGCTAAATTTTCCTAATAGTGTTACTGAATCTGCAAAAAAATTTGATCTTTTACACTTTGATATATGGGGACCTATTCCAATCCATTCCATTTTAGGACACATGTATTTTCTTACTATTGTTGATGACAAATCTAGACACACATGGCTTTTCTTCATGAAGGTTAAGTTTGAAACTTATAATATTCTTCAATCATTTGTCAATATGATAGAAACCCAATTTGAGACTAAAGTCAAAACTTTAAGGTCTGATAATGGACCTGAGTTCATGATTGAGGATTTTTATAAGTCTAAAGGGATTATCCATCAAAAGAGTTGTGTTGAAACTCCTCAACAAAATGGTGTTGTTGAGAGAAAACATCAACATATATTGGCCACCACTAGAGCCATCATGTACCAAGCCTCTATGCCCAAATGTTTTTTGGAATTATGGGGCTGCCCATGCTGCCTATCTTATCAATAGACAACCCTCTATTGGCCTTAATAATAAATCCCCATATGAGATTCTTCATAACCATGAACCCAACTTGCTAAATCTCAAAATTTTTGGCTACTTGTGTTATGCTTCTACTTTAAGCAATAACAGAAAGAAGTTTGATCCTAGAGCCATAAAGTGCATCTTTCTTGGCTTCAAATATGGTGTCAAGGGTTATGTCATGTTTGATTGTATAAACAAAGAAATTTTTGTGACTAGAAATGTTAACTTCTATGAGAATGTCTTTCCTTTCAACAATGATCATGCTAAGAATAATATTGATGTGTCTTTGCCCACCTCTTCTTTTAATATTCAAGATCATTTCCTTGACCATAATATAACCTATGAAACTGTCACTTATAATGAAGAGGACATGACTCAGGCTAACAATGATGATCATGATCACATTAATTCTGACTCTGTTCCTAACAGAATCGATGAGCATCATGACAGCTTGGAACATGATAACATAAGAAAGTCCTCTAGGAACAAGAATCCTCCTAGCTATTTGAAAGATTATCATTGTTCTTTAAGTTTTGAAAACTCTGCTAAGAACAACAATCACATTAAGTATCCTTTATCCAAAGTCTTGTCTTATGAAAGACTTTCACACAAACATAAAAACTTTACTTTAGCCATCAGCACCGATCTTGAACCTAATAGTTATGCTGAGGCTATTATTCATAAGCATTGGATTGATGCCATAGATAAGGAGCTGCAGGCCCTGAAAAAGAATAATACTTGACATTTGACTGAATTGCCTAAAGATAAAAGGGCCATATGGTGCAAATGGGTGTTTAAAATCAAACATCATGCTGATGGAAGCATAGAGAGGCACAAAGCCAGGCTTGTGGCCAAAGGCTACACCCAAACAGCAGGGATAGACTATTTAGATACTTTTAGCCCTGTTATTAAAATGACTACTATTAGAGCCATTATTGCTTTAGCCTCTATAAAAGGATGGCACCTTCATCAACTGGATGTTAACACAACCTTTTTACATGGTGATTTAAAAGAGGAGGTGTATATGAAACCCCCTCCTGGATTGAATGTTGCTAACCCTTCTCTTGTTTGTAAGTTAGATAAATCTCTATATGGTTTAAAGCAGGCAAGCAGACAATGGAATGCCAAGCTTACTATTTATGCCAAAGAAAATATGCTCTGGATATGTTAGAGGACTCTAAACTTTTAGCTAGCAAACCTATTTCTAGCCCTATGGATTGTAACATTAAACTGCATAGTGTTTATGGTTCTCTGCTTCATGATGCTACTCCCTATAGGAGACTGATTGGTAGACTTGTCTACCTCACCCATACAAGGCCTGATATCTCCTTCTCTGTTGGGAACTTAAGCCAATTTTTGGCAGCTCCTAGAGATGAACATCTTAAAGCTGCCATGAGAATTCTAAAGTACATCAAAGGTTCTCTAGGGAAGGGTCTATTTTTTCCTACACAAAGCACCATGTCCATTAAAGGCTATAGTGATTCTGATTGGGCTTCTTGTATTGATACAAGAAGATCAGTCACTGGTTTTTGCTTCTACCTTGGAGACTCCTTGATTTCTTGGAAAAGCAAGAGGCATATGATTGTTTCTAGGTCCTCTGCTGAGGCAGAATATAGAGCCCTTGCTTCAGCAGGATGTGAAGCACAATGGCTCTTATATCTCTTGGCTGATTTGAAACTCAATCATGTTGATCCCATTATCTTGTTTTGTGATAATCAATCTACATTGCACATTGCAGCCAACCCCGTCTTTCATGAAAGGACAAAACATATTGAAATGGATTGCCATTACATTAGAGAAAAAGCTCAAAATGGAATTGTTCACCTCATGCCCATACCTAGCAGTGAACAACTGGCTGACATTTTCACCAAAGCCCAACCCCCTGGGATTTTTTCTCAAAATCAGTCCAAGCTTGGAATGTGCAACATACACCTTCCAGCTTGTGGGGGGATGTTAAACTTAACTTTATCTAATAGCTCTCATTCTTGTAGGTTGGTGCAACCATATATTAATGTTGCCTTGCACACTAAGACAGTTAAGCCAGATGCCATAGAAGCTGAGCCACATGCTCTGGAAACTGGGTCAGAAACTAAGTCAGATGCTGAACCAGACCAAAGTCAGATGCATCAGAAGACTAGGCAAGGTCGGACAGATTGTCTGGCTCAGACGCATCAGGCAAAACTTGATGAAGGACAGCCTCGGTCACGCAGCTTAGGCATGGTGCACCACGACCAGAGTCACTTTCGGTCAAGTTACTTAAGCTGTCTCGGTCAGAACCAGCCTTGGCTTAGACACTTGGCCCGTAAGCTAAATCAAAGGCAGAATATGATGTTGCTTGGAAGTCAAGTTATCACATCTTGTATTCTCTTAATATGGTTTATTAGTTTGTTATGAAGAGTGTTTTTGGGTTTGTTGGGGTTGTTAAGCCTCTTGAGTTTGTTGTTTTTCTCATATAAATAAGTGTACTCTTTAGTTTTTTAATCAATAAGAAAAGTTAATAATTCTTCTCCAATCTTTGCATTCTTTTAAGCTTTCATATATTCTTGAATGAATTCTTATGTTTTAAGAGGCTTATTGGGTACTCAGGCCACCGCAGCTTTACATGTAACAACTCGACCATAACAAAAAAATAAGGAGATATTTTAGGGATGAGATAATTTCCAGGAAGGAGGCAACCATACGAGAGAAAGATTCTCTATGACAGAGGGGATGGTTATTATAGAGAAAGGTTGTAGTTAGTTTCTTTGTTTTGTGTTATGTGCTTGAAGGGATGATGAGAAGTAGAGTAAAGAAAGGGTAATTTTTTGATGGAGAAGATTTTGTGGTGGAGTTGAAGGATAAGAAGAACAAATCATGAGAAAAATGGGAAGAGAGAAAATGATATAGATAATAATTTGCAGCAGATCACTTTTACATTTTAAAGAAATTGAGTTATGACTTTTTGTTCTCAAGAAAAATAAATTTTTGTCTTATAATCATGCATAAATGATTATGATTAAATGTTTGTTATTGATCACACAATCACTTCTTTTAATCATGATTGTTTAAATAAAGTCTAATGATTTATATTAATTGTTCTTATTTTTTACAATAACAATTATTTTCAACTAAGTCTCTTCCACATATATATATATATATATATATATATATATATATATATATATATATATATATATATATATATATTATATTATATGTATATTATAACTAATTGGTCAATGGTTAACTTAACATAGCATTATGTGATGCAAAATGGTAAATTGGCAAGTTATTATTTAGGCAAAATAGCCCATTGTTATTATAATATGTTTTGGATTTTTTGTTGCAATTTAAAATTGTTATGATGTTAGTTGTTGTGCTGGCATGAAAAATGCATTCATCTAAAATTGGAAAGTTCATTTCTAATTGTAACAAAATCTTCTATTTTGTTGTGCTTGCCTGAAAAATGCATTGATCTAAAAATTTATTAAATTTTGTATTGTGACATTGCACGCTACAATTTGAGGCGCGCATATTTGGATGAGTTAATTCAGTATGACTGCCGCACATCTTCTCAGCTTTTGTTCATTGTGGTTGAATTTGTTTATTTTTTGTTTGTTTCCGCAATTGTTTAAGATGGAAGATGTGAGTAGTGGAATGTGGGTAGAACAATTTAATAGCACGAAATTACTACATTATTTTCGTAGCTTCAAGTATGGAGGTGGATAACGGTGAGAATTCTGCTAATGAGGAGTGATAGCAGAAAAATAACTAACAGCAACTGATTTGAATTGATTCTTGAAAATGAGAAAGATTGAGATTTGAATTGATTCTAGAAGTTGAGAAAGATTGAGATGAAATAAATTTGGGGATTAGGGTTCTTAGCTAACATTGATTGATTTTTAATCTCATAAAATAACATTCAAAGACTTGGAATTGGGAGTGAGAGGAGAGATAAAATTAATAAAATTTTAATTTTAATTTTTATAATAGCAACTTACTAAAATATCCTTGTCACCAATATACATTTCAACATAACCTAAGGATATTCTTTTTCCAATTTTTTGGTACATAATGTTAACATATTTCTAACTAAAAAAGATAGTAAGTTAAGTTAGCAAACATATCAAATTGGTTAATTGGTTAACTTAACACAACCTTATGTGAAACATGACAAGTTATTATATAGGGCGTAATAGCCCAATGGTGTAATAATATGTTTTGGTTTTTTTTGTTGCAAATTAAAATTGTGATGATGTGATGGCAAAAAAAAAAAATACATTGATCTGAAATTGGAAAGTTCATTTCAAATTGTAACTAAATCTTCTATTTTTAATTTGTTTTGGATAAGAGAGATTGAAGCAAAATAGTTGTTAAACGGTTACTTTAGTTGACTAAAGTCATCAACATTTTTTTTAGTTCAATGAAAATTTTATTCTTTTCCAAAAGATTCTTTGAAATAGACATAAAGGACGAAGTAAATGTATTTTGGTCGACTTTATAAAGTCATAAGTTAGTTGTGAGGGTATGAGAAACATTATATGTTGATTTAAAGTACACATTAAGTATGAGAATGGAAAATAAATTAATTTATAATAAGGTTAAAAAATTAGTGACTAGTATATGAGGAGTAAAAATTAGACTGAATTGAGAGTTATTGTTTTGAGAGAAGAAGAAAATATAATTTTGGATTAGAGTGTAATTCGAGATAAAAGCTTCTAAAAGAATTTGTAAAAGATAGATGCCATTAAGTTCCCTTCCTACTTGAGGATAGAATGATAGAGTTTGTTGAGAGTATATGACTAATCACACACTCAAAAGGTTAAGTGAGATTAGTGGCTTTCCTCATTGATTTTGGATCACTATGTAGCATCTTGAGCTCGCCCCGGGGACACGACATAGTAAAAAGACATTGGGGACGAGAAGACTACCTTAGGTAATGATGGTGGAATCTATAGTGAAGGTGACGATAACAATGATTCATCAAAAGGTGTTGGACCAGACTGTGACCGGGGAGCCTCCAACCACCGGGAAGTTCCATTCTTACGGGGTATGAGAAGAATGAAGAGCCACAAGTGAGACATCACGTCTTGAACCAAAACCTTAAGACATTAGTTTCATAGACCTTTTCTACTTATAAACTCTTTTACTCATCCCTGCATATCCAATGTGGGACTTCACACTTGAATGAACCCAACAATCTCCCCTCAAGTGTGGGTACCACACAATTTCTGGTATGCTCCCCCTTAAGTCCACTATGTCCCAGCTGAACCATTGGCTTTGATACCACTTGTTGAACCAGACTGCGACCGAGGAGCCTCCTACCACCGAAGAGTTCCATTGTTACGGGGTATGAGAAGAGTAAAGAGTCACAAATGAGACATCACGTCTTGAACCAAAACCTTAAGACATTAGTTTTATAGGTCTTTTCTGTAACGACCCGATTTTCTACCCTTGAAAAATTTTCGTTTAATTTAATCCTTTCTTACATACAGTCGTCACCTTCATTAAAAACTGCCAAATATCTCTCTTTTACAATACTCTTTACCCTATCATATTATCATACAAATTTATGTTGCGGAAAAACATAATTCATTCAGATAGCATTTACCACATACATCCAGTTATGGGTTTTGCAGGGTTATAACGTCCATAACTACATGTCACCATATTATCCTAATCAGATTACATTTATCCCAAAATACTACCAAATCAACTACAATGTCAAATAGCAATAAAGACAATCGAGTAAATAAACACAAAAGCTTCCTAATTGAGCTTCATCCTCAAAATCTTTCATTTACCTACAATGGGATTATCATAAACAACACACAAAACAAAGGGAGTAAGTCATTAGTTCAAAACTAACATCACAAGATAATCCACATTTCCAATACAATTAAGCTTTAATATAATTCGTAAACACACATACGGAATTGTAAACATTCATAATCATCTTCCTTTAATTGTCACTTTACTCATATTCATCCTATAGTATATATATATATATTCCATAATATATATTCTAGAGTATGCATATTACGTTCGTTTCGAAACATCTGTCTCGTTATTCATATCCACCCTATAACATATATATCCCATAATATATACCCTATAGCATGTATATTACTTTCTTTCTCAACATCTTCCTTTTTATCGCTCATATTCACCCTATAGAATATATCTCATACTATATATCCTATAGCATGCATACGACATTTATGTGACATTCACATTTCTCATCATTCATATTCACCCTATAGAATATATATCCCATACTATATATCCTATAGCATGCATACGACATTCATTTGACATTCACATTTCTCATCATTCATATTCACCCTATAGAATATATATCTCATACTATATATCCTATAGCATGCATATGACATTCATTTGAGTCATATTTCCATTGGTACTCCCCCAATAATATTCATTTCTTTTGAGTCATCTTTCCATTGGTACTCCCCCAATAATATTACTTTCGTATGAGTCATCTTTCCATTGGTACTCCCCCAATAATATTACTTTCGTATGAGTCATCTTTCCATTGGTACTCCCCCAATAATATGGAATTCATTTTGAGTCATATTTTCTTTGGTACTCCCCCAAATAGATTGAATTCGTTTTGAGTCATATTTCCTTTGGTACTCCCCCAAAAAGATTAAATTCGTTTTGAGTCATATTTCCTTTGGTACTCCCCCAAAAAGATTAAATTCGTTTTGAGTCTTATTTCCTTTGGTACTCCCCCAAATAGATTTAATTTGTTTTGAGTCTTATTTCATTTGGTACTCCCCCAAATAGATTGAATTCGTTTTGAGTCTTATTTCCTTTGGTACTCCCCCAAATAGATTGAATTCGTTTTGAGTCTTATTTCCTTTGGTACTCCCCCAAATAGACTGAATTCGTTTTGAGTCATATTTCCATTGGTACTCCCCCAATAAATGATTCTGAGTCTTATTTCCATTGGGACTCCCCCAATAAATATTTCCGAGTCTTATTTCCATTGGGACTCCCCCAATAAATGTTTACGAGTCTTATTTCCATTGGGACTCCCCCAATAAATGTTTCCGAGTCTTATTTCCATTGGGACTCCCCCAATAAATGTTTCCGAGTCTTATTTCCATTGGGACTCCCCCAATAAATGTTTCCGAGTCTAATTTCCATTGGGACTCCCCCAATAAATGTTTCCGAGTCTTATTTCCATTGGGACTCCCCCAATAAATGTTTCCGAGTCTTATTTCCATTGGGACTCCCCCAATAAATGTTTCAGAGTCTTATTTCCATTGGGACTCCCCCAATAAATGTTTCCTTCTTTTTCCATAACAGTAAAATCACGCATTTTCCAACATAATGCATAAATTACAGACATATTATTTTAAACCATTACCTCTTTCACATACCTCATTCATATCAGCTAGTATGATTTAGAAAACACTTATCCCTTACCTCAGTGAGCGTTGGAGATCAGTTCCGAGTAACTTTAAAAGTCTCCTCCGCGATTTCCTCCAACCTTAGGATCTTTCCTCATTATCACCAATAACAATGATGTCAGTCATTTATTCAAAATAACACATAAATAACTCGTATTTCATCATCAAATACACAAGGGATTCATGTATTCTCAATATTTCCAAAACTACTTCAATTCAAGTTTCTAAATATCAAAACATACATGTTCATCTCATATAACAACATCAGAAAGCTTATTCATCTTCTACCTCTAGCATTTTACTGATTTTCCTCTTTAACCTCATTTTCACTTTAGGGTTTTGGGGTTTTCATGAATCAACCACCAAACCTTTCCATTTCTTGAAATACTAACTCTAAACCAAGAGTTTACAAGATAGAAACAACATAAAACGAACCATAACTCGAAAAGATGAGTTTCCATGGTTTCCATTATTTTGAAAATGAATCCAACATACCCAAAACAAGTTAGAGAGGAAGAAGAAGAGTTAGGAACAAGAGGTTTACCTCTTCTCAAGCTCTAAGATGAGTCCTAAGGCTCTTTGCTCTTGAAAAGCTCTCTTCTCTCTCTTCTCTTCAAAGTTCTAACCCTAAAATATGTTTTGGGTTTCTATTTTATAGACACAGCGATAAGTGTAATCGATTACAAGTATAGTGTAATTGATTACACAGTGTAAATTACAGAGGCATCGTCGCGATGTAATCGATTACCAACATGGTGTAATCGATTACATTAATACGATGTAATCGATTACCAGAAGTGTGTAATCGATTACACAGTGTAAATTACAGAGGCATTGTCGTGATGTAATCGATTACCAACATAGTGTAATCGATTACATTGTGTCAGATGTACATATTTGATGCTTTTCATCATGTAATCGATTACCAGGACTGTGTAATCGATTATATTACCCAAAATTGCCAAGTATAGCCCAGGATTTCACCCTCCCAGGTGAACCTTTCTCGCTCAAGCGAGTACCTCTCGCTCAAGCGAGGATCCGATGGCTGATACTATAATTTTAAAGACTTAAAATTTGGGGTGTTACATTTTCTACTTATAAATTCGTTTACTCCTCCCCGCATATCCAATGTGGGACTTCACACTTGAATAAATCCAACAAAAAACTTTAACGATTGGTTAGGTGAGATAGTCTAGTGAGGGTCCAAGTTCATTACCTGTAGGATCAGGATAGTTTTACATGAAAACTAAGCAGTCTCTAGCACCCCGCTTGTGCATTTAATGATCGGTAGAGATGATTCTTAAAGAAATTGAGCTTACTATGTAAGCACCTCAAATGAGGGTACTCAAGAACAAAGAAAACTATTACTTGTTGTTATGAGGATAATTTGTACTCTCAATTACTTTCCCACTAGGGTCTTGGCCTTAGGGCATCTTGATGGTAATTGGTTGTTTGAATTGCATAATCATTCCATGAAAGATAATTAAATGGAGATTTGAATATCTTATCATATAAAACACTAACTCTATGCATTATTTGCATATAGATGATAATGGTTTGTTATATTTGTGCTACTTGTTGTGTTGCTTTAGTGTTATAATCTATGTAATTCCATGTCGTGGTCATCGTAATTAGTATCTTACTCCTTCCTCCATCTTTTCATTTGTCAATGCACAGGTTTGTTGTGGATGTGTTATTGATATTTGTTACTTGAAATACAGACTAAAAGATCTTAGTAAAGTATGATTAAGTATATCGTTTATGAAGAAATTATTGGCTCTTATGTAGGAAAGTTCATTTGCCTTTGTAAGTTGTTTTTTAAATAAGTTACATTTTATAAATTATAATGTTTTAATAATATTTATTTTCATGAATTCAAGTTAAAGATTTTGTGAAATTTTCATGTTTCAAATGAAAATTTATATCGACTATAGTTTTGAGTTTTGGGCTTGAATGTAATGTCTTATTTTTTGAATTGAGTTAGTTGTAAATGTTTCCATTTTCACCCATGTGAGTAAAAATAATTAAAGTTTACTCTAGTTTTCTAATATCTTGACTTTAACTTTCTTTAAGGTTTCATGACTTCATCACACTTTTAATAATAAAGCATTATGTTTTGACTTTTAAGGTGGACAAAATGACACTATTTAATAGATAACTAGGAAGTAATAAAGTAATATGTTCATGATAAAAGTACTTGCACTATGAATATTTGCAAAAAAAATACTTGCAATAGGTATTCAAGATAACAAGTAGATATTTATAAATTTATATTTTTAATAAATGTTTTATATATTATATAATGTTTTTATTATTGTAGGATTAAATACAATTTATTTTTAGAGTAAATTATACTAACACACCGTGAGATTTATTGAAATTATATATATAAAAAATTGCATATACACAAACCACTACTAACTTATATGCATACATTACACTAACCATCCCTACAAGAGAGGTAAATATACTTTTTTAAACATACAAAATGGGTGTAATTAAACTAAATTCGAGGGGTGTCACTATACTTTACTCTAATAAAAATTAATCAAAATGAATTGACTTTTATATTATTTGAACTTGACTTTATAATATACTATATGATGTGAAAATCTTGTGTGAAATTAAACAAAGTTGTATCATTCTCCACAATGATCATTGTCATTAAAAAATATACATGTACCTAAAATAAATGACACTTCTTAAGTACCTAGAAACTGAAAATCAATCTTAATTTACTTTATTTTATATCCAACACATATGTTAGTTGTATGTAAGAAAAATAAATGATTTAATCGAAACAATAGTGCATCGATAATCATTTTGTTAACATCATTTTAAGATTTATCGGAGATAATTAAAGATAATGATAGCAACCTCCTTGAGAGGGGATCATTTTCTTTGCCGACCATTATTGCTAGAAATTTAATTAACATGAAGAATGGAATTTTGCTATGAATGTCACATTTTGTGTTTATTTTTTATATGATTTTTGTGTTTAAGTTGTGTATGAATAAAATAATGTGAATAAAGAATGAAAGATGATGGCACCATAAACACAAGTGCTTGATAAGCCAATGCGGTTTGCCACAAGGAATGATCCTTGATAAGAACAATGTTAAGGCGTCACACTAATGGTGATAAGCCTTTGAATGCCACAAGGAAAGTTGCTTGATAAGTTATAAGTTTTAAGAGACAATGCTCAATTAAACAAGGAGTTAATCCAAATAAATTTCAACTTCTTATTTCCTAGAAATGGACTTATTACATATAGTTTTGTGGCTGCCATTATGGCTCCACGAAAATTTTACAAAATAAACACACTTAATAACCTAATTAAAACACTAAAAGACTAGTTGTGGACCCCACACGTTTTTCTTTGCATAAACACCCAACACATGATATTAAAGTGTCATCGTTTGAATTCAAATGACTACCTACAAAAAAATAAAAATAAAAATACTCCTTGATGACAATATAGCACGAAATCTTCCACAAAAGGAAACAATTGAAACACTCTTGATGGAAATTCAACATCTCCACAAGAAAGGAAACAATTAACACCTTGGATGAAAATATACCACGAAACCCTCCAGAAAATGAAACAATTGAGACACTCTTAATGACAATTCAACATCCTCTAAAAGAAAAGGAAACAATTAGCACCTCTTACTCTATATATGGCAAGTAGTACCTCGCCTAGCTTGAATTCTCACATGCCTAGCTCCAGGTATGTCCAGGTTCATTGAATCCTTAATAAGGAAGCAATCCAAGAACATAATTCATTGTATTTGAATTTCCACTCGCCTAGCTCCAAGTAGATAAATACCACACAAATTCATATATGGTAAGAAAACATTTCCCTTTCTTGACTTTGGAAAGAATCATGCGACTCCTTAATAAAGAGATACACACATCAACAAATATGGTAATTATTCACCATAACTTCTTGATTTGAAACATTTCTCACGCTCATTTTCATTAGTCCAAATAAGGCAAGTTGTAGCACCCTCTTTAGTTGTGATTCACACGGCCAAGCAAGGCCAAGACCAAGTCCAATGAACCTTTCCTCATATGGCAATGTTACATCATGGCACACGACCAATTAAGAAAAATGTCTCAACCATTAAGGTCTTACTATAAGAAAATAAAGAAATTTCATAATTGTTTATTGGTAACATAAAATGAAAATCCTAAAACTAAATGTGGGAAAAAACATCCACATTTTATTAAATATAACTTAAAAAGTGTGTCAATATTGCGATTTTGTTAGTTGTCAAGTGATTGTCCTTAAACAGAAGGGTACCCCCCACCCTTCACTGTTATCAAACTCTCCTTGAAAAAATATTAGTCATCAAATCTAAAGGCTTCATCTATTTTCCTCAAAAGCAAAATTGACAAACACCTTATTGACTCCACTTGTCAGTCCTTTTGGAAGGACTTATTCTTCTACAACTATATTCAATCCAAACCTCCTGCATCAAACACACGCCTCTCAAAGCCATCTTTGGTATATCTTCCTTGACTTTTCCATTCATCCATCTTTATCAAGTCATTTATTGGCCCACCATGTAACTTTAAAAAGTTACAATTAGAATTCACAAAAAAATGAAATATGTTAGTTTGAAAAAAATGTAATGATGCATGGTGACTCGCTATGGTATGCAAAAGGTTTATCCTAAAATGATACAATGCTTGACTCAATACTATATTCTTCTTTGGCTTCAAGCTAGAAATCCTAAGCGGGGTCACACTAACTACACAATAATGAAAATTCATATCTAAACAATTTACATTGGGTTGTGCTAACAAGGTTGAGATAGGCTTCTTGTTATCAATGGGTTCATTCCATTTATTTTCCCTAGACTTGGGATAATTCCATTGACTAAGTTGTTTATCACTATTATGCAAAGGTCAATCAGTTCCTAATCTATTCTTTGAACACACATATTCAGAAATTATTGTGCTTTCAAGACATGGTGGGAAAAGCTTGGGTGAGTCATGAATGGGTTCTAAGGTTTCATTCTCTTCCATTGGGTGTATAATTCGAGGGGCATCATTAGGAAAGTCAAATTCCATACAAAGTCCCTCACTTTTATTTTCATTCAAATTGTTTGCACTCGATGTGTTTATACTCAAAGTGATTTCCTTAATCTCTCTTTGCTTTTCACTCAACTCTTCCTTTCTCACAAGTGTTTCACTCTTGTTTTTTTTCCACTTCTCTCATGCTTTCTTTATCTCCTTGTAGTATTACATTTTTGTAATGCCCTCTTGAGCTTCTTAGAGAAATTTGTTGGTTCAAACTTCTTTTGGATGAACTTGGGTCTGCTTTTCAATTTGTTGTGACTGCCCTTTTAATAGGACTTTGGAGCATATATCCCCCTCATCACAACCTTCATCAAGTATCAATTAGTTTAGCACAACACTTGCCCCTATCTTTCTGTTATTGGTCTCACCACACCATAACATATTCTTCGAACTCCTATGATACCACTTTTACCTTCTTTCCCTTGCAATAATTATGGTAGTCAAATACATGCTCCATCTCGAACTCCCATTCAAGTTAGGCTTTTGGATGGTTCATCCCCACAAAGGTAGGAACCTTTATCTTAAGTCCATCCACTTTGTCTCCACACCTCTTCTCTCCTTCCTCATGCCTTCCTCTAGGCCTCCTATCATATTGAACCATCATTTCTTCCATTTTCCCTTGCATGGCTTGGAGTCGAGCGTTCATTACTTGCAAGAAAGTGGCTCTGGTACCACATGATATGAACCTCCTTAAGAGGGGGTTGTTTTCTTTGCTGACCGTTCTTGCTCCAAACTTCATTAACTTGCAGAATGGAACTTTCCTATGAATGTCACGTTTTGTGTTCATTTTTTTGTATGATTTTTGTGAATAAGTTATGTATGGATAAAAGAAGGTGGATAAAGAATGAAAGATGATGCACCAAAAACAAGCTAGTTCTTGATAAGCCAATATGGTTCGCCACAAGGAATGATCATTGGTAAGAACAAGGTTAAGGCGCCACACTATGGTGATAAGCCTAAGTTCTAAGTTTTAGGAGCCAATGCCCAAAAATACAATGAGTTAATCCAAATAATTTTCAATATCTTATTTCCTAAAATGGACTTATTTCATATAGTTTTGTGCCTGTCAACACGACTCCACGAAAATTGTACAAAATAAATACACTTAATGAACTAATTAAAATACTAAAAGACTAGCTTGTGGTTGAATGCATTCAACTCGTTAATCCCACACGTTTTTCCTTGTATAAATACCCAACACGCGACATTAAAGTGTCATTATTTGAATTCAAATTACTACCTATAAAAAGAAATAATAAAAATACTCCTTGATGACAATATACCATGAAATCTTCCATAAAAGGAAACAATTAAAACACCTTTGATGGTAATTCAACATCCCCACAAGAAAGGAAACAATTAACACATTGGATGACAATATACCACGAAACCCTCCAGAAAAGGAAACAATTGAGACACTCTTGATGGCAACTTAGCATCCTCTACAAGAAAATGAAACAATTAACACCTCTTACTCCATATATAAGTAATATTTTGCCTAGCTTGAATTTCCTCCAGTCTAGCTCCAAGTATGTCTAGGTTCATTGAATCCTTAATAAGGAAACAATCTACGAACATAATTCCTTGTATTTGAATTTTCACTCGCCTAACTCCAAGTATGGAAATATCACAATGATTCATATATGGTTTCTACATTCCTCCTTCTTGAATTTGGAAAGAACCATGCGGCTCCTTAACGAAGAGATACGCCCATCACCAAATATGGTAATTATTCACTATAGCTTCTTGATTTGAAATATTTCCCACACACATTTTCATGAGTCCAAATAAGGTAATTTGTGGCACCCTCTTTAGTTGTGATTCACACGGCCAAGTAAAACCAAGTTCAAGTCCAAGTCCAATGAACATTTCCTCATATGGAAATATTACATCATGACACACGAACAATTATGAAAAATGTACCAGATACAAGAAAACAAAGAAATTCCCTAATTGTTTATTGGTAACATAAAAGGAAAATCCTAAAATTTAATGTGGAACAAAAAACCCCACTTTATTTAATGTAACTTAAAAAGTGTGTCAATATTGCAATTTTATTAATTGTATGGTGATTGTCCTTCAAATTGAGGGTTACTCCCCTTGTTGTTATTAGATATGATAGGCAACTCGAGATGAAATAAAAAAATGATATATTATAGGAAAACAAGTGGTAATATTATAAATAGTGTAGGAATGATACATTTTTATATTAAAATATAAAACATTTGAGCTTTTTTATTAGTTTAATATTTGTTATTTGTAGAGTTAATACATTTTGGAAATTTTTTAGATAACAATTCATTTTTTTTTGTTCGAGCATGTGATCGAGTAAGTTCATGAAGTAACAAAGGGAGAAATAATGTGTTTTTTGGTCAGTTTCTCTGTTTAAGTTGTAAGAACATGTTTACTGTTATTTTTATTTTTATTTCACAATAAATTATAATATTTGAACTCTAGTAACAACTTTATGATATACATATCTTATTATTCATATAATAGCTATTTATATATTTATTATTTTAAAATATATAATTAAAGTTAGAAATTTGTTGGGTATGTATAACCCACAACGGGTACTCACAAAAATAATGTATGACCAAAAATAAGTATTATGATACATGTCTTGAAGATATTCACGTATTTATAAATTTATTTTTTAAATAATTTTTTTATATATATTATATGTATTTTTTTTTATTTTATACTTATATATTATCTATTTTCTTATTAGTTTATAATGAATTTAGTGACTAAAATATAAATGATATATTTAACATGTATATAAATTTTATTATTTATGTAATAATTATTATATATATTAATTATTATAAAATATATGAATATATATTTAAATTTAGAAATCCGTTGATACCTGCATATACTTATACGTGCATGGATATCTGCAAATATAATGGATATGGATACACGAAATCACTACTCATACCTGTTATGTTCCATTGTCATCCCTATGTGATATAATTACAAGCTCCAGGTAAAACTGCCTCAACAACTATGACACTATCACTATGTTAATAAATTATTATAATATTTGTATATTGTCAATGTAAAGATTTATACAAAATTAATATTTTATTTATGATTTTTTTTTGAAAAGTCATAACAATGATTTATTTAAAAACATTCTCTGATTTAAATTGAGGATAATTGAAATTATAATCGGGTAGCTAGTATTTTTCTTGGCCCAATTTGTGGTGCATAATGGGTCGAACAGCTAAGGATTTTACATATTTGCATAAATGAAGTCTTCCGAAGAGAGAAAATCGTGATTTCATTTTACGGCTGAAGGGATCGGAGGACCCAGAAGCACCGCCACCATCGATAGGTAAAGGCTAAGTTCAATTAAGAATTTTAACACGAATGACGGATCCAACAACTAAACAACATCATAGCGTTTCTTCTTTTGTGTTTTGTTTTTAATTTGGATCCACTTTGGATCTTTACAATTCACGCATTTCACATAACATTCCTTTAAAATTTAACTATACTTTTTCCTTTTTACAAATAAATAAATAAAATGAAATAATTGGAAAATCACTATTCTCAGACCTAACTATTTTTTAAGGATAAGAGAATTAATTTCTTTTCGTTTATTGTAGTGCTAGTTTTGAAAGGCTTTTGAGATTAACAACGTTTGAATCATTAATTGCAGTGCTAGTTTTGAGATTCAAAATGAACAAACTTTGTAGGGTTAGAATTAGAAGAAGAACTAGAGCTTGGAGTATAAGAAAGCATAAATAGAAAGTAGAAACCTTAGATGGAGAATGTTTCACATGTGATTAAGAAATGATATTTTTAGTAACCGAGATTTAATCTTAAGACTACGATAGATTTAAAAGTTAAAAGACTTAATTGAATGTGTACAAAGAAGGTTATGTGTTAAGAATAAATGTATTAATGTGAAAGATGAGCATGTGTTGAGAAGACATGTTGAAACCTTAGTAAGAAGAGTTGATCGGATGGAGGGTCGATATCATGATTCACTTCGTTTGATCCATGTAGGTGTTGTCAAGTTCATATAAAATGAATGTTTTATTTGTCGGTATATATGCTATTGGCACATTAAAATTCTTTCCTATATGTTTAGTTCTTTAGCCATGTAGATTATCTCTACTAACAGTATTTTATAGTAGTCAACATATTGCAAAACAGAATGATGATTATTTATAGTTATAAATTTTGAACAGATGAAGTTGATTGAAAACAAGTGGGAAAAATGTATTCTGGCACTATCAAGTATCTTGTGATCTTTTTTGCTTTGTATCTTATAACTGTAGTTGCTGCTATATTGTTATTCTGCGTTTGCACTTTGGATCAGCGTCACATTTTCTGAATACACAATTTCTATACTAATTTATCTGAGACTTGAGGAGATACTGCCTTACTCAGGTCAAGCTTAAATGGTCCATTTTTTGGTTTTAGAATATTAAAGTTTAATGTTTGTTAGGGAATTTAATGAGTTTGCTCAATCTGTATCTTAGGAAACTCAAATTCTTCACAATTTTAAATTGCCTCAATTTCCTTTACTACAAACAAATTGGTTTGAGCATTTTATGTTTGACATCTAAACCTTAATGACCCATGAAACATAAAAGCACCTTTTGGTGCCATGCAGAGACTTTCCAAAAAAAGACAACAAAACTTGTTCTAGTCGAGTTCGCTGGTGTCTGCTTAATTTTTTTCTAGACATGGATATAACTACATCTATGCCCAATTAGACATTTTTTAATATTTTATTGTTTTTAACTTGAGGGTAAAGGTGCAGACCAATCACCCAATTACCAGTTACCAATTACCATTACCATTACCATTTACCCCAGCCAGATACTTTTCAGTGTACTACACCTTCTCCCAGATGCGCATCTATCTCGATCTAGTTAATTTTGTTGCAAATTTCAATAGAAATGTTCTTCCACGTTTTTGTGTGTCTGTGCTGCATCTGTCATACAATTTTTAGATTTTGGTGTTTTCCTTTTGCACAATGTGTTTTCTCTTGCTGTGATGTGTGCATTTTATTAAACATAACTGAGTAGATGATATTAGAAGTAACTGCATGGCGCATGTATATTAGTTCTTTCCCTCCGTTTTCAAGGAATTTCTTCCTTTTAAACTTTGTTTCTGCACTCATGTATATATGTATATATATTTTAATATTCTGCATAAGACCATGTATAGCTAGATGCCTGAGTTAGTTAGCCGAGCTCCGTGATGACCATTTATCGTGGTTTGTGGTTTTGAAGGACAATAGTTCCTCAAACGGATTTTGAAACGAATTCGACTCATGTTAATCTGTGATATATCAGTCAAGTAGTTTGGAGATAATAGGTATTTCCAGAAGTTTATATTTACCATTTTTAGCTTATGTTATACTACATGATAAGAAATAATTAGTATATAGCTTATGTTATACTACATGATAATTAGTAATAGGTTTATGTTAATTTTTGCATATTATTTTATGAGTGTAATATTTGTGTATTGTCAGTGTAAGGATTTATACACTATTCATATGTATTACTTTTTTAAAGAGTCAAATGATGATAAAACATGAATAGTTGAGGATACCGTGACAGTGTATAAAACTCTTACACTGCCATTGCATACATTTTTTCCTCTTATTTTCTTTCCTTCTCTCTCTGGATGGACTGTTAATGGTTATTATCCATTTTTCTGTTAATGGTATATGTAAATCTATGCTAGAAATTCTGTTATAAAACGTATTTACCTTGTCCTAATTCTAATAGTGTAATATAATTATTCAATGTTTGTGAACTTGTACAGGTTTTGGAAGTTTGAAAAAAACAATTTCGAACAGGGTCCAAGTTTGCTTTCTCTAAAAAAAATTTGTAGATTTTTCTTTCCTTTCCATGGCATACCCCTTCTCAGATTTTAAGTACTCAGATGGCCTCACTGTGGTGGGCATCTCCTTTTGCACAGCTATTGTATGTGAGGCCATCTCATGGGTTCTTATCTACCGTACCAATTCTTACAAGAACCTCCGATCCTCCATTGACAAAGCTTCCAAGAAGCTCGAGACCATGAAGACGGACAGCAGCAAAATCAACATAAAGAAATCCAAGACCAAAAAAATTGATCGTGTTGAGACAAGCCTCAAAGAATCAAGTCGTGACTTGTCCCTCTTCAAGTTCAAGTCTGGAGGTGTGGTGGCCATGGTTCTCTTTGTAGTTTTTGGGCTGCTGAATTCACTATTTGAAGGCAAGGTAGTTGCCAAATTGCCTTTCCAGCCTTTTGGTCTTGTTATGAAGATGAGCCATCGAGGGTTGCAGGGTAACGACCCCACCGATTGTTCCATGGCATTTCTATACTTCTTGTGCTCCATTAGCATCAGAACAAATTTGCAGAAGTTTTTGGGTTTTGCGCCGCCAAGGGGTGCAAGTGCAGGCCTCTTTCCCATGCCAGACCCAAAGACCAATTGATTGGGTTTAATATTATATTTGAACTTTTGTTTCTATTTCTAGGTTGATGATAATCTAGAACTGCATAACTGTAGCCATTTATGTTTTGATTTGGTCTCTAGGGAAGCCAGCATGATTTTATTTGTTTTATAACTGATACTGAATTTCGTCAACTTCAGTTTTACAGACATATCTGGTTCTTTTAAGTTTTGATCTATGTGCAATAAATCCCCCTTATTTTTTGGTTTTTGATGTAGCCATGTATCTCCGTGATTTTTAACAAGACCCTCGTGTCAATGGAACTAGGATCATTTCCATTAATTGAGAGACAAATGTATATTTTCCATTTGTTTTTATGGCAAAAGTGTAATTTCATTGTAATCAAATGATATATGTGTTATTGAAGATTGCATTTTCTTTTGATTTTTGATGCACTTAGCCCTTCATTAATGTGCGCTAATTTGAGATTTCAGTTTAGGTGTGCCCTAGGAAGGACGTACTTAATGGTTTACACTCTATATATAATGAAAGATAGTGGTGATTAAATTCTATTATTTTGATGACAGTTAGAAACTTTATGTTGATTTAAATGTTAAATAGATGTTATATCTTAAACATGATTGTAAGCTTTCATATTGTGGCTTGGAGATCACTCATTTGATTAAATCTGCCTTTTTAACAAAAATGATTTCAATAACAAAACACCAAACGGACAAAAATAATGAGTAAGCTTGTGAACATCATTTGTAGAATACTCCTGAAAAATCTCCTGATTGGCACAAATATGCCATGACCTCTTGTCTAAAGTACTGTCTTAGCCACAGCAATCATATCTGGAAGAAACCTTGACCAGCGTAAATGAATATATGTTGTAGAGGTTGTTAATCAATGACTTAGACTTAGAGTTGCATCGTGATATAGATATCAATGTTTTGAAAGTGATTTTCATATAGACCTCCCCAAGGTTACCACAAACTATTTTTGAACTTGTACACTCAAAGTCAAGAATATGGAGTTCATACAAATTAAATTGCATAATCATCTCTCAAAATAATGCTTACAAAGTTATTTCTTTTATTGGTCGTATTGTTTACCCTTTCCATCCTATATGTTTTCTATTGCTAGAGTAGTCAATAAATTTATGATGCTTATATTTGAAAGTCTATGTTATAATGGCAAGTTAATTACCCTTATATTTGAATTGTAGTAGATTTAGTAATAAAGTAGTTTTATAATTTTCATTTTAAAAATTCACCCCCTCATCTCTAACTACAGCATTGTTGTCCACCTATTTATCCCAAAACACCAAACACCAAAAACCCCTTACCACCAAAACACCAACCACCAGAACTACAGCATTGCTGCCCACCCAGGACCGCCTCACTGCTACCCTCCACCCCAAGCCCACACCGCTGCACCACCCAAAACCGTCGGAAAAAACCACTAGAACCCTCCACCATAACACCAAATATTCTCCTTATGAAAGTTAAACATTATAGTGTCAATAATTTCTTTTGAGTTTCATCACAATCATTCTAAGTGATGGTGCCGATAAATCTTTCGCAATATTTGATATTCAATTAATCAATATTAGTGACGGTGCTGGTTTAGATAGAATCAGAAAATCCAACATTCTTTTTTGTTAGACTATTGGAATGTTATTTAGCATTAAACATACCCATATTGATTTCACCCCAGTTCATTCTAAGTGTCTGGGTCCTAGAGGAAAAATGACTCATGTTGTAAAGAACAATGTTGGCTTATTGAACATGGCTAGGTGCTCTGGGTTCAGCTGCAAAAATCAATTATTTGTTATTAGAGATCACTTGTGCTAGTTGGTGGAAAAATGAGTATGTGCATGCTTGAATCACTCTTTAACCATGTGTATCTGTCACTTAAGGGTGAGCAGGATTTAACCCTACATGCTCCATTGGTTTACCTCGATCATGATTGAGTATGAATAGAGTCAGATCTCATCAGGTTTTGGATCGGGTTCAGATTCAAAAATTAGACCTGATCAATATTTCGGGTAGTATAAAGGACAAACATGATCTGACTTAACCCATCTCGTGATCACTTGTATGTGTTTGTATTCAATTGTGTATAGAGTAATCACATTTCTTTGGCCGGAAGTATCATCGATTCTCTAGGTTTTTCATCATATATGTTGGGGATGTTTGAAATATGTGATTAGATTAGTCCCATATTGCTTATTATTGGAATAGAGTAGAGTAACCAATGTTATATATTGGACTCAGTTCCCTTGTTGTAATGTGCACCAGATATAAGCACCAAATAGAAACACCCCATGGGCAGTTGGCCCATGGGTGTGATAGGGTTTGTAATCCTTATTCTCTAATAATATATTGGTAGCCGCTCAGCGCTCCCGGGGACGTAGGCACAATTGGCCGAACCCCGTTACCAAATTCTTTGTTTCTTCTCTTCTATTTATTCTATGCATTTATTTGATTATTTCTGACCAATGCTGCGCAACAATCGCTTTCGCTGCACCAACAATTGGTATCAGAGCCAATTCATAGATGACTCTTAACCCAAGTGCTAGATAATGGCAAAAGAGGGTGAAGGCATGTTGGTTAGACAATGTGCGTCAAAGGTACTATGCAAGGATAAAGAAAATGAGTTGAAGAAGAAGAAAATATGGCAGAACTATGGTGGGGCGATATATGGTGGGGCGATATATCCTAGAAGTCCATGTATTGGATTGGGATCAAGGTGGAGATAGAGACTCATGTGTTGAGTTTGACCCTGAGACAGGTGCTAGCTGACTTTGATGCAGGGTGTAACATGTGCATTGGCTTTGATGCAAGGTGTAACACGGACATTGGTAGAGATGCAGAGTGTGACATGAACATTGACTTGGATGTAAGGATGTGGCACGGGCACTGGTTAGCATCGCGCAAGGTGTGTGTTGTGGGTATACTCCTTATGATAGAGTATGATAGTTCTTTTGAACTATGATTGTCAGACTAGACAATGGTGATAGCGGTTGAGGCTTTCCAATGAAGCTCAAAGGTCCAGCTTGACTGAATATTAAAGAGGACGGTTGTTTGTGAACTTTTGTGTATTGGGGTTCCATATATCGAAAGACTTCCTAGCAATAGGTGGCTAGGCGGCGTGTTCCATTGGATGGCGGTACGGGAAGCTGCACTAAGTGTTTGGAGAGCTAGGCTCTTGGTAACATCGTCAATGATACTTAGTTTATGCTAAATGGGAGCAATTTGTTAAAGAGAATTATGCATTGAGCAAGGTGGAGGCAGGTATTCGCTAAGGTAGAGAATCTTGTGAAGATTTCCTAAGGAGCAAGATATTCGTCTATTTTAATCAAGGTGGAGATTGTTGGGGATGCTTGAAATATGTGATTAGATTAGTCCCACATCGTCTAGTATTGGAATAGAGTAGAATAACCAATGTTATATATTGGACTCAGGTCCCTTGTTGTAATGTGCACCAGATATAAGCACCAAATAGAAACACCCCATGAGTAGTTGGGCCCACGAGTGTGATAGGGTTTGTAATCCTTATTCTCTAATAATATATTGGTAGCCGCTCAACACTCCCGGGGACGTAGGCACAATAGGCCGAACCACGTTACCAAATTTTTTGTTTCTTCTTTTCTATTTATTCTATACATTATTTGATTGTTTTGTGACCAACGCTGCGCAACGACCGCTTCCGCTGCACCAACAATATACACATGATTAACAATATATATATATATTTATTCATAATAATACATAGTAGTAATAAGAATTTATCTAAAAGGAGTATGCATTATATTGTGATCTGATCTAGGTTTGGGTTCAAAGACTGACTCAATCAACATTTTAGGTCAGGATCTTGGGTAAGGTTAAAAAAAATGATCCAACCAACATTTAGGATTGGGTAAGGGACAAACCTTACCCGATACATATTCACCACTAGCATTAGTAAAGAGTTTCGATTAGGATCAAGCTTGAATCCCTCTTTAACCACACGTATGTCTCACGGGAGAGTTTCAATTAGGATACAATTACCGAATTTAGAAAACTGCAAAACTAATTTGGGTCACCATTGTGAATACCATTTTTTATAAGCCCATAAAAGATGTCCACCATTATTTATGTTCAATTTCTTTTACTTTTATTTATTAAGATATTTCGAAATAACATAAAAAATAATAATAAATGTTTAAACATAAAATAAATTAAAAAAATATATAAGAAGGAAAGACTGATTCTTAATCAGTTGAAGATGAGGAAGTGATCCCACTTTTTTAGGAGAAAAAAGCTGGGTTGATAAAGCCAGATTTTAGGCTATTGGGGTGGTTATTCCTACTTCTATGGGATATAGGATAGCAAGTCTATTCCCATAAAAAGGCAACAAAAATACACAAAAAACACACAGCAAGCATTGAAAAGAAGAGAAAGAGCACATGTAACACCCCAAATTTTAATCTTTAAAATTATAGTATTAGTCCTGGAAGCCTCGCTTGATCGAGAGATTCTCGCCTGAGCGAGAAAGGATCACCTGGGAGGGTGAAATCCTGGACTATACTGGAGGATTCTCGCCTAGGCGAGAAATGGCAATTTTGGGCTGTTGACACAGTGTAATCGATTACACACTCCTGGTAATCGATTACATGCTGATAAACTAATCAGACCTGTGCATCTGACACAGTGTAATCGATTACACAGTCCTGGTAATCGATTACACAGTCTTGGTAATCGATTACACAGTCCTGGTAATCGATTACATGATGATTAAAAGCATCAGATATGTACATCTGACACAATGTAATCGATTACACCATGTTTGTAATCGATTACACCATGTTGGTAATCGATTACATCGCGACGATGCCTTTGTAATTTACACTGTGTAATCGATTACACATTTATGGTAATCGATTACATAGTATTAATGTAATCGATTACACCATGTTGGTAATCGATTACATAGCGACGATGCCTCTATAATTTACACAGTGTAATCGATTACACTATACTTGTAATCGATTACACTATACTTGTAATCGATTACACTTATCGCAGTGTCTATAAAATAGAAACCCAAAACACATTTTTGGGTTAGAACTTCGAAGAGAAGAGAGAAAGGAGAGCTTTTCAAGAGCAAGGAGCCTTAGGACTCATCTTGGAGCTTGAGAAGAGGTAAACCTCTTGTTACTAACTCTTCTTCCTCTCTAACTTGTTTTGGGTATGTTGGATTTATTTTCAAAACATGAGAAACCATGAAAACTCATCATTTAGAGTTATGGTTCATTTTATGTTGTTTTTCTCTTGTAAACTTTTGATTTAGAGTTGATATTGTATGAATGGAAAAGGTTGTGGGTTACACATGAAAACCCCAAAAACCCCTAATATGAGAATATAGGTATAAAGAGAAAGAGATGAAATGTTAGATGTGGATGATGCGTTTGTGCTTGAATGTTGATATATGAGATAAACTTGAATGTTTAGATGTTTGAAAACTTATATTGAAGTAGTTTTGGAAATCTTGAATATATATGAATCCCTTGTGTATTTGATGATGAAATACGAGTTATTTATTTGTTATTTTGAATAAATGACTGACATTGTTGTTATTGGTGAAAATGAGGAAAGATCCTAAGGTTGGAGGAAATCGCGGAGGAGACTTTTAAAGTTACTCGGAACCGATCCCCAACGCTCACCAAGGTAAGGGATAAGTGGCTCTAATTCATACTCACTGATGTGAATGAGGTATGTGAAAGAGGTAATGTGTTGTAAGTTTGATTGTTGTTACCCTACCCGAATAGGTAGTGGTTTATTGTTGTTACCCTACTCGAAGAGGTAGTGGTTGACTGTTAATGTGTCCTACCCGGAGTGGTAGTGAACTGTTTGTTGTGTCCTACCCGGAGTGGTAGTAGACTGTTATTGTGTCCTACCTTAAATGGTAGCGAACTGTTATCGTGTCCTAGGTAGTGGACTGTTGTTGTGTCCTACCCGGAGTGGTAGTGGACTGTTATCGTTATCCTACCGGGAATGGTAGTGAAGAATTGTGAACTAGACCTACCCGATGTGGTATGGATTATAACTGGACCTATCCGATGTGGTATGGAGTATAACACTAGACCTACCCGACGTGGTATGGAGCATAATACTAGACCTACCCGATGTGGTATGGAATATAATACTAGACCTACCTGATGTGGTATGGAGTATAACTAGACCTGCCCGATGTGGTATGGAGTATAACTAGACCTGCCCGATGTGGTATGGAGTATAACTAGACCTACCCGATGTGGTATGGAATATAACAGTAGACCTGCCCGATGTGGTATGGATGATGAACTAGACCTGCCCGATGTGGTATGGATGATGAACTAGACCTGCCCGATGTGGTATGGATGATGAACTAGACCTGCCCGATGTGGTATGGATGATGAACTAGACCTGCCCGATGTGGTATGGATGATGAACTAGACCTGCCCGATATGGTATGGATGATGAACTAGACCTGCCCGATGTGGTATGGATGATGAACTAGACCTGCCCGATGTGGTATAGATGATGAACTAGACCTGCCCGATGTGGTATGGATGGTGAACTAGACCTACCCGATGTGGTATGGAGATGTAATTGTGTGAACACTCAATTTTGTCCGGCCTTTAAAAAAATACAAAAAAATTCAAAGCAACAAAAAGTCACAAAAATTGGGTCATTTTTTGTACCGCATTTATCTTCGAATATTAATAAATAGTTCAATATCATGTCTTCTTCAAAACCATAACAAAACAAGTCCTATGTTGTTACATATGCAATAAAACTATTTTTTTTAATATCATTGACCTCGTTCAGTCAATCCAATTCTTTGACACCAATGGTCATAAAATGGAGCATATACAAAAAGTCCTAGTGCTAGATGAGCAGCAAGCCAAATATAATTTTAGACACTGAAAGGAGACCTAAGCCTACGGGCAGCAACAAGTCCGCTAGTGCAATCTCCACTTTCATGCACCATCTTCATAGTTGGAAAATCAACCTACACCATAGTGATGAGCTTTGTAAGGAGGGACTGGACTTGTTATAAGGTTGTTGGACGTAACAGGATGCATGGAGAGGCTAGTGATAATCTCAATCTGCAATGGCACACATACAAACGATAAGTTAGCAGCTTGTTCAGAGCAAATCTCCCAAAAGCATTGATATTCAAGGGAAAAAGGCAAGCAAACAGCACTTACCCACTGTCATGGTAGAAAGGGTGGAGAACTCATGTTGGTTGAAGAATAATCTGGACTCAAGCGTATGGTAAGAGAGGATAGTTTAAGAGACATCACCAAAGGAAGCCATAAAATGCCAAGTTCACACTGTTTAATTCAGCAAAGCAGTAAAGTGACATAATAGAATGATCAAGATGAGTAAGATAGCAAAACAAATATGCATCTAGCCAATAGTCATGGTGTGGATCAATATTGAAAAGCAAAAAGAAAGAGATAGAGGGAGAGTGATTCAATCGTGAGTTGCAAAAAGAAGCAAGTCAAACGGCATATCCTTTAAGTTACACATTAGTGGAGCAATCAAAATGATCAACGATGCCAAAGATTTCAAAACAGACAACTAGAATGCACTAACAAAGCAAATATGGAGTTAATACAAAGGAAAATAAACAACCATGAGGAAAAGGTCAGAAGACAACAAGTAATCATATCAAAAATGACAATGTCAGTCCAGTTAAAGATGCAATGTTTACCTAGAAATAAGGAAAATTACCCATGAATCAGAATGATTGCACATGAAAACTTATTAAGGAGATATAAAATCATGGTTGTTGGCATTTCAGTTACACTTTATTAAAGAGCAAAAGTGGGCAGTTAAAAGGAGAATAATCAGAAAATACCAAAAGTCTGACTCAGTTACAAATAGTTAAGCATTGATAATACTCATAAAGAAGGTAATGTGTAGTAATCAAGGGCAGTCCAGAGGGTTATCAATTGGCAACCCAAGAGGTTAGTCAGAGGCAATATAAAAGGAGAGACAATTCAAGAAGAAAAGGGAGAGAGATGATATACTTCACAGACACTCCCACCTAACACACATGTCAGAACAGCTGCTATACATCATACCCAGATCATATAACAAGTCAAAAAGCAATATATCATTCATCTACCTATCACACATATCTCATCGGAATACATATATATGCATCTACAACACAGCATATACTCACAATTCCATCATATCACAAAACACCACAACAAATCATCAATACGCCTCACACTGAAGCAGGCAGGAATGATACTACACACCACCATACAATCCCATTAGAACACACACACAAAAAGCATAAACCTTCCTCGCAGACTACATACATCAAGCAGAGAGCATCATGACACATATCCCACATACTATGCAAGTCACCACAACAAAAAACATAACATACGCGTAAACCACATACCATAGCAATCAGAGATCAGCTATTCTACACACACAAGCAGTCAATACAACTTGATTTAACAAACCCATTCATCACAACAAGCAGAGGAATCCAAATCCAGTAATCCTAGCGTCTTCGAAAGCAAGGTAAAGGTCAAGCACCGAAGGTAACACATCCGTAGTTTGTTAATAATAAAAGATGTTCTGCATGAAACCTGTGTTGTAATAATGTAATGAAAACTTACATTCCTAGGAGATATATGTGTTACCTTAAATACGCTATGTTATGGTGAATTACATGATCATTGTCGTAATATTATATGGTGAATCAAATCTTATGAAACTCAGTTGCATGTTCAAGCCCACCTAACCACACGCATAGAATCAAGATACGAAGCATAATCGCACAAAATTTGATAAGCCAAAAACAAACAATATAGGGATTAATACATAAACAGAAAGGGTTAGAGTTGGTTACCGAATCCATTCATACATCGAGTGTCAAAACTACGAACTGCTTAACCTTCAAATCGAGGCAGAAGAGAATTGTGAGCCGTCACTGCCGGCGTCCTCGCCGTAGGAAAGTCGCTGCTGTTACCGGAGGCCGAAGAAACAAAAGATTGGGGGGTTAGGGATTTGAAACCCCTTTCCAAGGAATGAAATGAAGAAGGAATGATGACGTGGTCAAAGCAGGGTGGCCATCGGTGATGAAACGGAGGAAGGAGAAGCCGGAGAAGACGAGGCGCGATTCTCTCCCGTGTTCTCACTTTCTCTTCTCTTCTCACTTCTATCTTCTCAACCTCCTCAAAACCTTAAGGTCTAGAATGAAAAAAACCACTACTAACCCCTATCCCTCTCTCCACCAGATCTTGGCTTTGGGCCCTTGGCCCACATATATTTTGTTTATTTATTTATATTTCTACTCATTGATTTATTTATCGTTCCTTGGTAGTTAATCTCATAATTGTAAAGAATAATCTTATTTAACTAGAAATGTTCTATTGAGTTTATATAAGTGTACGCCTATCAATTAATTAGACAAGTCAATTTATAACATAATCATATTTTTAAACTATTTCAAATCTCTTTAAGATATGATGTGGCGCGGACATTAGTCTTGCTACTTCATATATCTTAAAGATGAGTAAATTTCAACGATATATTATAAAACTATTTCAAAATCTCTTTAAGATTTGATGCGGTGCGGACATTAGTTCTTGCTACTTCATCTATCTTAAAAATGAATAAATTTCAACGATATATTCTAAAACTATTTCAAAATCTCTTTAAGATTTGATGCGGTGCGAGCATTAGTTCTTTCTGCTTCATCTATCTTAAAAATGAATAAATTTCAACAATATATTTTTAAACTATTTCAAATATCTTTAAGATATGATGTGGCGCGGGCATTAGTCTTGCTACTTCATCTATCTTAAAGGTGAATAATTTCAATAATATATTTTAAAACTATTTCCAAATCTCTTTAAGATATGATGCGGCGTGGGCATTAGTCTTGCTACTTCATCTATCTTAAAGGTGAATAATTTTAATAATATATTTTTAAACTATTTCAAATCTCTTTAAGATATGGTGCGGCGCGGGCATTAGTCTTGCTACTTCATCTATCTTGAAGGTGAATAATTTCAATAATATATTTTTAAACTATTTCAAATCTCTTTAAGATATGATGCGGTGCGGGCATTAGTCTTGCTATTTCATTTATCTTAAAGGTGAATAATTTTAAAACTATTTCAAATCTCTTTAAGATATGATGCGGCGCGGGCATTAGTCTTGCTACTTCATCTATCTTAAAGGTGAATAAATTTCAATAATATATTTTAAACCACTTCAAAATATTCCTTGAGATTTGATGCGGCGCGGGCATTAGTCTTGCTACTTCATCTATCTTAAAAATAAATAAATTTCAAACAATGCATTTCAATTATTTCAAAAATAATATATATCTTAAAGATAAATAAATTTCAACACAGTAGTTTAATTACTTTCAAAATCTCTTTAAGATTTGATATGGTGTGGACATTAGTTTCTGCTGCTTCATCTTTTCTTAAAGAGAATACAATTTACATCAACTTTTTAAACAAACTAAACCAACACCAATTAATTTTCAAACCAGAACTACGTAGCCTTGATTTCCCTATTGCACCTAAGGATACGTAGGAGCAAGATGAGCTCTTGTCAGACATAACAATAAAAAATAAAACATTTTGCTTTTATAATTGAATTTTTAGCAAATTTACTTAAGGGTATGAAAGTCCATGTAATTAGCGAGGGTACCGTTTTAATACGGGCGGACGGGGTGCTAATACATTCCCCAATTCGTAATCGACTCCCGAGCTCAGAACCTCTAATTAAAGACCATTTTATCCTAATTGGACATATTTAGAGTTTTCTACGTTTTATCCGCAAAAAACGTAGTGGCGACTCCAAACAATTGGAAGAGGTAGAAATCGATTTCGCCTCTCCCCAAGTCGTGGGGCCGGTCTTCCAACCGAAAATCGGGTCGCGACAAATTGGATCTACCCAAGGTGGTAGGAGATTATAGTTGTGAAAGAACTCGGTGAATACGATTAAGGATGAATACGACATATGAGAAACGAGGACGTTAAGAGCGAAAGTAATATGCATGCTATAGGATATATATTGTGGGATATATATACTATAGGGTGAATATGAATGTTGGAAATGAAGACGTTAAGGATAAAAGTAATATACATGCTATAAGATATATAGTATGGGATATATATATACTATAGTGTGGATATGAATAATGAGAAAAACGATGCTTCGAATGAACATAATATGCATGCTATAGAATATATATTATGGGATATGTATTCTATAGGATGAATATGGATAACGTAGAAATGAACGAAAGAAGAGATGAATGTTGCATTTACGTAATTGCGTTTATAATTTATATTAAAGTTTAATCGTATTTGAAATGTGGATTATCATGTGATGTTAGTTTTTAAACTAATGACTTACTCCCTTTTTGTTTTGTGTGTTGTTTATGATAATCCCATTGTAGGTAAATGAAGGATTTTGAGGATGAAGCTCAATTAGGAAGCTTTTGTGTTTAATTACTCGTTTGTCTGTATTGCTAAGTGACGTTGTAGTTGATTTAATAGTATTATGGGATGACTGTAAATCCGTTTAGATCAATACGGATATGTGTAGTTATGGGCTTTATAACCTTGAGAGACCCATAATTGGTTGTATGTGGTAAATGCTATTTGAATGAATTATGTTTTTCCGCAACATAAATTTGTATGATAAGAAAATAGGGTAAAGAGTATTTTTGAAAATGATACTTGAGAGTTTTCAATGAAGGTGACGACTGTATGTAAGAAATGATTAAAATAAACGAAAAAATTTCAAGGGTAAAAAATCGGGTCGTTACAGCACACAAAAACTCTATTCTTTTGTTTTCAATTCACTGAACACAGAACACACACAAAGCGTAGTTCTAAAAAAACTCTATTCTTTTGTTTGCAATGTTAACACTAAACCTATATTTGTCATATTGGTAGTCGCATCATTGTTTAATCATAAACATTACCAAGCAAGGATTTAAATCTATTCTAATATACAAGCAGACTCCAGTTCACAAAAATTAATCAGGAAGACACATTAGCATCCCACAAATTTGCATCACCATTAGAAAAGCTTTCTCATATTCATAATTAGAGTTCTATAAAAATAAAAAGGCACCAAACATCCAACAACCATAATAAACAACAAGAGTAGCATGATAAGTATTTTAAAAGTATACATCTTAGCACTAAGGAAAAGCCAGGAACTAGCATATAGAGAATCTCAAAACACCATGGGAATGTAGCTCCCTGGCTGATCCGAAAAAAAGCTCCGGCGGTTTCCACCGTGAATGGGTGGCCACTGCCGCCGGAGGAACCAAAGCCCTCCTCCGTCCAGAACCACCGTCGTTGCTGGCAGCACACTCTCATCTCTGTTGGAACGTCACCGACGGCTCAAAGGAGAGAAGCTCATCTTCTCCCAATTTCCTACCTTTTCTCAACCTCTGTAAATTCCTAATTCCAATTCTGAATTTCCCTCATTAGGTTAGCTTAACCTACTACACTATGTATGGGTCAGAGAGCCTAAAGGCCCATTCTTTTTTGTATATATAATAGTAATACCATGTTATCATATTATTTTGAGTTATAAGCTGATTGATTTCTTTAATAAATACAATCTTATGATACTAATCTGTTTTGTAAATTACAAGTACTCACATTTTCATGTCATGTTTTGTATATTAATTCTTACTTCGAGCCAAGAACCGGTCGCGGTCACTTGTACTGTTTCTGCTATTTATCGAAGTAAGAAAATAACCAATGTCAACTTTCATTAATAAAATTTCCCTTTAAAAATGTTTAAGTTGTTTTAATAAATAAAAAATGTTTTTGGGATTCAATAGCGAGGTTACAACTCTAATTGCATTTTTATTCTCACTTCGAGCCGAGAACCGGTCGCGGTCATTTGTACTGCTTCTGCTATTTATCGAAGTGAGAAGAGGGTAACTAGTCAATGTTGATTTTCTTAAAGAAAACCAAACCAACAAAAGATTTTCTCACTTCAATTAAACTCAAACCAAACCAACAAAAGATTTTCTTAAAGAACTACGTAGTCTTGATTTCCCTACTGCACTTAGGGATACGTAGGAGCAAGATAAACTTTTGTCAGACACAAAAATAAAAAATAAACATCTTGTTTTAATCAATTTAATTTTAATTAAATAAGGGTAAATTAAAAGCATGCCATTAGTTAGGATACCGTTTAATAACAGGCGGACGGGGTGCTAATATCTTCCTCGATCCTTAATCGACTTCCGAACTCATAACTCTAACCTAATGACCAATTTTATCCAATTTGGGCATAATTTGAGTTTTCCACGTTTTAACCGCAAAAGACGTGGTGGCGACTCCTCAAGAGGTCGCATGGCCGAAAATCCGGGCGCGACAGTTGGCGAATCCACTAGGGAATTTTTTTTTAGAGAGTCAGGCCCTATAACATTTTTTGCATGTGTAACCCCCTAAAAGTTTGATAACTGGAACATGGTAAAATTCAATCAGTCTAGGAGCTACTGACTGACTCTCGCTTGAGCGAGAAAGTCTCGCTTGGGCGAGGGCATCAATATTTCTCCAAGAATTTTATCTGGGAGCCTCACTTAGGCGAGATGTGGCTCGCCTGGGCGAGAGAGAGTGTGTTGACACTGTGGGATTCTCGCTTGAGCGAGAAGCCCTCGCTTGAGCGAGAGCGTTAGTGTTTGAAAATTTAAAAAGGCGAGATCTCTCGCCTGGGCGACGTATTCTCGCTTGGGCGAGAATCTAAAATCCTGAAACGTAAAATAGAGCCCCAAACACGAAAAGGGGAGGGGGTTTTCAGAGAAAGGAGAAGAGGAAGCGATTTTCTTGGATAGAGCTTGCTTAAAGGCTACGAGAAGCTAGAGAAGAGGTAAACCTCTTGATTTTAACACTTCTCCTTACTTAGAAATTCATTATGGTTATTGAGGAAGAGGAAGCCTGTTGGGACTGTGAGATTCTCGCTTGAGCGAGAACGTCAGATCTGAAATTTTAAAAAGGCGGGATTTTCTCGCATGAGCGAGAATGGGCTCGCTTGAGCGAGAACCCGATGACTGCTCTTTAAAATAGAAACCCCAAACACATTTTAGGGTTAGAACTTTGAAGAGAAGAGAGAGAAGAGAGATTTTCAAGAGCAAAGAGCCTTAGGACTCATCTTAGAGCTTGAGAAGAGGTAAACCTCTTGTTCCTAACTCTTCTTCTTCCTCTCTAACTTATTTTGGGTATGTTGGATCTATTTTCAAAATATGAGAAACCATGAAAACTCATCCTTTAGAGTTATGGTTCGTTTTATGTTATTTTTCTCTTATAAACTCTTGGTTTAGAGTTGATATTTGATGAATAGAAAGGTTTTGTGGGTTATTCATGAAAACCCCAAAAACCCCCCAAAATGAGAATATGGGTATAAAGAGAAAGAGATGAAATGTTAGATGTGGATGATGAGTTTGTGCTTTGATGTTGATATATGAGATGAACATGTATGTTTAGATGTTTGGAAACTTGTATTGAAGTAGTTTTGGAAATCTTGAATATATGTGAATCCCTTGTATGTTTGATGATGAAATACGAGTTATTTATGTGTTATTTTGAATAAATGACTGACATTGTTGTTATTGGTGGAAATGAGGAAAGATCCTAAGGTTGGAGGAAATCGCGGAGGAGACTTTTAAAGTTACTCGGAACCGATCCCCAACACTCACCAAGGAAAGGGATAAGTGTCTCTAATTCATACTCACTGATGTGAATGAGGTATGTGAAAGAGGTAATGTGTTGGTAAGTTTTATTGTTGTTACCCTACCCGAAGAGGTAGTGGTTTATTGTTGTTACCCTACCCGAAGAGGTAGTGGTTTATTGTTGTTACCCTACCCGGAGAGGTAGTGGTTTATTGTTGGTGCCCTACTCGGAGTGGTAGTGGACTATTATTGTGTCCTACCCGGAGTGGTAGCGGACTGTTATTGTGTCCTACCCGGAATGGTAGCGGACTGTTATTGTGTCCTACCCGGAGTGGTAGCGGACTTTTATTGTGTCCTACACAGAGTGGTAGCGGACTGTTATTGTGTCCTACTGGGAATGGTAGTGATTATTGTGAACTCGACCTGCCTGGTATGGGGTGTCGCGCTCGGATTTTCGGCCACGCGACCTCTTGAGGAGTCGCCACCACGTCTTTTGCGGTTAAAATGTGGAAAACTCGAATTGTGCCCGAATTGGATAAAATTGGTCTTTTAAACCAGAGTCGTGAGTTCGGGAGTCGATTACGAATCGGGGAAGGTATTAGCATCCCGTTCGCCCGTCATAAAACGGTACCCTAACTAATTGCATGCTTTTAATTTACCCTTATTTATTAAAACTAAATTGATTAAAACAAAATGTTTGTTTTTTATTTTTGTGTCTGACAAGAGTTTATCTTGCTCCTACGTATCCCTAGATGCAATAGGGAAATCAAGACTACGTAGTTCTTTATAAGATCGTTTGTTGGTTTGGTTTGATTAAAAATTGTTTGATTGAAAGTTATTAAAAAATTGGTTTGACTTTAATTGAGGTGAGACTAATAGACGACGAGTCAACATTGATTGCTTACCCTCTTTTCACTTTGATAAATAGCAGAAGCAGTACAAGTGACCGGGACCGGTTCTCAGCTCGAAGTGAGAAGAAAGATGCAATACGAGTTGTAACCTCGCTATTAAATCTCAAAAAACATTTTTATTTAACTTATACATTTTTAAAGAGGAATTTTTATTAATGAAAATTTAACATTAATTATTTTCTTACTTCGATAAATAGCAGAAACAGTACAAGTGACCGCGACCGGTTCTCGGCTCGAAATAAAAATTAATGTATGACACTAGTAAATTTTAATTATTACACATTATTATATATAAAAGATTATTACTTCTTGTAAATGATACACCACAATATAACATCACTTTTTTGTATGATCAATTAAGAAAGAACCCAACAAAAATAATAAAAAAATAAAATAACATGGGCTCAAAAGCCCAACAGAGGAAAGAATGAAGTGGGAGTAAGGAAAATTAGGTTTTATGCATTCAGATTAGGATTTGGGGAAACAGAGAGGGTTGAGAGAAGAAGGTTTTCTCTCCTAAAGCTGTTGCCGGTCATGGAGAAGACGATGGACAACTCCACCGGCTACCAAACCGCATGGACCTGCAAGGACGGAGCAGCGGGACACGGCCGAGGGAGCCACGGTGGTGGCTTGCGGCCTCAAAGTCGCCGGCGGTGTGGATTCGGCAGTGTGCGAGTTCAAAATCCTTCGGTTCACCCTTCATTATCTCCTAAATTCTAAGTGAGTCTCTTATTGAAAAATTCTTTATGCTCTTATGTTTTTAGTTATTTATGTTATGATGTGATTAAACCAACATATTGTGGTTTGCTTACTTATTGTATATTTTAGAACATAATGATGTTTTTTTTATGCTTGAAACAGTGTTGATGTTATTTTATTGATATGCTATGTAAAAGAAAGTCAATCGTGGAAGATGAATGTCATATATATAGTTTTTTTTTTGTTGCAGCAATGGTTAAGAATGAATGTCATGTGTGTTACTTTTTATTTTTGCTGTTTAAGCAGTGAGTAAAAATGAATATCATACATATGATTTTGTTGTTGTTTTGGCAGTGAATAAAATGAACATCATACATATGGTTTTGTTGTTGTTTTGGCAGTGAATAAAATGAACATCATATACATGGTTTTGTTGTTGTTTTGGGCAGTGAATAAAATGAACATCATACATATGGTTTTGTTGTCGCTTTGGCAGTGAATAAACATGAATGTCGTAGTATTACTTTTTAGTTTTTGTTGATGTAATACACAAATGCAATTTTCTACTAAGTGTTTATCAATTATTGGAGTCTTTAGCAGAATATATGCAGCATATGATCCTACATAATATGACACTGTGTACTAACCTTTCAAGCTTATTCCCTCTGGCGGCTTCCAATACCCCTTTATGTTGCTTCCTCAGTGTCCTTTTCTGTGTGAAATGTTTTACCCTTCTAAAGAACAATGGCTTACAAAGATAGAGAAAAAGAATTATATGCCTCTTTCTCTTCTTTTTTGCAGTGTATATTTCTTGTGTTCAATGTTGATTTTTTATGTGTCTTTCTCTGAGTCTCTAATGCTCCATATATAGGCTAAGGTGTGGCCACTGTCTGCATTTTCATAATGTCCTCCTCCTTTTTCATAATGTTTGGGATTCCCTTCCATATTTGTCATTCTTTTTTAAATTGCCAATCAATAATTTAATGTCATCTTTATGCAATGATTTTCCTTCCAATTTTCACTCTAACTGCCTTATTGAGAACATCTTTTTAATGCCGATTATCGCCTTAATGATGTTTTGTTATTAATTTGATTTTCTTTCCTTTTCAGGGATTGAATGTGGTCTATATTTAAGCCAAAAGAGGTTGTATATGTGCAGAATGTGGGGGGAACTTCTTACTAACATAATTGGGTGTAGTTAAGGGAGAAAATCTGTTTTCTCCTTTAGTGACTGGATATGTTTTTTTTTATGGCCAAAAGATGCATGTTGTAATTTTATCGCTTGAATTTGGCATAATGTTTATTGTGTGAATTAATGGATTGATTTGCATCATTGAAGTGTAATTATTGTATTGGTTTAAATTATTGTATTATCAATTGATTTCTTTATTTAGTTTTGTTAAAACTTTTGATATATAGAAATCTATATATCAAAAGTTTTAACAAAACTAATTTTTAAACTTGTGTAATTGGGGGATAAATACATTGATATTGTTACTTATTTATTTGGAAATATATATTTTTGGCCGGACAAAATTGGGTACTCACATGGGGTAATAACTCGACCTTCCCGATGTGGTATGGGGTAATAACTCGGCCTGCCCGATGTGGTATGGGAAATGAAATTGATGAATACGATTAAGGGTGAATATGAATGATGTAGAATGTAGATGTCACAATGAATGTCATATGCATGCTATAGGATATATATTATGGGATGTATATTCTATAGGGTGAATATGAATGATGAGGAATGCGGATGTCACAATGAATGTCATATGCATGCTATAGAATATATATTATGAGATGTATATTCTATAGGGTGAATATGAATGACGAGAAATGAGAATGTCGCAAAGAATATCATATGCATGTTATAGGATATATAGTATGGAATATATATTATATAGGGTGAATATGAGTGATACAATGGAAGATGTTGAGAATGAAAGTAATATACATGCTATAGGATATATATTATGGGATATATATACTATAGGGTGGATATGAATAATGAGAAAGATAATGTTTCGAACGAACGAGATATGCATACTATAGAATATATATTATGGGATATATACTATAGGATGAATATGAGTAAAGTGGAAATTAAAGGAAGAGGATATGAATGTTTACAATTACGCATGTGTGTTTACGAATTATATTAAAGATTTATCGTATTTTAGATGGAGATGTTCTTTACAAAAGGAATCATGACATGGTACTCCTTAGATGTGTAGCAGAGAAAGAAGCTGAGAATATACTCAGAGAAGTACATGAGGGATCATTTGGAACTCATGCCAATGGACATGCTATGGCTAGGAAAATAATAAGGGCAGGTTACTTCTGGTTGACCATGGAGACAGATTGTTGTTCTTATGTGAGGAAATGCCATAAGTGTCAAATCTATGCGGACAACATCAATGCTCTGCCAATCCCCCTGAATGTCCTTTCAGCACCCTGACCCTTCTCCATGTGGGGAATGGACGTGATCGGACCAATAGAGCCAAAAGCTTCCAACGGACATCGTTTCATCCTCGTGGCCATCGACTATTTCACTAAATGAGTTGAAGCATGCTCATATACCAATGTGACCAGGAAAGTAGTGCTCTGATTCATCAAAAAGGAATTGGTATGTCGATATGGATTGCCCAGCAAAATCATCACAGACAATGCCACCAATCTCAACAATAAAATTATGACTGGGATGTGTAGTGAATTCAAAATCAAGCATCACACTTCCTCACCTTATCTGTAAGCACCCAAATTCTACCCTTGAAAATTTTTCATTTATTTTAATCATTTCTTACATACAGTCGTCACCTTCATTGAAAACTCTCAAGTATCATTTTCGAAAATACTCTTTACCCTATTTTCTTATCATACAAATTTATGTTGCGGAAAAACATAATTCATTCAAATAACATTTACCACATACAACCAGTTATGGGTCTCCCAAGGTTATAAAGCCCATAACTACACATATCCGTATTGATCTAAACGGATTTACAGTCATCCCATAATACTATTAAATCAACTACAACGTCACTTAGCAATATAGACAAGCGAGTAATTAAACACAAAAGCTTCCTAATTGAGCTTCATCCTCAAAGTCCTTCATTTACCTACAATGGGATTATCATAAACGACACACAAAACAAAAGGGAGTAAGTCATTAGTTTAAAAACTAACATCGCATGATAATCCACATTTCAAATACGATTAAACTTTAATATAAATTATAAACGCAATTACGTAAATGCAAACATTCATCTCTTCTTTCGTTCATTTCTACGTTATCCATATTCATCCTATAGAATACATATCCCATAATATATATTCTATAGCATGCATATTATGTTCATTCGAAGCATCGTTCTTCTCATTATTCATATCCACACTATAGTATATATATATATCCCAAACTATATATCCTATAGCATGTATATTACTTTTATCCTTAACGTCTTCATTTCCAACATTCATATTCACCCTATAGTATATATATCCCATAATATATATCCTATAGCATGCATATGACTTTCGCTCTTAACGTCCTTGTTTCTCATATGTCGTATTCATCATTAATCGTATTCACCGAGTTCTTTCACACTATAATCTCCTACCACCTCGGGTAGATCAAATTACATCTCCATACCACATCGGGCAGGTCTAGTTCATCATCCATACCACATCGGGCAGGTCTAGTTCATCATCCATACCACATCGGGCAGGTCTAGTTCATCATCCATACCACATCGGGCAGGTCTAGTTCATCATCCATACCACATCGGGCAGGTCTACTGTTATATTCCATACCACATCGGGTAGGTCTAGTTATACTCCATACCACATCGGGCAGGTCTAGTTATACTCCATACCACATCGGGCAGGTCTAGTTATACTCCATACCACATCGGGTAGGTCTAGTATTATATTCCATACCACATCGGGTAGGTCTAGTGTTATGCTCCATACCACATCGGGTAGGTCTAGTGTTATACTCCATACCACATCGGGTAGGTCTAGTTATACTCCATACCACATCGGGTAGGTCTAGTATTATACTCCATACCACATCGGGTAGGTCTAGTGTTATGCTCCATACCACATCGGGTAGGTCTAGTTATACTCCATACCACATCGGGTAGGTCTAGTATTATACTCCATACCACATCGGGTAGGTCTAGTGTTATGCTCCATACCACATCGGGTAGGTCTAGTTATACTCCATACCACATCGGGTAGGTCTAGTATTATACTCCATACCACATCGGGTAGGTCTAGTGTTATGCTCCATACCACATCGGGTAGGTCTAGTGTTATACTCCATACCACATCGGGTAGGTCTAGTTATACTCCATACCACATCGGGTAGGTCTAGTTCACAATTCTTCACTACCATTCCCGGTAGGATAACAATAACAGTCCACTACCACTCCGGGTAGGACACAACAACAGTCCGCTACCACTCCGGGTAGGACACGATAACAGTCCGCTACCATTTAAGGTAGGACACAATAACAGTCTACTACCACTCCGGGTAGGACACAACAAACAGTTCACTACCACTCCGGGTAGGACACAATAACAGTCCACCACTACCTCTTCGAGTAGGGTAACAACAATAAACCACTCCCTATTCGGGTAGGGTAACAACAATCAAACTTACAACACATTACCTCTTTCACATACCTCGTTCACATCAGTGAGTATGAATTAGAGCCACTTATCCCTTACCTCGGTGAGCGTTGGAGATCAGTTTCGAGTAACTTTAAAAGTCTACTCCGCGATTTCCTCCAACCTTAGGATCTTTCCTCATTTCCACCAATAAGAACAATGTTAGTCATTTATTCCAAATATCACATAAACAACTTATTTTGCATCATTTAATCATACAAAATATTCATCATCAATATTCAACCATCTAAAACATACATAACATCTCATATTTCAATATTTCCAAAACTACTTCAATACAAGTTTCTAAATATCAAAGCATACATGTTCATCTCATATAACAATATTAAAGCACTACTCATTATCCACATCTAACATTTCATCTCTTTCTCTTTATACTCATATTCTCATTTTGGGGTTTTTGGGGTTTTTCATGAATAACCCATAAAACTTTCCATTCATCAAATACCAACTCTAAACCAAGAGTTTAGAAGATAAAAACAACATAAAACGAACCATAACTCTAACGGATGAGTTTCCATGGTTTCTCATATTTTGAAAATAGATCTAACATACCCAAAACAAGTTAGAGAGGAAGAAGAAGAGTTAGAAACAAGAGGTTTACCTCTTCGCAAGCTCTAAGATGAGTCCTAAGGCTCCTTGCTCTTGAAAAACTCCCTTCTCTCTCTTCTCTTCGAGTTCTAACCCTAAAATGTGTTTGGGGTTTCTATTTTTAAAGAGCAGTCGTCGGGTTCTCGCTCAAGCGAGCCCATTCTCGCTCAAGCGAGCCCATTCTCGCTCAAGCTAGCCCATTCTCGCTCAAGCGAGAATTTCACAGTAGCAATTTTCGCTTAACGCATATATGTAATCGATTACATGGATTGTGTAATCGATTACATAGTGTAAAATGCACATATCTGATACTTTTATCTGCATGTAATCGATTACATGGATTGTGTAATCGATTACATCATGCATATCTGATGCTTTTATCTGCATGTAATCGATTACATGGATCGTGTAATCGATTACATCATGCATATCTGATGCTTTTATCTGCATGTAATCGATTACATCATGCATATCTGATGCTTTTATCTGCATGTAATCGATTACATGGATCGTGTAATCGATTACATCATGCATATCTGATGCTTTTATCTGCATGTAATCGATTACATGGATCGTGTAATCGATTACATCATGCATATCTGATGCTTTTATCTACATGTAATCGATTACATGGATCGTGTAATCGATTACATCATGCATATCTGATGCTTTTATCATCATGTAATCGATTACATGGACTGTGTAATCGATTACACTGCCCAAAATTGCCATTTCTCGCCCGGGTGATACGACTCTCGCTCCGGCGAGAATCCTCCAGTGTAGCCCAAGATTTCACCCTCCCAGATGCACCTCTCTCGCTCAAGCGAGAATCTCTGGATCAAGCGAGGCTTCCAGGACTGATACTCTAATTTTTAAAGACTAAAATTCGGGGTGTTACATTATCGTCCTAAGATGAATGGTGTAGTAGAAGCAGCAAACAAGAACATCAAGAAAATTGTTCAGAAGATGGTACTCACATACAAAGACTGGCATGAGATGCTACCTTTTGCCCTACATGGGTATCGCACCTCTATACGCACATCTACCGGGGAAACAACATACTCTATGGTGTATGGGATGGAAGCAGTCCTTCCCATCGAAGTGGAAATCCCTTCACTCAGGATCATGGCAGAATTCGGGCTAAAGGAATCATAATGGATCCAAGCTAGGTACGACCAATTAAATATGATAGAGTTGAAGAGGTTAGCTGCCATATGCCATGGTCAATTGTGCCAGAAAAGACTCATGAAGGCTTATGCTAAGAAGGTCCGACCACGCCATTTCCTTGAGGGAGAGTTGGTGCTTAAGAAGATACTTCCAATCCAGAAAGACCATATGGGGAAGTGGACTCCAAACTGTGAAGGTCCATTCGTGGTGAAGAAAGCATTCTCAGGGGGAGCATTGATATTGGCTATTATGGATGGAAACAATCTACCACTCGCTGTTAATTCTGATGTCGTAAAGAAATATTATGCTTGAGAGACTTTTCCTAGAAAACCAAAAATTAATAAATATAAAATAGAAAATTTCAAATAGAGGTTTGCGTGTTGATCACGCAATTTTTCTTCATATTGTCATACATATTCTAGGAGGATGATGTAAATAAATTCCGGATGGCGAGAACCCTCAGATGATTCATTTTAACGACACAAGGTTTCTTTTTTATTCCAAACACTAATGAAGATACCCATAGTAACCCCTTTTGAGCCTAGAAAATGTGAAAGGAGTTTATTCAAAAGCAGACAACACCTTGAGAAATATCAATGAACCGGGGAAAAGGTAGTCTTCCAATGAATCTTCTAAAAAAGGAAAGAAAAAATCTAAAACCAATGATAGATTATACCGACCGTAGAAAAGGCTCAAAATGAGGCCTTAAGCAAGAGTTAGAAAAATTCAAACTAAATAGTATACATGAAAGATGCTACTTCTTTTCAAAAGAAAGAAAAATCTCATGTATGGTCGAGATAGAAGACGTTGGAAATAGGATAATGGAGAATATGGAGAAAGTGCGTAAGGGAAACACAATATTTTAGCCAGACCACATTACAAGCTGAACAAATCCTTGTCGAAATTTGGGTTGTTTGGGATACACGCCAATGGTACAAAATAACTGACTCCGAACAAAATATTTTTCAAAACTTTTGCATATCGTGATCAATACACAAGCACTCTTAAAAGAAATAAATAAATCCCGGTAGGTCGAAAACCTGAGAGGGGGATCTAGGCAAAAATAAGAGACGAAGTAAAAAGAATGGTCTCTCAAAAGCATAAAGCAAGAAGTGGGGCACTTTGGAAGAAATGATATTCCCTCTTAACAAGATTTGCATACCGGGGCAAGTTTTTGGATGACCAAAAACTAAATTGTCAAACTGGGGCAGTTTATTTGGATGGTCAATGATTGTATGGTGGTTACCTAGTATGTTTTGTTGTTTATGATCGATATGCACCCTTTCACCCATGAAAAGCCCAAACATCTTGTATTCTTTACCCTTGCATGGAATAAATTTTTATTCGCATGATCTGGTTTCCTTGATCTTGTACTATCTCATGATTTTAAATGTGTCGATTTGGTCAATATTTAAAAAAAAAAAAAGAATAGAGCACTTCACCATTGAAAAAAAAAAGAGCTAACCATCATCCTCTAAGGTAAAAGAACAACATTGATCCTTACGAATGACAAACTGCAGTCAAGTTTTAGAGGATGCGTATGGGCAATCATAAAAGTTACTAACCACAATCTAATATGTCCTGAACTTTATTTTATAACTATCGAACATGCACATCCATATCATATATCCATAACATACAAACCAATCATGAGCATTCATAACACGCATTAGAAAACACTCATTGCATTCATACAAAAGTAAAACAACAACACATTATACCCAATATTCAAAAAAACTCTTTATGTATCCAAATTCCGGCAGTACACCGACCTGCGTCTTTGGCTCTGCATCTTCCACCCCAAGTTCTGGCAGTACACCGACCTGCGTTCTTGGTATAACCTCTTTATGTATCCAAATTCCGGCAGTACGCCGACCTGCGTCTTTGGCTCTACATCTTCCACCCCAAGTTCCGGCAGTACACCGACCTGCGTTCTTGGTTTAACCTTTTTATGTATCCAAATTCCGGCAGTACACCAACCTGCGTCTTTGGCTCTGCATCTTCCACCCTAAGTTCCAGCAGTACACCGACCTGCGTTCTTGGTATAACCTTTTTATGTATCAAAATTCTGGCAGTATACCGACCTGCGTCTTTGACTCTGCATTTCCACCCCATGTTCCGGTAGTACATCGACCTGCGTTCTTGGTTAAACTTTTATGTATCCAAATTCCGACAGTAAACCGACCTACGTCTTTGGGCTCTGCATCTTCCACCCCAAGTTCTAGCAGTATACCGACCTGCATTCTTGGTTTAACTTTTATGTATCCAAATTCCGGCAGTACACCGACCTGCGTCTTTGGCTCTGCATCTTCCACCCCAAGTTCCGGCAGTACACCGACCTGCGTTCTTGGTTTAACCTTTTTATGTATCCAAATTCCGGCATTACACCGACCTGCGTCTTTGGCTCTGCATCTTCCACCCAAGTTCCGGCAGTACACCGACCTGCGTTATTGGTATAACCTCTTTATGTATCCAAATTCCGGCAGTACACCGACCTGCGTCTTTGGCTCTGCATCTTCCACCCCAAGTTCCGATAGTATACCAACCTGCGTTCTTGGTTTAACCTTTTTATGTATCCAAATTCCGGCACTACATTGACCCGCGTCTTTGGCTCTGCATCTTCCACCCTAAGTTCCAGCAGTACACCGACATGCGTTCTTGGTATAACCTTTTTATGTATCCAAATTCCGGCAGTACACCGACCTGCATCTTTGACTCTGCATCTTCCACCCCAAGTTCTGGCAGTACACCAACCTGCGTTCTTGGTTAAACTTTTATGTATCCAAATTCTGGCAGTACACCGACCTGCGTCTTTGGGCTCTGCATCTTCCACCCCAAGTTCCGGCTGTACACCGACCTGCGTTCTTGGTTTAACCTTTTTATGTATCCAAATTCCGGCATTACACCGACCTGCGTCTTTGGCTCTGCATCTTCCACCCAAGTTCCGGCAGTACACCGACCTGCGTTCTTGGTATAACCTCTTTATGTATCCAAATTCCGGCAGTACACCGACCTGCGTCTTTGGCTCTGCATCTTCCACCCCAAGTTCCGATAGTATACCAACCTGCGTTCTTGGTTTAACCTTTTATGTATCCAAATTCCGGCAGTACACCGACCTGCGTCTTTGGCTCTGCATCTTCCACCCCAAGTTCCGGCAGTACACCGACTTGCGTTCTTGGTTTAAAATTTTTATGTATCCAAATTCCGACAGTACACCGACCTGCGTTTTTGGCTCTGCATCCTCCACCCCAAGTTCTGGCAGTACACCGACCTGTGTTCTTGGTTTAACCTTTTTATGTATCCAAATTCTGGCAGTACACCGACTTGCGTCTTTGGCTCTGCATCTTCCACCACAAGTTCCGACAGTACACCGACTTGCGTTCTTGGTTTAACTTTTTATGTATCCAAATTTCGGCAGTACACCGACCTGTGTCTTTGGCTCTATATTTTCCACCCCAAGTTCTGGCAGTACACCGACCTGCGTTCTTGGTTTAACTTTTTTATATATCCGAATTCCAGCAGTTCACCGACATGCGTCTTTGGTTCTACATTTCCCACTCAAAGTCCCGACACCATATCATAAGATGATTCGTTCACTCCAACCCATCATCACACTTCTCGAGAATAAACTCAAATTATCTTAAAGACAACTCAAGTCACAAAAGGATACACACTCCTTGGTGGTAAGAAGTCGTCAGGTAAGTTTGTATGGGCCTTAAAAAAATGACATTCATTTCTTTACTAGTTACTTATCTTGATATCCACCAAGCCTCAATTTGTTTGCTATCAAGTAAGCACCAAGTAAAGAGGGGCAGCTGTGAATACCATTTTTTTATAAGCCCATAAAACAGGTCCAACATTATTTATGTTCAATTTCTTTTACTTTTACTTTTACTTTATAGATATTTATTTATTAAGATATTTCGAAATAACATAAAAAATAATAATAAATGTTTAAACATAAAATAAATTAAAAATATATATAAGAAGGAAAGACTGATTCTTAATCAGTTGAAGATGAGGAAGTGATCCCACTTTTTTAGGAGAAAAAAACTGGGTTGATGAAGCCAGATTTTAGGCTATTGGGGTGGTTATTCCTACTTCTATGGGATATAGGATAGCAAGTCTATTCCCATAAAAAGGCAACAGAAATACACAAAAAACACACAGCAAGCATTGAAAAGAAGAGAAAGAGCACACAAAAATTCTATTCTTTTATTTTCAATTCACTGAACACAGAACACACACAAAGCGTAATAGAGAAGACACTGCAGAAAAGGATACATAAAGGAGAAAGCCGAAAAGTGCAAAGGCAAGGAAACCCAAAACGTAGAAACATATAAGTGTGAATCCTGAACAGGTAAGTCTCTTCCCCATCATTCTAGTTCTTGCATTGTTATGGTTGGAAACCAGCATCTCTTTACATTTTTGTTAGTGTTCTTGGCATTTGAATATCCAATAGTATAAATATATTGCAATGTTAACACTAAACCTATATTTGTCATATTGGTAGTCGCATCATTGTTTAATCATAAACATTACCAAGCAAGGATTTAAATCTATTCTAATATAGAAGCAGACTCCAGTTCTCAAAAATTAATCAGGAAGACACATTAGCATCCCACAAAATTGCATCACCATTAGAAAAGCTTTCTCATATTCATAATTAGAGTTCTAATAAAATAAAAAAAAAGGCACCAAACATCCAACAACCATAATAAACAACAAGAGTAGCATGATAAGTATTTTAAAAGTATACATCTTAGCACTAAGGAAAAGCCTGGAACTAGCATATAGAGAATCTCAAAACACCATGGGAATGTAGCTCCCTGGCTGATCCGACAAAAATCTCTGGCGGTTTCCACCGTGAATGGGTGGCCACTACCGCCGGAGGAACCAAAGCCCTCCTCCGTCCAGAACCATCGTCGTTGCTGGCAGCACACTCTCATCTCTGTTGGAACGTCACCGGCGGCTCAAAGGAGAGAAGCTCATCTTCTCCCAATTTCCTACCTTTTCTCAACCTCTGTAAATCCCTAATTCCAATTCTGAATTTCCCTCATTAGGTTAGCTTAACCTACTACACTATGTATGGGTCACAGAGCCTAAAGGCCCATTCTTTTTTGTATATATAATAGTAATACCATGTTATCATATTATTTTGAGTTATAAGCTGATTGATTTCTTTAATAAATACAATCGTATGATACTAATATGTTTTGTAAATTACAAGTACTCACATTTTCATGTCATGTTTTGTATCTTAATTCTTACTTCGAGCTGAGAACCAGTCGCGGTTACTTGTACTACTTCTGTTATTTATCGAAGTAAGAAAATAACCAATGTCAACTTTCATTAATAAAATTTCCCTTTAAAAATGTTTAAGTTGTTTTAATAAATAAAAAATGTTTTTGGGATTCAATAGCGAGGTTACAACTCGTATTGCATCTTTCTCTCACTTCGAGCCGAGAATCGGTCGCGGTCATTTGTACTGCTTCTGCTATTTATCGAAGTGAGAAGAGGGTAAGTAGTAATGTTGACTCATCGTCTATTAGTCTCACTTCAATTAAACTCAAACCAAACCAACAAACGATTTTCTTAAAGAACTATGTAGTCTTGATTTCCCTATGCACCTGGGGATTTGTAGGAGCAAGATAAACTCTTGTCAGACACAAAAATAAAAAATAAACATCTTGTTTTAATCAATTTAATTTTAATTAAATAAGGGTAAATTAAAAGTATGCAAATAGTTAGGGTACCGTTTAATAACGGACGGACGGAGTGCTAATACCTTCCTCGATCTGTAATCGACTCCCGAACTCATAACTCTAAACTAAAGACCAATTTTATCCAATTTGGGCATAATTTGAGTTTTCCACGTTTTAACCGCAAAAGACATGGTGGCGACTCCTCAAAAGGTCGTGTGGCCGAAAATCCGGGCGCGACAATCAAGGGATTTGAAACCTTGTTTAGAAAATGCTTTCTACACAATTAAATGAATGGTACCACTTCACTTCTACTGAGGTGACAAAATCAAAATGAGTACAAAAAATGAGATAAGATGATTTATAGTGTGATCATAAAACTTATGTAAACGTTCATTTTGATTCCTAGTCATTGTTATTCCATCAAATCATTATTATTACATCATATATATTCAGTAGTATGAATTGATAGATAGTTTTTCTGATATATGAATTGATACAGAAAAGTAGAAAACATAGAAAACACATAAAACAGTAAACCACAAAATAGCATTGGAATTAGAAGTGCTGAAGGATTAAGAAAATACAAAAAACAACAAAATAGTAGGCACCAATTATCCGTCAACTTTCACTCCTAACGACTCTTCAACAAATGTTAAATCAAGATGAAAATACAAACTAACTCCACTAAATGATAACTCTTTGTTCCTTCAATTGAGTTATTGGTCCATTCATGCCTTCATGTAAGATAATTTTCTCCAACTCTTTGTTGTCATATTAAATCAAAGCAAACAAATAAACAGAATGTACTCAATAACTCATAATTGGAACATAGTTGCTATAAATTAAATAAGTTAAAGTTTTATGAGAAGGTAGTGAAGAATCTTTTTCCTTTTGGTTGGACAATTTCGTGAGTCATGATCAATTCTACTACTATTAGGAAAATGACAATGATGTCGCTTCTTTGGAACTTCATCTCCTCCTTTTAAACTTGATCCTTTTTGTTGACCCTTTATTTTAGAAGCGATAGTATTTTTAACATCTCACTCATCACCATTGGAAAAAACATCTTCGGGATGAACAAAATGTTCTTGGTTGCACGTGCCTTTTATCAACTTGATCCCTTTCTCTAACTCCTTAGAATCCACTTCAAATCGATCTTGTATTTAAAGATTCAACCTCTAAACATTGTACTAGTGACCGTAACTCAATGGAAGAGTTACCATTGTACTTGATTATGTATCTAGGTTATGGGATTAATGAGCTTGCTCCTCTCCATCTAAGGGGAAAATATTTGTTAGGGAGATTATAGTAATCATTCTTCAACATCACTTGAATAACCTGTGTAGATGATATTCAAGAAAATTTAAATTATTTATATGAACAAGTAATTGAATCTTTTTCTTCTCTCCAAGTTACGAAACGACTTCCATCAAGTTTGGTATGATGTCGTACTATGTAAAAATTGTTACCAGATTTAGTTATTGAATATTTTTTTAGATAATTCGATCTTTATGCTAGAGCAACTCAAAGGCATAGGATGTGAGTATACTTGTAGCGTGTTCCTCAATGATAAAACATGTCCTAATTTGAGGATTATAGTACTTTTGACGCATTCTTGCATCTTCTCTATTCTGATTTCTAATATTGACATTACCTACACCCCACAACAATTTTAATTATACAATTATTAGTGGATTAATTGAATTATAGTATACATTATAAAAATGAAGTAAAATAAGTTCATACTTGATTTACAAAATCAATTAAGCTTGTCTTACACATCCAAGAATCTTTTAATATATACGTTCATAAATTATGAACATCCAGTTTTCGTCATCCTAGCAAAAATGATGATTTAAATATGATAGGGCTCATAACTGGCGATATTGATATAATAGTTCAATGTAATTAAATCATTCAAGCGTTGATTCCTATTGTTCTTTAAAATGAGTTGTACACTCTAAATTTTACAGCATATGGAACTCAAATTTAACTTCGTTATATTATAGAACAAAATTAGGTGGGAAAAGGTGCGATAGTCTTGGGCGGTGGTTTTAGTGGTGGAGGAGTTTTTGGTGTTCCAAGATAACTAAGTTAATAGGGGAGGGGAAAGAAGGTTAAGGTTGAGGGGTGTAATTTTAATATTGTGAAACCCAAGCCATACATCAAACAAGGGGAGGTCTGTATAGAGATGGCAACTGGCACGGGCGGACACCGGTAGTGCATACCCATGCTCGTACCCGCACTATTTGCGGGTACCCTTGTGAGTTTTCAATTCTATTTATATTTTTATATATTTTACAATAATTGATCTATAAAAATAATTTTTACTTAAATAATATGACATGTATATGATAATTTTATGATTAGTCTTATTACTAAATTTTATTATGAAGTAATAATAAAATAAACAAATATAATGTTGAATTAATAATAACTAAATATAAAATATTTAATTAAAATATATACGCGGGTACCCGCGGGGCGGGTATCAAGATACCTGTTCTCACCCATGAGTTATTTTTGCTGGTACCCGTTGCGGGTATTTTGATGGGTACCCGCGGGTCCGGATATTTTTGCCATCCCTAAGTCCATATTAGGTTTAAATGCAAAATTAAAATATTAAACCGCCCGGCCGGACCAGGTGATTTCATATATAACTAATAATTTTTATCTAAAAATATATAATTATATGTAAATGCAAAATTTTATATAATTAATAATTATGTATAATTAATTTGAAGTAACATTTCTCAATTTTCTTTACACCGGAATCATTATGAAATGTTCTATTTTTTTAATTTTATGTGAATCGTACGGTTCACTTTCTGGGTTATTCCGATTTAATAATGTATAACACGGTTGGACCAAAATTATTATGGGTCAAAGTAGTTTAACCCATCATTCGATTAAGACTGCAAACCAGAGCCATTTTCAAGTCCGGTAAGCGATCAGATCGTCCTATCCATTTCTCATAACACCCGTATTATTTGAAAATAGAAATTATAAAACTACTCCGATTACTAAATCAATTACAATTAAAATATGAGGGTTAACTTTATCTAAAAAAATTGGTACATAATACTAGTCTACTCTAACTAAAAAAATCATTTATCTATGTTAGCAAAATCATATATATGTTCACCAACTCTAGAATGAGACACCAATTTCAATTTATCTTCCTCATTGAGTTGTATGACTTGAAAATGACTTTGATTTGTAATCTTAACCGAATGAGTGGTTGAGTTGCTTTGAACCGGAGAAATTCCGATTCGATCGTGTTAAACTCAGTTAAGCCAGAATAACCCTAGAAGTGAACTCGGCGGTTCACTTAAAGTTTAAAAATGAAACATTACTTTAATGTTTAGTTTTACTTCGGTCCAAAAAAAGATGGAGATATTACTTCAATATAGTTATATAAAATTATTAATTATATAAAAATATACATATATAATCATATATAGATAAAAAATATTAATTATATTTCAAATAATTCAACCCAACCAAACGATTTAACTGTTTAAACCGGTTAAACATAATATGAAACTTCTCCCTTTGTTTCACACCATTGACTCGTGGGCATTAGGTGTGGGTACGTATACTCTCACCAAATATTGCTCTGTCACTTGGCACAATTAACAAAATAATAAGAAAACAATCACATAAATATGCAATCCATAATGTTCAATTTGTCAATCCTCATTAATATGAAATACAAAATTTCTAACACGCACTTCAGTCCTTATAACAAGTCTTTATTTTATAATTAAAAATCACAATCAATAATAAATAATCATTTTATGAAACGAATACGTGATTGTAACTATTTTCAAATCTGTATGTTTATATGAACCATAATTTTATTTTTCTTATTTTTAGTTAGTTTACAATGTGAATTCTAATTATGTCTTTTCGAAATGAAATTTGATAATAAAGCACTATCTTTTCAGATCACTGTTTATTTTCTTTTGTCTCATTCATATTTGCTCTATTAGATAATTCTTTAGATACATATAAAAATGAATGTATTTAATTATACAATTATGATTATAATTACTTTATTAATCAGTGTCCTTATATATCGATATTTGAGTTATTTCTTTGAATATATTGTCATTTTCTGATATATCTATATTTATTTTTCTTTGGAAATTCACGTGTTTTATAAACTACATATACTTGGTTTTATTTTAATTCAATATTTTAAATATACACTGCATTATTGTAATTAAATGGAGTTGTCATCAATGTTTTTTAGAGGAAGACATGAAAAACCAAATTAAAGAATAAAAATTAGTTTGCATAAAGGTAAAATTTAGGTTATGGATGAGAAATGCATTACACATCTCACATTTCCCGCTATAAAAATAGTATATACATCGATTATATGAATATTTGTTCAAAATATTAATTTCACCTTTATATATTTTATGTTTTAAAAGGACCCAAAAAAAAAGTTTTTTGTTTTATTTTAGTGCTTCACTAAGAAGTTGTATGCTTTAATATATCATTAGATGCAATAGGGAAATCAAACTATGTAGTTCAAATTAGAGGTGTCAAAATGGACGGGCCCGATCGGGCCGACCCACCAAAACCCAAAAACTTATAGGGTTTGGGTATCATATTATGTAATTTTTATTGAATCCGGGCTATTTAGCCCGACCCGGTCGGGCTATATTAAAACCGGGCTCGGACCGGGCTTACCCGGGCGGGTTCGAGCTACCCGTTTCCCTTATTCATTTTTATTTGTTGGGACCTTTAGCTTGATAATGAACCTTAAGTGAAAATTATTTTACATAATAACTTATAATAAAAAATAGATAATAGATTGTATTATAAATTACAATAATTTTATAAAGTTAAACATAATCATATTTTCCTATTTTAGATAATATCATTTTAAGCATAATAACAAAATAATGTATCAAATCAAATGAGAAGACATTAAACCATATGAATCTTATTTTTCCTTTCTTAATTGTATATTTAATTAGATTTAACTTCTACAACAAAAACATAGTAAGGAAAATAACTTTTACAAAAAAACTAAAAGACAACAAAATTATTTTTAAGATAGAGAATGTCATACAACCCAATTTAACATAATAGTTTACAATGAAAGTGTTGATAAATAGCATACAAAAGATATTCAAAGAGAAAGTAAAGCATAATGATCATATATTACGATGATGATTATACTTTAACATATAGAGTTCATTCTGAACTTGAGCCTATATTACCATTGCTATAAACCAATATGATGTTATTTTTATAGTGCCCAAATATTTATTTATTAAAATGAATGTTACAAATTATAATGTTAGAGCATGAGAGTTCAATAGAAATGAGAGATTTAATAAATGAGTTGTGTTAAAATTCATATACGTGAACTTGACATCATGTCTTAACTCAAACACAATGCATTAGATCTATAAGTTTGGTTGCATTGGGAATAACAAGTGAGTTAAAAAGTCATAGATTATATATATATATTAAATATGATAAAATTTAAATAAATATTTTTTACTATTACGTGGGTCGGCTCAGTACAACCCACAACTCGCATAGGGCAGGCTTGGGCTACAATTTGTTATGAATAAATTATATCCGGACATTTTAGCCCGACCCGGATTAGCCTTGTAAGAACCCAAATTTTCACCCTATAAATTTTCGTTTACTTTAATTCAATTATACATATTATCTCAATTACGACATACATCGAATTTATTTAAACTTAAATTCATCTACTTCTTTTATCTTCAGAATACTCTGAACATACAATTTCAGTTTCATAAATTTACTACCTTCAATTATAGAAAATCATAATACGCATTCATATCATAAATGAGTGCCATCATATGTCAAGTATGACATTAACTCAAGAAATATCAGCAGGCGATAATCCACATTTTAATAAGGTTAGATAAACAATCAAATCATCGCATATAAAGTAAATACATATAAGAGTCTTCATTATCAATTACGCAACTATACCTTTTTGATACTTTACCATAATCAATATACCATGTCTGTACCTTACGACAATACATGTATTCATCGTTTCACCTTAACCGACATTTACCGTTATCCACATATATATAATCATGCTACATAACTTGAGCCAAAGTTTGCTACATAACTTGAGCCAAAGTGTACTACACCACTGAGGGGAGCTAAAAATAGGTTTTTCATTTCTTCATTTTATAATCCATAAATATCTAGAAAATCCAACACTATTCATTACAAAATATTCAAGTATAATGTTTCTCCTTACCTTGGTGAGTATTGGGGTTGGTTTTTGGTAACTTTGCAAGTTCTTCGTCACCTCCTCCAACCTTAGGATCTTTCCTCATTCCCACCACACAATAACAATAATCAGTCATTTATTCACAATATCACATAAATAACTTACACTACATATTCAACCATAAAAGAGGTTCATATTTTCAATGGTTTTCAAAACCATCTCCATTAGGAATTTCAAGCATATAAAACATACATATTCACTTCTACTCAACATTAAAACCCATAAACTACATTTCTAACCTAACATTTCCCCCTTTCAACATTATTTTCGTTTTGGATTTTGGGGTTTTCATGAATCAACCACCAATCATTCCCATTTTCGAACACAAACTCCAAACCACGAGTTTTCCAAGGAAAATCTAGATAAAAACGAACCACCACTCAAAAGAGAGGGTTGTGTAGTTTTTCATACCAAGATAAGAGACCCAAATGCCCAAAATGAGTTTCAAAACGAGAATGAGTGTTAAAATCAAGATGTTTACCTTTTCTCTAGCTTCTCTTAGCCTCTACACGAGCTTTTGCCAAGAATATTGTCTCTTCTTCTCTTTTCTCCCAAAACGTCTACTCCTATTTGTGTTTGGGGCCCTATTTTAGGGTTCAGACTTATAGATTCTCGCTCAAGCGAGAACACGTCGCTCAAGCGAAAATCCCCCGCCTTTTAAAAGTTCAAACACTGAGGCTCTCGCTCAAACGAGGGAGCCTCGCTCAGACGAGAATCTGCCAGCCTCTATAGCATATCTCTCGCTCAAGTGAGTCACCTGAGAATCCTTCAGCTTCTACAACATTCCTCTCGCTTAGGCGAGCTAACTCTCGCTTGGGCGAGAGTCCTAGAAAAATCCTGGGAGCAATCCTGATTCTCTCGCTTGGACAAGGCCCTCTTGCTCAAGTGAGAAACGCCCAGAAACTCCCTAACTCACTGAATTTTACCACGCTTAAGAAAAAGGAAAATTAGGGTGTTACAGGCCTGAACCCAATGTGGGCTAGCCCGAACCCGTCCGGATAGTCCGTTTTGAGACATCTATTTCAAATACAAAATGATTGATTGGTTGATTAATTTATTATTATTTTTTTAAATTTGATTGTTTTCATTTAATTTGAGACGAAAAAATCTAAGAAGGCACATTCGTCCTTAGAGAGATAACACTTTATATTTACATTCAGTGATAAAAAGTAGCAAAATAAAGAAGTTTGACTAAGCATATTAGTCTTTAGATAGACAATTTTATGTTTTATTTTTCACAGTTAAAATGTAAAAAGTAAAGAAGTAGATATGTCAATGTGTAGAGTGACAACTTTATCTTTCATTTTTACGTATAAAAATTCGAAAATAAAGAAGTCTGACGTAAGGACCCAAATTCTACTCTTGAAAATTTTCGTTTATTTTAACTTAATTACACAAAGTCTTCCAACCGTATGATATTTCCTCATTCCCTCCTCCAACCTTAGGATCTTTCCTCATTCCCAACACATAATAACAAAAATCAATCATTTATTCACAATAACATATAAACAAATCATATTACATATCTACAATAAAAGATGCTCATATTTTCAATGATTCTCCAAACTATCTCTTTTAAGGATTTCAAACATGTAAGAAAAACACATTTACTCTTAATCAACAATAAAACCCATGAACCACGTTTCTAACCTAACATTCCTTCCTTTTTAACATCATTTTCGTTTTAGGTTTTGGGGTTTTCATGAATCAATCCCCAAGTCATTCTCATTTTTCGAATACTAACTCTAAACCACAAGTTTATAAGAGAAAAGCTAAATAAAATGAACTACAACCCCAAAGAGAGGATTTTCCAAGGATTTTCATGTCATGAGAAGAGATCCCATATACCCAAAACAAGTTTCAAAGTGAGAATGAGAGTTTGAATCAAGAGATTTACCTCTTCTTAAGCTTCTATTTGATTCCCACAAATCTTTGCTCTCAAAACCGCCTCATTTTCTCTTTTCTCTCCAAAGTTCTAACCCTAAATCTGTTTGGGAGTCTATTTTAGCATCCAGCGTATCGACTTCTCACTCAAGCGAGGAAATCCCGCCTTTTTAAAATTCAACCACTGAAGCTCTCGCTCAAGCAAGTCTGCTTTCGCTCAAGCGAGAATTTGCCAGCCTCTACAGGCTCCAAAGTGCCCTTCTCGCCCCGGCGAGCCTACTCTCGCTCAATCGAGAATTCCAGTAAAAATCCTGGGAACAGGTCTGATCCCCTCGCTTGGGCGAGGCCCTCTCGCTCAAGCGAGAATCCGGTAGTAAACCCCAGTCTTCGAGAATATTACCACATTTAAGCAAGACAAAAATTCAGGGTGTTACATTCGACAAGACATATTAGCATTTAGAGGGACAACTTTATATTTTATTTTTTAGATAAAAAGTAATAATAAAATAATGAAGTCCAACAATCATAATAATAGCCTTTAAAGGAGCAACTTTAGCTTCTATTTTGGAAAAGCTTCAATATTTTCTCTAATCAATTTGATAAGACTAATATCAAATAAATATAAAGACCAGAGAAGAAGAATAAAATGAATATGATGATCTTGACTTTTCTTGAAGTTTCTCTCTTTTTTAAATGTACAGTGTATGTAGTACTTAATTGATTTGGTTTCAAAACTGGTTTTTTTCTTCTCGAAACTAATGTTATACTCGTGAGATCAAACAAGCCTTTATAAATTGATTTTCTATATCAGATAATCGATTCACAATTTTGTTATAAAATTATTTGTTTTTTAAAACCTCTTAAACAATTACAAAAACATTATAATCAATTAAATACAGCTCAAAAAATATTTTCTTAAAAAAATAATAGGTCCTTAAACAGTTGCAAACCAATATAAGAGATTAAACACAATTTTACCTCAATCATCATATTTATCATCACATATAATGATCCTAGTTTAAATCAATAATATGAGATGCATGAACTCTAAGAAACTCTACCCAACATTACATCTTAGACCGAGAAAACATTAAAAATAAATGTAAACTAATATATAATCAGAATAAGGTCTTGGGTTTCATCTTATCCTTGCACATTGTTCCATCTCAGTCAAACGATCCTCGTCTTGGCCGAGCTAAGCTTCTCAAACCAACCAAATACCGAATATTTCACAAGACCTTATGATGTTATCCGATGAGCCAGACATTGCCTAAGGGCTAGTGTTGAGACCACACCTTTGTCATCCACTTGTCAAGCCGCTGATACATGAGTGTCATGCAACCTGCAACACAAACACCTGCCATATGCCGCATGACACCTGCAATTCTCACCTAACGTCCTGTTGTACGGCAAGGATATGCCTAAAATATGGCTACCGAACCTACTGCAAGCTATAAGTTAACTATCCATAGGGTACGACCTTGCTAGAGCCAACTGACATGGATAAAAGCAGCCCCCTGTTTATATAGGGCAGGTCGACAAGACCAAACGATCGGTCATGTCAATAGCATTTGTCACAGAATATTCCATACATCCTTCCACTATAACTATGGGGCTCACCCATAAGGAAATATTTTTATTCTCTATCTTGAACTCACACTATTGCATTCCATTCTCTCTAACATCTCACTTCATTCATATACTGATTTGAGCGTCGAATAACCTTTTCAAGTACCTCCCCCAGTAGGTCCAAGCTCAGCTCAAGCGACTTTAGGAAGACTTTATGGCCGACCAATAGTCCTTCTATCCTCCAACACCACACTAAATAACATTGGTGTCGTCTATGGTTTACCTACACCATGGTAACCACCAAAAATCAAGCAAACCCTCTCATCCATGTAGAAGTTGCACCCATCAAGATGCCTCAAAACCACGACACTCCTTCAGACAATAAAGGTAGGAGCAATTAATCCACTAGCAAGCACAAAGGCTGAAGGAGCTTTGCCAAACAAAAAAAGAAGTCGAGCTATAGACCACTGTGGCTAGCTGTTGATGTACATAACACTGAGTCCGCTAGAGAATCCCAACCCGTACACAAACATCTCACCCTCTAAATTAAAACCACAAACCTCACTCGCCCATTCGGGCAAAGCTTTTATGGAGCAAAACACTCCTTAGCAGTGGCCATCATGTTTTACCCATTATCCAAATAGCTTTCCCGCCCTACAAACATTGACCAATACGATGTTATAACAGACCCTCAGGACCAACTTGATACGTTTGAAGCATCCATGCTCTGCCATGGAGCCTCATACCCCATCATGTGCCAAGCATTTCCACTTACCTTGAAACACCAATCGCATGGCACCCAACAACATCGATCAATGGTCCACTTTGGCGGACAAGTTCAATATCTGATTCACAGCTAATAAGGAACAACGTTGGTCATCATATACCTTAAACATTATTCGATAAGGGCATCACGAATCCATTTGGGCATATCTAGATCGATTTAATGATTAGGCCATGATAATCTGCAACTTAAGTCCCGATGAGGCGGTGCACCTAGTAGTAATGGGCTTGCAACTAGGTCTCTTCAAAGTGGAACTGGCTAAAGATATTATTCATAACATGGAGGACCTTCGCTCCACAATCCAATAGTTCAGCATCCTTGAGAGATGACCAACGCCCAACCCCCACCGACTACCATACACACAACCCCTCACGGGAGGCCAAAAACCCCCTCTTCATCGAACAACCTAGACATTACCCACCAAGACCACCCAAATGATCAAAATACACAAGCTACACACCCTTAGTGTCAGTCTCTCTAGGATCTTACAAGAGGTAATGTTCACCCACCTAGTCTAACTCCCAAAACCCAATCCAAACAAGAAGGTCGAGCCTCAAGACTGGTCTAAGTTCTGTGAGTTCCACAAAATCTTTGGCCCATTACCGATGATTGCACCTAGCTGCAAGACACCATTATGGGACATCTAGTCCAACTCCCACCTTCAACGCTTCATTGTAGGGCTAGCCCAATAGAGGCGGTTCCCTCTAGCTCATCGACCCTCTTTACAAGTAGGCATATCAGTCCTAAATCCCAATAGAGATGTCCTCCAAATAGGGACCAAGCCGATAGGTATCATTCAGACAACCGTAGGCAGAGGAGCCCAATTGACATCAACACTTTCTTGGGGTTTTTCTGTAGGTGGCACTTCCAAATCTGCCTAGAAGAGATATGTGCGGGAAGTCATGCAAGTGGCCACAAGAAGAGACACCCGCCAACATCAAAGTAGCCCCTCTAATCTCTTTTGACGACAGTGATTATGATGATGTTGTCCAGGGATATGACAACCCCTTGTTAGTCACAGTAAAGCTCAACAAAAAAAAGGTGGGCAAATTGTTTGTGGACCATGGAAGTTCAACATATATCATGTTTCAAGACCTCTTCCACAAAATGGAGCTTCATGGCCGGGACCTCCTTCCATATGACTGTCAGTTGGTCGACTTCACTGGAGAGGGAAACACCCAGAGGGGCTACGTAAAAATATATAGAATGCATGATTATAACTCCTTATAGAAAATATTATACCACTAAATGAGATATATGGATGATTTATCATGCAAATCCTCAATTATTCCCAATAAATAAACCACATGAATAAGGCAAAAAATTGTCCCATCACTTCCCACGTTGACTAATAAGGGAAAACATCTAATTGACCTGCGGTAGTGGTAATATAGTTCCCTATTATTATTACAACAAAGTTTAGGGCTTTAGGAATCAGCAAGTTCTATAAGCTGATTGACCACATTTGGATCCGAAAGGGTACTTGTATCTCCCAGTTCATCCAACTGTCTAGCAGCAATCTTTCTAAGAATTCTTCTCATTATCTTTCCACTCCTTGTTTTTGGGAGGCCTGGTGCCCAATGGATTTTGTCAGGTGCTGCAAAAGCTCCTATCTGAAATGTTACAAGAATGCAAAAATCAAGTTATAAAATAAGTCACTGAAATCGATCTATAATACATGACAATCAATCACGTCATTTTTTTAATACTATCAAGGGTATCTCCTTACCCTATGAGTAACGAACTAATCTCTTTCGGGGTGCATGGCTGTCCTTCCAAACATGTTATTTCACATAAGATAATGTTTACCATTGGATCAACAACATATTAAGGTGATGTTTGGCTTGTTTCATGTATTCATTCTCACTTGATATTTTTTCATTTAATTACAAAAATTCCATGTTGGTTTCAATTTGTTTCAATTCATTCTCACTTGAAAACAAGACTGTTATATTATATGAGAAGATTTAATGGATTAAGCACAGGTTCATACCTGTTTTCGAACAGTGACTATGAGTTCCTTCCGCAGTTCTTCACTGTAAGGAACACCATCCACAAGTGTAACAAATGCATAGATACCCTGTCCTTTGACCTACAGTAACAATCATAGTTGATTCAGATACAGGAAGCATTCACATGGTAAACCTATTTCATACATACAAGCACACACTTGATGACACAAACATGATTTATAACAGGGCATTATGGTGTCGTTCGATCCATGTAGTCGACCCCACCTAGTGGGATCAAGGCTTAGTTGTTGTTGTTTAAATGCAAGCACGCACTTGATGTCTCGTACGAAATATTATTATAACCATACCTCATGCTCCACACCAACCACAGCAGCCTCTGCACATTTAGAATGTGAAACTAGAGCTGATTCCACTTCAGCTGTGCCAATACGATGTCCACTGCATATAACATGATTATATCATACTTACATAGAACATCATTATAATACCTATAGAAGAACAAATTTCAAGACTGAGGCAAAAAAAAGAGTTGGTGGAATTCAAAGAATACCTGACATTGATGACATCATCAACTCTTCCAGTGAGCCAATGGTACCCATCTTTATCCCTAGAAAAAAAGTTAAATATATTGAACAAAATTAACCCAAGTTGGCATGTTCCTGTTTTTGAAGCAAGACAACCAAAATATACACCGACTTCGCTCAAATCAAAGTATGCAAATGTTCTAGAAATTGGAACACATTTTAATTCACACTGAGAAGAGATTTGATGCATGGTATTATAATTGGGCCTAACACAACCAAAAAGTAGCTCATAGGTAAAGAATTGTCTTGAATGATTCATTACTCATATGTTTCAACAATTTGGGACTTTATCACTACACACATACCTTATGCTTAAGATTGGACATCTAAAGTATAAAGTTTATAGAACTAGACATTTGCGGGAGTCACAACTTCTCTCGAATTCAATATTATATTAGAAATATTAGAATAAATGGGCCTAGCTTCACCCTAAAAACTTAGCTCATAGGGGTAGGGTTAGAAAAATCATTAGAAATAGTTCATTACTCATCGATGTGGGACTTTATCACTTAAGACAAGGATATGCAAAAACTGGTAGCAAATACATATCATACTTATATGTTTCACTCAAATTTTAACATACCTTTTCTGTGGGTACACGCCTCGAAATAGCTACGATAGTAGTCTTGTGACTAAAAGATCATGGGTTCAAATATTGAAAACAACCTCTTCACTAACGAGAGTAAAACAGACCTATACATTTACCCTCCCCAATTATCTCCTTCTATGTAAATTCTTATATTTCCAATCCCACCCTCCATAAAATCATCACATAGAATAGTAGACTTTAATCCTCACCAAACAAGTTAGAGAATGATACATGGGACAAGGGTTGGGGTGGACAGTAGTACATAAATATAATATAATTCAGAGGTGATCACATGTACATAACTTTAATTTTACATTAATATTTTCTTTAATATAGATGATAAATCAGTCTATGTGTGCTTGATATTATACATTATCGGTCCTAATCATGGATAAATGTGAAGCTTGTGTTATGCAGTCGACGCCCAACGTAAACCTTTGTGTTATCCTATAATATAGATCAACAATGTGATGAGGTTAATGTCAGGTTGTTGCCCAAAAGCAACTTTTTGTATCATCTAAGTGCGATGTCAAAAGAGTGAAGACCGCAATGTCGCCACTTAGATGTAATGAAAAATAAGCAAGGTTCCCGGATTTGCATGAACGGGTAAATAAGTTAGTTTACAAGTCTATAATACAAATCAGAACATGAAATATAGACACTCTTACAGATAAATCAATGGAAATATTCGACACAATGATTAGAAGGAGGATCAATTTTATGTTCCATCAAGAAACTAAGTGGGTTGGGGAAAAGGCAAGAGAATCAAGCGCTTCAAGTTTTAAGTTGTGGTGCACCAGTACGACAACATCAAGAAATGGGGTGGATATGATTGTAGATAAGGAATCGAAGAAGGATGTGGTGGGTGTAAAAAAAATTGGAGATAGGATCATATCCCTAAATCTTGTAATAAAGTTACCTTTAATGTGAGTAGTGCTTATACACTCCATGTAGGGCTAGAGGAATACCACAAGATAAAATTTTGGAAGGATTTGGAAGACGTATTCCAATGAATACCTCTATGGGACTACATTTTTCTTGGAGGGGATCTTAATGGGCATGTAAGGAGAGACACTAGAGAATTTGAAGGTTTTAATGGGTTATGGCATAGAGGAAGCAAATATGGAAGGTAGGACTATTCTAGATTTATCTTCAGCTTCTGATTTTACAATAGCCAACACATGTTTTAAGAACCAGGAGGAGCACTTTATCACATGAGAGTGGAGTTGTACGTTCTCATATCGATTTCTTTCGTATAAGGAAATCAGATAGAAAATTGTGTTTCTACTACAAAATCATATTTGAAGAGAGCTTGTTGACCTAACATAGATTTTTGGTTATAGATGTAATGATTAAGACTAGAGTGGAGAGAAAAGGTAAAGATAGAGTCCCCAAAATCAATACGTGGAATTTAAGGGAGAAGTACATAGGAACTGCAAACAAGAAGGAAGTGTTCACGATATGTGGGAGGAGATGGACAAAGGAATTAGGAAGATAGCAAAGGAAATATTGGGTGAATCTAGAGGTTTTGGACCAAAGTGTAAGGAATCATAGTGGTGGGAAAAAGTGTCCAAGATAAAAGGAATATATAAAGCATGACCACTGTATAAAAATATTGAAAGTTGGTAAAACTACAAGGTAGTTAAGAAAACGACAAGAAAGCGGTGATAGAAGCGAAAGATAGAGCGTATGATGGGTTATACAAATCTCTAGGTGCTAATGGATGGGAAAGAATTGTCTACAGGCTTGCAGAGGGTAAGGAAATAAAAACAAGGTTCTTGGACAATGTGAAATGCATTAAAGACGAAAATGAAAAGTTTTGGTGAACAACAAAGATATTAAGGAAAAATGAAGGAACTGTTTTAATATACTTATTGAGGCTTTAAAAATGATGTAGAATGACAAAGCTGTTAAACCATATAATATACCTATTGAGGCTTAGATGGCTGGCTCTAAGAAAGCAATGCATTAATTGGCTGACAAAGTTGTTTAATTAAACCATGTAGTTAAGATGTTAGACGAGTGGAGAAGTTTAGTAAGCAAAATGATTAGGAAATACTTAAAAACCAATGATTTGTCAATGAACATGATATATGATAGAACATTATAGCATCATTCAATCCATGTAGCCGACCTCATCTATTGAGGTTAAAGTTTGGTTATTGTTGTATTTAGTATTAGGGTGAGACGGGTGAGCCTTTGTGCAACGTAAAGTTGTTTATCTAGTGATTTGGACAGTCAAAACTTCAAATCATGAAAACAATCTCTACTTGTTGGGGTAAAGTTGCGTACTTTTACCATTCCCAGACACCATTAGATTAGAGTCTCCTACACTGAGTCACCCTTTTAAATATTTATTTAATATATAGTGTCATTCCCACATCTTAATTTTAAAAAAACCGTTGTATTTGTGTATCATATCCCCAACACAGCTGAAGATCATCTAAAGTTAGTGAATCACTGACCTTCTGCAGCCATCGCCACTAAAATAGTAGCCGGCAAATGGCTTGAAATATGTCGTTTCGTATCTTTCATGGTCACCATACAGAGTTCTGAATGCCCCAGGCCATGAGTTCTTTATACACAAATAACCACTGCACTCACCTTCTAATTCAACACCTTTCTCATCCACTATGACAGGCTACAGTTACATAAAATTTGTCAGAGATAAAGGCAAAGTATAAGAAACGAAAGGAGATTAAACAAATTAATTTTATTTTATTTTTTTAATAGGCAAAGTTTTGACGAGAAAGGGGAGGGAAAGAGAAAATTGTGCAGTCGTTGCGATCCTAACCCAGGTGTTAACACCTTGTGTCTTGTCAACTTTACAAACTGAGAATGAACATAAAATCCATGCATAAAATACCTGAACTCCAAAGAAAGGAAAAGTCGCAGAACCAGGCTTCTGGGGCCAAGCACCTGGTAGTGGAGTTATCTGCAAACAACAGTGATTAATTTTAGTCCCAGGAGAGAAATGTACAAATATGATAGGTCTATTTATCTGTTTAACTTTTTCGTCATGTGATTGAACCTAAGACAACTATACATAACCAAATCACAATTACCACTTGAATTTTTGCTACTTATGGAATGAACCTATATTACATGCGCAGTGCACACCGCTAGGATCAAGTTTTACACATTCATTACAAAGTTAAAATACCATGAAGCCTCCAGTTTCTGTTTGCCACCAAGTATCAGAGATAGGGCACCTAGAATCTCCAACAACATTGTAAAACCACCTGGAAGAGAAGGACAAGAGAATGAACACAATGGTCTTTGATTTAGGTAATTAAGTTGTAGTTAGCTAGGAAAAATATCAATAATAACCTCCATGCACTTGGATTTATCGGCTCGCCTACACTTGCCAGGACTCGTAAAGATTTCCTTGAGGAGCGAGTTACATGCTGCATGAATTACAACGTTTTGAATGAGCAATAATTACGAACATAGGGAACTCAAGCCTCTTGCACCAGGCAGAATACCCTTGCTCTATCATTGTATTCAGATATTGCATGATGGGAACATTTATTCAAAATATCAATATAAAGCACAAGTTGTATTCCCATAAGAAATATAAAGATATCAATTTTAGTTGATGATGCATCAAAGCTTCATTTGATCAAGACCTTGAATATTTGACCAGGATGAGAGTAGAGAAGATTTCAAATGGATATGACAAATATTTTAGGCATGCATTTTTTTACTCACAAAGGACAAAACTAAGTTTCTCCAACCTTCAATTGAAGGTTTGACACTAATTTGTGATATGGAAGAGGAAGGCTAAAAGATTTGTCCAGAAGCATGTAGTCACAAATCACTTTTCACATGGTTATACTGTATACATATAAGCATAGACTTATCTTACCTCATCACCATCACGCATGAGGGACCGCACCAATGTGGGGGCAGTGTAAAATATTGTCACTTTATATTTGTCAACAATGTCCCAAGAGCGCCCAGCATGAGGATAATTGGGAGCCTGCATTCATGTTCTTATTATCAGATTAAAAGTGAAGTAATTCTTTGCAATTCCTTGACTATCATAATTTTCTATCAATGAACTTACAATCCCAAATTATTACAAGAATGTGGGTAAAAAGCACTGTGTTTTTATTTATGAATCCTGCAAGTATACTTCTTTCTAAAATATGTTTCCAAAACAGTTTTTGTGTATAAGCTCAGCATGCAGAAATAGAGGGCAAGCCCCGACACAATGGTAAGGTGGTTGCCTTGTGACCTAGGGATCATGGGTTCAAATCCTTGATACAGTCTCTTCGCTTGCAAGGGTAAGGCTGAGTACATCTACCCTCTCTCAAACCCCACTAGGTGAGAGCCTCGCACACTGGGCCACCGTTTTTTAAGCTTGGCATGTGGGAATCAAATTGCTAACCTCTTGCTAATGATGGCATTTAACTTCTCTCCATCAACTAAAGCGCAGTCCCTTTATATACAAAGCACATCACTCTAAAGGGCATTTTAGTGGTTTAATTTCACTGGAAAAACAGTTTATTTTACTCATTGGAAATCCCTTTTTCTTTATTGAATTTAAAAAGGATTCAACCTATGACAAGTACCCAAATCCCACCCTCCAATCAAGTTTTTAAATAGAGGTTGTTGTCGCTGTTTCGGAATTTCCAAAACCTTGACGTTTCGGACAATTGCGGGCATATGCAGCCACAATTTCGATCGCGATACAGTTTCGACAACTCCCAGATATAAAATCTTGAGGAAAACCCTAGTAACTAGTCAATGAATATTCAGTAACTCTTTTTTCTTCCCCTTTGTCTGTTCAGTAAATATTGTGTGAGCTCCAAAAAAGTGCCATTTGACTCATTTCTCACAGCCCGTTCATTAGTATAAAAGCACTTTTCTTTAAGAAGAGAAATAGATTTATGGTTTACTTTTTCATTTTGGTTGCACCAATAGCATGTCTATTGGATTCATTTTCTCTAGCTCCAGCATGCATAAATTGTTACATTATATTTCGAGATTAAATTTATTACCCCTTCATACACAATAACGGATGCACCATTGAGCATGGGTCCATAAAGAACATAGCTGTGCCCAGTAATCCAACCACAATCAGCTGTACACCTATAGTTGGGGAACAAAGGTGTTAAGTAAGATTACTGATCGAGTTTTCATCTAGAGTATCATAAAAAAAAAAGGATAGACGAAAAACTTTGAAGGATACCAATAGATGTCAGACGGTTTGTAGTCAAATGCATATTTGAAAGTTGTCGCAGTGTACACCATGTAACCACCAGTTGTATGGAGGACACCCTTTTAGAAACAAATGTTAGAAAGCAGCAACCTCAAGTAGAGGAAAGAAAGAAAAAGTAAAACATAAACAGCAGCAACAGCACATAAATACCTTAGGTTTCCCTGTACTCCCACTTGTATAGAGTAGAAAAAGTGGATCTTCTGCATCAACCCACTCCACTGGACAAGTAGTCGGATAACGAGGAATGACATCCTGCAAACCGGTAAAAAATTAGCCAAAAAAGAATGAGATTTAATTATAAATAAAGAAACATTACACATGACCATCCAAAATATATTTAACACCCAAAGAAGAAATTGCAGATTCATAGCAATCCTAATCATCAAAAACAAATTAATGTTTGAAATAAATAACGAAATTCAGACTACAATTATTTTTTTGGTGCACAACAGGATGGAAAGCCACCAGGATTTAAAAGAGACTGATCAATTGTGTGACTCACTATTCAATAATTCTTAGGCATGCAATGTAGCCGTTTTTTTCCGAAGTACAGAAGACAAAACTCATGTTACCATACCAGTTCAGTTAGCTGACCAAGTGAGAGTATATAAGCAAGAAAAAACCCACATTTATATACTAACCTGCCACCATATATCTCGCCCTTCTTTCCATTTGGTATCTACCCTCTTCAATGCCACTGGATTTTCATAAACTAAGGATACATCTGCTTAGACAGGGAGGAAAATGAAAATAAACAAATTAATTAAAGAAAATAATATGGAACTCACTCCTACATAACATACTTAATGTCTCACTAAATAAAAGAAGAATGGAAGAGACATGAATAAACAACAACACCAGAAGACTATGAATTCACTGATCATGATCTATGAAGAGGAGCATGATACCAGCTATACCGATCTCTCTCCATGTGTTTGCATATGAATGCATAGATGTTTGAATTCTAGTAAGTTTAAAAAACAAGTAGCATAACATAATATTTATTGAAGAAATAATTTCATAGTCCTGAAATTATTAACATGTCAAAGATATCCCCACCTATAGAGACCCCATTTTGGGCTGAACCATCGATGGCAGCATCAACTATGTCTTTCAGATAGATAGTCTTAGAGCCCCTTTTAACAGCATTGCAAGTAATTACAGCTTTTGGTTTACAATCAATGATTCTCTGGGTAAGAGATTCTACTGAAAAACCGGCAAATATAACCTAAACAGATAAAAAAACACTAACAAGTATTAACTCAATACAAATGAAACATATCGAGCAATCTGATAATTTTAAGAAAAAGGTGGACAAAAGACAAGAAAAGTTATTGTGGGATACCGAATGAACAGCACCAATGCGGGCACAGGCAAGCATTGTGATGGGAAGCTCCATGATCATAGGCAAATAAATAATAACAGCATCTGCCTTCTTCACACCAATATCTTTCAGGTAGTTTGCGACCTGGAACAGAAAATATTCAATCATTCTTCCAATTCCCAATAGTGTTTTAAATTGGAACATGCAAGCACCCGGGCTTGAGAAATTTCAAAGACACGGAGTGGAAAGTCAGAACTAACCTGGGAAACTTGATCACGAAGCTGAGAGTATGTTAAAGAGTCATCTAAACCAGGCTCATTGCCTTCCCAGTAAATGGCAATTTTGTCACCAAGTCCAGCTTCAATATTTCTATCCAAACAATTATAACAGATGTTGGTGATGCCTCCCTTGAACCACTGAAGCAAATGATCGAAGAAACAGAAGACGCAACCACTCGTCTTAAGAACAAATACAACCAGAAGAAAATGGAATCGAAATCCAGATGAAATAGTGGAAACAAATGAATTACCTCAGTCTTGATCTTGCCTTTCCTGACATCGAAATTTTCATCATATATTTTGTCACCCCATCTTTGTTTCCAATAGAACTCTGATGCTATATCAGACCAGAACCCAGCAGGGTCCTCAATGGATCTCTTAAACATCTCCAAATACTGATAGATCACAAATCAAACAACAACAACAAAAATCATTAAAAAAGTATTTGCTTTTTTATTTTAAATGTGTTGTGTGCATCAAGGTGACAGACAAAGACTTTTCTCTAAACAAAGTTTTCTCCATTCACAATGTTATCTATTGAACCGCTTTTCACTTTTCAATAAAGAATGAAACCCACTGAAAATTTGTTTTTTTTTCCTTCAAAAATCCAAGGAAATCCAAAAAAAAGGTTATTAAGCTGCATATCAAATTTTCCCAACCAACAAAGCCTTAAAGTCTCGCTAGATCCCAAAAAGACCAAAAGGTCAATGACCCGATTCCTGATAATAACATTTGTTGACAGAGAAATTCAAGCACCCGAAAGGGATTACCCATAAGGGTGCGGAATATACTCATGGTAGTACCAAAAAATATCAAATTTCACAGAAAAGGATGAATTTAGAAGTATGAGAAACCTGTTGTGATGATTGAACATTTGCTTGGGCAGCAAAGTCCTTGCTTGGAAGAACAAAATCAACCTCTTCAGCAGCAACAGATTCACCAAGTATGACAGCGTTGAGGTGAGAACCATGGCCTGCACCAGAAGACAAATGCTTCAAGGGTTCAACATGGCGAAGGTAGTTGTTGGTCGTAACATTTGAAGCCATAATAACAAAATAGAACTTTTCCTTATACTTGTTCTTATTGATGATGATGTTGTGATTAAGTGGTGGTGTCACAACAGAGGTTGGATCCAATAGGAGAGGAAAGAGAGATTCAGACACAGTAGCAACAACAACAGCATCACTTAGGTGAACAGAGAGAGGGTTTTATACAGTGAAGAAATCATTTTGCAATTAAATATCATTCATTATACAGATCAGTATTATATTCAGTTATTCACATTGTCACATTGATATTGATCGAAAACCGAATCATTGTCCTGAAAAAAGTAAATAAAAATAAATTAGACACAAAATGTTGATTTGTTTTTTTTTTTTTTTACTATCATTAAGTAACTAATCGTTAGTACTCCTCTCATGAGATGAACTCTTATTTTTTTAGAATTTATTGGACCTTACAACATTATATCAATATTTTTTAAATCAAGATATTTTTTATCTTTTTAGGTAAGGAACTGATCAATTCGAGGTGTATCGCTCTTAGGAATCGAACTTTTAACATTTTGGTGAGGATTTAGTAGGAATACATCACTAAACTAATATCTTATTTGTATTTGTTAAATTTTAAGTAGACTGATAGCTTTTCATAATCGCTTTTCGTTAATATTATTACATTGTCATCATTATGACTCAAATTACTCGGTTACTAGTAAGATGAATCTAGTGAGACTAGCGAGCTTGATACAGATTAAAAAGTTAATAAATTCACAATAAGATATTTTTTGTTAATTTTGATTTCAAATAGAAAAATATATCATTACATAAGAATTTGATTATACAAAAAAAAGGAAAACTTTATTATAATGAGTCATAAATAAGTTAAAAGCATCATAACATAATATAAATTTTAAGTTTTAATTGCAACAAAAGCGCACAAATAAATTTTAAACTAATTAAGAAACAAAAGTTTTATTCTATGACAAAAAAATAACTATAATTATAATAACCATAAATGTAATTACAAATAAGGTTAAAGAATTGGATTGCTTTCCTCTCTAAAACAATGTTGACGGGATATTTTTTAAATTAATTGAAACTACAAGTCGAGTCAATCGAATCAACAATCCAAACGATAAAACTGGTTGGCCTGAGTCGAATTTATTGGCTTGTAACACTTATAGTTTTTAATTGTGTATTTGTATTCACTATTAATTAATTATATTTCAACATGATTCTCTCACTTCAAATATTATGGGATATATCTAGAGTATGACATGAACGCTCTTGAACAATATATACACAAATTTGAAGAATTCATGAATTAATTTAATATTAATAGAAAAAGTTGAACTAAATTATAATTCATTTTATGAGTTTATATTTGAATATCTTTAATTTAAGGTTTTAACATTGCCAGTAAATATTTTATGATGCATTGATAATAAATAAATCTTACAATATCAATATATAGACTATTTACTGATATTTTATATCAATATTATTTGATAAGGCTATATTAAAATATGAATGACACTATTGACAACTCAAATTACATATTTTTATTTAATATCAATTAATCATATTTAAAAAATTTATTTTATAAAATCATGATTCATCAACAAATCATATACATAGGAATTTTGGAATGTTAATAAGATCTTAAATAAAAAGTATCAGCAATGAGTTGGTCAAGAGTGTAGGTTCCTTGGATCCCAAATATCATATAATATAAAAACTAATGTTTGATTTATGAAAAGAACATTTATTTGACCCAAAAATTATTATTGTCTATTGTTGGTTAACACAAAAAATAAAAACAAAATAATCACAAAAATAACTAATTTCATTTCTCTTTGAAATCTTCCTACTACTATTTGTCAAAGTTCTTTTAATATAGGTCCTTTTACTCTAACGTGAAGAGTGAAATTGTTTATTTGTAAATATTCATTTTAGTAGAAAAAATCATTTATTTTATTATGAATTACAGTATTGAATTTATTATCTTGATAAGAATGTAAATGGTTGGGATTATTACTATAATAAAAATCATTAATTACTGACACTTGAAATACTAGAGACTATATTAGTAATAACAATTTTATTTTATTGCAAAAAAAAAATTGTATATGATAATTATTGAAATGTATATAATAACTCTTTACTATTGCCTTTAGTGTTGGTGGGGGTAATTTTGTCATTGTACGCTAACGAATAATAATATTTTAATGGTTGTTGCGGTGTTATTATTAACATGTTATTACTAAAATGTGTTTGAGCATATTTTGTCATTGAATAGGGAAAATCATTTGGTTTTTCAAATATTTTAATTTCAGGTTCTGAAATTACCAAAATGGACATATTCTCTATATTGATTTGAATTTCGGGTTATAACCATAATTTCGAACATGAAGAGTTTGAAGCGAAAAAGGTAAGTCTCCTTATTTACTTGCATGTCCCCCATGTGAATTCCACTTTATCATTCAATGATCGAAAGTGGTACTTCATTTCCCACTTTCGTAATTACTCTGTATACCTCTTCGTTTTCCCTTTCACACTCATCTCTCTCATTTAGGTCTCTAGCTTCTTTCTCATTCTTTGCATCACCCTTCATTTCCTCCTTCTCACTATCCACTTAAGGTAGCATTATTTTTTTACTTGTCATTGTTGAAATATGAATTTCATATTTCCCGCATTTACTCAGTTTTTCGTTTTGCAAATTAGCCTTTACTACTTTCTCTAGGTTAAAGTTTACATTTTTTGAATTTTTTGTTGTTAAAAGTATGACCTTTTCTACTTTATATGGGTTTCCAGTTTACATTTTTGATTTTTTTTTGTTAAAGTCTTTACTACTTTCTCTAGTTTCCAGTTTACATTTTTTTGTAATTTATTTTTTAAAATGAGGCATTTACAACTTTTTATCTTAACATCACTTTGAGGTCATCACTATTCTAAAATACTTTTTTTTAATATTCAGGTTTACTTCTTTTTCATTAGTGGGTTTCCATTTCTCATTTTATACATTTTTTTATTAAAAATGAGGTCTTTATTATTTTCTTTGGCTGAAAACCACTTTGAGGTCACTATTGATTTGAAATGTTGTTTTTTAATCTTTAGATATACTTGGTTTCCCTTATTAGGTTTCCATTTTACATTTTCTCTTAAAAATGAGGCATTTGTTACTTTCTTTGAAAAACTCATGGTTTATGAGCTTCGGTGATCTTTGTTATTGCCTTTTAAGTTTGTTGGTTATGTGTTGTGGCTTTTACTACATTCGGGGGATTTTCGATTCATTTTAGGGTTTTCTATAATAATCTCTTATATTATCATTGAAATTGTTGGCTTATGACCTTTAGTGTTTATAATGGCAGTGGTTGATAATTTCCGTTATGCGTTTCAAATTTTATTTATTTACTATCTTATACGTTGCATTATCAAATATTTCATGGATTTATTAAATATGATATTTCATATTTTTAATTCACCACTTATATCCAATATGAGTTTTCTATTTGTTTTATTCCTTTTTTTACCCTTAAATGAGAGTCCTTTTCCATGAATGGTAGCTAATTTATGAGCTTACCACTTTAGTATTTTGGCTACATGTTTTTTCTAAGGAGTTATGAGTTTCAGTCAATGCATGTTAAAGTTTCATGGGGTCTAATATTTATGAAGTTACGCATGTTGATTATCAATGGTAGCTAATTTATGAGCTTACCACTTTAGTGTCTTTGTTTTTGTGCAATCCCTATCGATGACTGCATTTTTGCTACTATGGTCCATCTACATGTGAGAACATATATTTATTTTGTTAATTTTCAGTTTTGTGCTGTCACTCTTTAATCGGTGAAAATTAATTTAAACACTTCATGCTATTATACACATTTATTTTACCATTTTCATGTTTCTTGAGAGATTTGCTTTGTTTACATTATAAGTGATCAATGTCACTTTAATATATTTCAAACTGTTTTGTTTTAACCATGGAAAACACCAACAAATGCACCATGTTTGTTTTAAACCATATAATTCAAAATTGTTGGTGAAGTATCAAGCACGCGTTAATATGAAATGATGCAATCAAAGTACTTCAATCAGGTACTTATTCAAGTGTTCACAAATGAGTACATTCAAGGACATTCAACAACTACTAAAATTGACAAAGTTGATAATATGAGATGAAGATCCATATTGTTTTGAAGCACTTGACAAAACTCTTACAAATATGATGAGTTGCAAATACAATGAAAACAAATAGTCCAAACTTTGTCAATTGAAGAAAAACTTAAACAATTTGCACAATAAAAATATAAGACAAATTATTAAAGTGTCATTTTCATTTTGAAATATATGTCATGTTTTCCTAGCAACTGGGTTTCTTTACCATGCCTACAAATGTATGTGGCACAATTAGGTAATCTGGTTTGTCTAGGCCACAAGTACTTTTTAGAAGGTAATCAACATTCATAGTATGGTGAAGCTCTATTAACATATAGTTTTTTTACATATACAAGATTTAATATACAACCTGAACTAATTTGTTACGTATAGAAGATTCATTTCTGATTTAATAATTTGTTACGTATCCAAACTGATAGTGAATATGAGAAGCTGCATGGAATTGGTGGTTCATTCCATGATGGATAAGTAAAAACAAAGAGGAGGAGAATTTTTTTTTGAAGGAGTTACAATGAGAGTACACAAAATACTATAACAAATATTTCAATATTTGTTCCTATGTCATTCTTATACAAATAATAATATATTTCCATCAACTATTAAGAACATTTTTAAAAAATAGGAACATTGTTTAAATGAGAATATTATTGTTCTATTCTTGTAGTTGAGTTGGGCCAAAAAGGAGGAGAGAGTATAGACAAAAAGTGTATTATTTTAATAAATATAAAAGCGTGAACTAAATTATGGGATAAATAAATCACCAGAGAGTATAGACAAAAAATGTATTGTTGTAACAAAAATAAAAGCGTGAACTAAATTATGAGATAAATAAATGACGATTTGCTTATATAATAAAATAATTTGGTATTCTTAAATTATAGGAAATGTAATAAATTATAAAACAATTTGTTAGAGACAACAAATTAATCGTGGTTGACACAACAAACCAAAAGGAAGAAAAAAATGCATAGCACTTATCAAAGCAAGAAGATTTTGTTAGTGTATAAAGATTAAAAAATTAAAATAAGACATCCTTGAGCACACGAAGTTGACTAATAAAGAACAGTGTTTTATTGAAGAAATTAGAAACCAAATTGATGTGGCTTTCTCTTCCAATTCACCAAAAGGAAAATAAGAAAAGTGGAAAAAAGACAGCTGGAATGTGTATGCGGAATACTTCCCATATTTATTTTTTTAATATAATATCTATTCACCACCAAAAATTTATATAAAATCAATACAAAATTCACTATTAATTTGTATTATATTTATTGAAGAGTTGATGATAAATGAAACTATTAGATTTATATAAAATTAATACAAAATTCACTATTAATTTGTATTGTATTTATTGAAGAGTTAATGATAAATGAAAATGAATGGTACATAATAGATTGACGGTATATAAAATAAAACTCTTAAATTTTCACCGCATACATTTGATTTCTTTATTTTTTTTCCTTCATATTAATTAGTAGAGTATAATATTTATACATTATTGGTGTACAAATTGTTTGTACATCGTATTACATCATCTATCATGCATTTGAATTATTTTTTTAAAATTTAATGATGATTAAATAATATAGGATAGATAATATAGTGAAATTGTATAAAACTCATACATATATATCATTTTTCTCTAATTAGTAATGATAAAAAAATGTTAATAGAATACAGAAGGAGATAGGGATGGCAATGAGTCTGTATGGATTCAGGTAGTGCATTACCCAGACCCGCCCCAGACCCATGCAAATACCCGCTGGGTATATTACCCACGGGTCCTTGGGTACCCAACGGATCCATGGGTACCCATAAATTCAAAAATATTAAAATAATTGCAAGTAATTTATGTATTTGTATATTTGTTTCATACGATCTTATATGTTATTTAGAAAATTAACAAGAGAAAAAATTATAAACACAACTCATTTTACTCTAACAAACATTAATAACAACTTCAATATTAGGATGAAAAGTTCATTTAGTATGAACTCTTTGATTAACATAACATCAGATCATACATACGATTTAACAACATAATATCATTACTTAACAACATAACATCACATTTTGACAACATAACAATCACATGTATGAATTAATATGATATTATAATTATGAATTAATATGATATTACAATATACATGATATTATAATTAGGTTGTTATATATATAAAGAAATAGCGGGTCCAGGTACCCACGGGTCTGTTATATCTTATTTTTTTAATATAATATCTATTCACCACCAAAAATTTATATAAAATCAATACAAAATTCACTATTAATTTGTATTATATTTATTGAAGAGTTAATGATAAATGAAACTATTAGATTTATATAAAATTAATACAAAATTCACTATTAATTTGTATTGTATTTATTGAAGAGTTAATGATAAATGAAAATGAATGGTACATAATAGATTGACGGTATATAAAATAAAACTCTTAAATTTTCACCGCATACATTTGATTTCTTTATTTTTTTCCTTCATATTAATTAGTAGAGTATAATATTTATACATTATTGGTGTACAAATTGTTTGTACATCGTAGTACATCATCTATCATGCATTTGAATTATTTTTTAAAATTTAATGATGATTAAATAATATATGATAGATAATATAGTGAAATTGTATAAAACTCATACATATATATCATTTTTCTCTAATTAGTAATGATAAAAAAATGTTAATAGAATACAGAAGGAGATAGGGATGGCAATGAGTCTGTATGGATTCGGGTAGTGCATTACCCAGACCCGCCCCAGACCCATGCAAATACCCGCTGGGTATATTACCCACGGGTCCTTGGGTACCCAACGGATCCATGGGTACCCATAAATTCAAAAATATTAAAATAATTGCAAGTAATTTATGTATTTGTATATTTGTTTCATACGATCTTATATGTTATTTAGAAAATTAACAAGAGAAAAAATTATAAACACAACTCATTTTACTCTAACAAACATTAATAACAACTTCAATATTAGGATGAAAAGTTCATTTAGTATGAACTCTTTGATTAACATAACATCAGATCATACATACGATTTAACAACATAATATCATTACTTAACAACATAACATCACATTTTGACAACATAACAATCACATGTATGAATTAATATGATATTATAATTATGAATTAATATGATATTACAATATACATGATATTATAATTAGGTTGTTATATATATAAAGAAATAGCGGGTCCAGGTACCCACGGGTCTGTTATATCTTATTTTTTTAATATAATATCTATTCACCACCAAAAATTTATATAAAATCAATACAAAATTCACTATTAATTTGTATTATATTTATTGAAGAGTTAATGATAAATGAAACTATTAGATTTATATAAAATTAATACAAAATTCACTATTAATTTGTATTGTATTTATTGAAGAGTTAATGATAAATGAAAATGAATGGTACATAATAGATTGACGGTATATAAAATAAAACTCTTAAATTTTCACCGCATACATTTGATTTCTTTATTTTTTTCCTTCATATTAATTAGTAGAGTATAATATTTATACATTATTGGTGTACAAATTGTTTGTACATCGTATTACATCATCTATCATGCATTTGAATTATTTTTTTAAAATTTAATGATGATTAAATAATATATGATAGATAATATAGTGAAATTGTATAAAACTCATACATATATATCATTTTTCTCTAATTAGTAATGATAAAAAAATGTTAATAGAATACAGAAGGAGATAGGGATGGCAATGAGTCTGTATGGATTCGGGTAGTGCATTACCCAGACCCGCCCCAGACCCATGCAAATACCCGCTGGGTATATTACCCACGGGTCCTTGGGTACCCAACGGATCCATGGGTACCCATAAATTCAAAAATATTAAAATAATTGCAAGTAATTTATGTATTTGTATATTTGTTTCATACGATCTTATATGTTATTTAGAAAATTAACAAGAGAAAAAATTATAAACACAACTCATTTTACTCTAACAAACATTAATAACAACTTCAATATTAGGATGAAAAGTTCATTTAGTATGAACTCTTTGATTAACATAACATCAGATCATACATACGATTTAACAACATAATATCATTACTTAACAACATAACATCACATTTTGACAACATAACAATCACATGTATGAATTAATATGATATTATAATTATGAATTAATATGATATTACAATATACATGATATTATAATTAGGTTGTTATATATATAAAGAAATAGCGGGTCCAGGTACCCACGGGTCTGTTATATCTTATTTTTTTAATATAATATCTATTCACCACCAAAAATTTATATAAAATCAATACAAAATTCACTATTAATTTGTATTATATTTATTGAAGAGTTAATGATAAATGAAACTATTAGATTTATATAAAATTAATACAAAATTCACTATTAATTTGTATTGTATTTATTGAAGAGTTAATGATAAATGAAAATGAATGGTACATAATAGATTGACGGTATATAAAATAAAACTCTTAAATTTTCACCGCATACATTTGATTTCTTTATTTTTTTCCTTCATATTAATTAGTAGAGTATAATATTTATACATTATTGGTGTACAAATTGTTTGTACATCGTACTACATCATCTATCATGCATTTGAATTATTTTTTTAAAATTTAATGATGATTAAATAATATATGATAGATAATATAGTGAAATTGTATAAAACTCATACATATATATCATTTTTCTCTAATTAGTAATGATAAAAAAATGTTAATAGAATACAGAAGGAGATAGGGATGGCAATGAGTCTGTATGGATTCGGGTAGTGCATTACCCAGACCCGCCCCAGACCCATGCAAATACCCGCTGGGTATATTACCCACGGGTCCTTGGGTACCCAACGGATCCATGGGTACCCATAAATTCAAAAATATTAAAATAATTGCAAGTAATTTATGTATTTGTATATTTGTTTCATACGATCTTATATGTTATTTAGAAAATTAACAAGAGAAAAAATTATAAACACAACTCATTTTACTCTAACAAACATTAATAACAACTTCAATATTAGGATGAAAAGTTCATTTAGTATGAACTCTTTGATTAACATAACATCAGATCATACATACGATTTAACAACATAATATCATTACTTAACAACATAACATCACATTTTGACAACATAACAATCACATGTATGAATTAATATGATATTATAATTATGAATTAATATGATATTACAATATACATGATATTATAATTAGGTTGTTATATATATAAAGAAATAGCGGGTCCAGGTACCCACGGGTCTGTTATATCTTATTTTTTTAATATAATATCTATTCACCACCAAAAATTTATATAAAATCAATACAAAATTCACTATTAATTTGTATTATATTTATTGAAGAGTTAATGATAAATGAAACTATTAGATTTATATAAAATTAATACAAAATTCACTATTAATTTGTATTGTATTTATTGAAGAGTTAATGATAAATGAAAATGAATGGTACATAATAGATTGACGGTATATAAAATAAAACTCTTAAATTTTCACCGCATACATTTGATTTCTTTATTTTTTTCCTTCATATTAATTAGTAGAGTATAATATTTATACATTATTGGTGTACAAATTGTTTGTACATCGTACTACATCATCTATCATGCATTTGAATTATTTTTTTAAAATTTAATGATGATTAAATAATATATGATAGATAATATAGTGAAATTGTATAAAACTCATACATATATATCATTTTTCTCTAATTAGTAATGATAAAAAAATGTTAATAGAATACAGAAGGAGATAGGGATGGCAATGAGTCTGTATGGATTCGGGTAGTGCATTACCCAGACCCGCCCCAGACCCATGCAAATACCCGCTGGGTATATTACCCACGGGTCCTTGGGTACCCAACGGATCCATGGGTACCCATAAATTCAAAAATATTAAAATAATTGCAAGTAATTTATGTATTTGTATATTTGTTTCATACGATCTTATATGTTATTTAGAAAATTAACAAGAGAAAAAATTATAAACACAACTCATTTTACTCTAACAAACATTAATAACAACTTCAATATTAGGATGAAAAGTTCATTTAGTATGAACTCTTTGATTAACATAACATCAGATCATACATACGATTTAACAACATAATATCATTACTTAACAACATAACATCACATTTTGACAACATAACAATCACATGTATGAATTAATATGATATTATAATTATGAATTAATATGATATTACAATATACATGATATTATAATTAGGTTGTTATATATATAAAGAAATAGCGGGTCCAGGTACCCACGGGTCTGTTATATCTTATTTTTTTAATATAATATCTATTCACCACCAAAAATTTATATAAAATCAATACAAAATTCACTATTAATTTGTATTATATTTATTGAAGAGTTAATGATAAATGAAACTATTAGATTTATATAAAATTAATACAAAATTCACTATTAATTTGTATTGTATTTATTGAAGAGTTAATGATAAATGAAAATGAATGGTACATAATAGATTGACGGTATATAAAATAAAACTCTTAAATTTTCACCGCATACATTTGATTTCTTTATTTTTTTCCTTCATATTAATTAGTAGAGTATAATATTTATACATTATTGGTGTACAAATTGTTTGTACATCGTACTACATCATCTATCATGCATTTGAATTATTTTTTTAAAATTTAATGATGATTAAATAATATATGATAGATAATATAGTGAAATTGTATAAAACTCATACATATATATCATTTTTCTCTAATTAGTAATGATAAAAAAATGTTAATAGAATACAGAAGGAGATAGGGATGGCAATGAGTCTGTATGGATTCGGGTAGTGCATTACCCAGACCCGCCCCAGACCCATGCAAATACCCGCTGGGTATATTACCCACGGGTCCTTGGGTACCCAACGGATCCATGGGTACCCATAAATTCAAAAATATTAAAATAATTGCAAGTAATTTATGTATTTGTATATTTGTTTCATACGATCTTATATGTTATTTAGAAAATTAACAAGAGAAAAAATTATAAACACAACTCATTTTACTCTAACAAACATTAATAACAACTTCAATATTAGGATGAAAAGTTCATTTAGTATGAACTCTTTGATTAACATAACATCAGATCATACATACGATTTAACAACATAATATCATTACTTAACAACATAACATCACATTTTGACAACATAACAATCACATGTATGAATTAATATGATATTATAATTATGAATTAATATGATATTACAATATACATGATATTATAATTAGGTTGTTATATATATAAAGAAATAGCGGGTCCAGGTACCCACGGGTCTGGGTATCTTATTACCCGGACCCAGACTCATCTAAAAGCGGGTCTTAAAATCGCGGGTCTCAATTACTCACGGATCCATAACATGGACCCAAACCCGACCCATTGCAGGTAGATTTTGCGGATACCCACGGATCCGAGTACCAATTGCCAGGAGAGGCTCCAAGTTCCAACTACAAATAATTAATCAATATATTATTATATGGAAACAAATACTCCAACAGTGTTGTAAAAAGGTTAAAAGCATGAAGAAAAAAGGAAGTAATTTAAGTATAAAGCACCTATCATTTTCATTTTCTCTTTCTAAACTTTTCTTTGTTTTTGAGAAAAACAAGATTTGACATTTGTATTATTTTTTGAAGAATCAATGATGATTAATTATGAATAATAGATGATGCATGACAATGTATAAAACTCATACATTGTCAATGCATAGAGGAAGCTCTACGAAAGTTTGCACATTTTGTGGGAAAGAAAGACATACTATAGATGTTTGTTACTACAAGCATGATTTTCCACCTAATTTTGGAAAACAGAGAATTAATGTTGCTCTTAATGGCAACATGGGAAGTACCAATTTGATTGAGTCAAACAATGAAGATAAATTCTCGAATACATCTCACTTCAAAAGCATGTCATTACACTTACTTTCAAATACATAATCTAAACAATTATCTTTTCTCAAGGAACACTTTTAATACAAACATTAAATCAACTTCATTATACACTTAGGAGGAGTTCCATTTTACAAAATAGATATTCCAACATAGTTCTCATATTATAAACATTTATCATATAACATATCAATTACATAAAACCATACTCTACCATGTACTCTTCTCCGCAAGCGTCCAACGCGCTACCGCCACCACATGAACTCAAATACACAACACATATAAGAATAGACAGAAGGAGTAAGAACCAACTACGGTGACCGTAGCGTGGAATTACATGGAGTAATAACATTAAAGTATTAAACCCTTACCCGTCTAACATCAATCCTATTAAACATATACCAACCAACACATTATAACACATAACGACCATATATCCAATTAGCATACTCATTCTATTTCACTTGGACAATTCGCTCCAATTTCCGTATAACATATTATTTATTCAGCTCAATCGTTATCAAGAACACCACATCATAATTAAACATTGAAGTGGAACACATTTCAAGAGTATATAAATATAGACATTCATACTTTCTTTCTTCCATTCCCATATTGTTCATATTCACCCTATAGGATATATCCCATAATATATATTCTATAGCATGCATATTAATTTCATTCCAAACATACTCTTTTCACATTATTCACATTCCATAGTAATTTACCCTTGATCACTTTTATCAAGTCTACATCGTACAGATAATCCTCTACCACATCGGGTAGCTCTAGTTAATCTCCATTCCAAATAGGGCAGGTCTAGTTAATTCTCCATACCACATCGGACAGGCCTAGTTAATTCTCCATACCACATCGGGCAGGTCTAGTTAATTCCCCATACCATATCGGGCAGGTCTAGTTAATTCTCCATACCACATCGGGCAGGTCTAGTTAATTCCCCATACCACATCGGGCAAGTCTAGTTAATTCTCCATACCACATCGGACAGGTCTAGTTCTTTTAAAAACGTAATCATGCTACATAACATGAGCCAAAGTGTCGCTACATAACTGGACCCACAATGTCGCATAATTAACCCGAGTCAGGGTGTCGCTACATAACTGGAGCCCACAGTCGCTAACCATTCATGATCGGTTAAAAATATATTTTTCTTTTCATTGATACACCATCAATTTATAAATAGAAATTCTCCGCATTCCTTTATTATAAACATACCCATATATGTCTATAATAAATAAGCGACTTGCTTCTCAACCACTTCCACAACCAGCAAATAGATGCATTTCCCATTACGAAGTGCGATTAAAGACTTATCCTTATAAACACGTTACCTCATACACATACCTTGCGCACATCAGCTCATATAAAATGGAAACACTTATCCCTTACTACGTATAAATAGCTCACATCACAATCATTATCATACAACATAATCATATCCATTTGTTGTCGTTAAACAACTTACCACACCATCATCGTTACAAACATACCCATATATGTTTATAACAAATCAACCATCCATAACACACCATTATCATAAACAAACCACACACAACACATTCTTCATCATGTAACACATTAACGTTAGAACCATTTTTCATGATGGTGTATTACCATAAATGAGCATATTGCGTTTTACTTAAATAAACGGTTTTCCCGCACATATAACTCCACTTTTATGGCTAATACATCCTCATATAAAATAAAGACTCTCACATGGACCACAACACCCAAGAGAGTTTCTATCCGTTAACGTGCTCTGATTCTTGAGGGAAATCAGAGAAGATGACTCTAATGAAATACTCTAAGAAAAATACAAACATGTGTCTTTTAAACCATACATTCAGATGGTTAAAAATACACATGTTGCATGTTCATTTATATTGTTGAGAACAAACATGTGACTCGTACATTTTAATGGTTGAAAACATATATGTTACTCGTACATTTGCATTGCTAAGAAGACACATGTTACCTATACATCTGTATAGTAAAACACACATGTTGTCCGTATATTCGCACTGCTAAGAACACTACTTGTATTACCAATTGAAGAACAATTTTATAAAATAGTTTTATTTTCATCAATAAAACTATTCAATTCCAATGATCAATATTAATTAAATTTCTCGTACAAAGTAAAAGATAACATTTTGAAAGAGACCCACTTAAGGAAAAAAAAGGAACATAGTCTAAAGAATATTGTTAACCTCCACCAATCTAGCCTCAGAGATAATGATTATGCCACACTTATCTCTCTTCCTCTTCATCACCCTTCTTCTCTCACTCTTCTTCATCCCTAAGTGGTGGTATGATATGAAAAGATATTATTGCTTCATTTGGTTGCAAAAAGAAAATAAGAAGAGAGAAATAGATGAGAAAGAGTATGGGGAGAAAGAGAAAGAAGAGAAGTAGAATATATTTTTGTAATGTTTGGTATAAGAGAAGAAAGAAAGAAAACGAAGAGAAAAACATATTTTCTCCTCTTACTCTTTTGTTTGGTTAGATAGAAATTGGTAAGTGAAATGTGATGTTTTACTTCAAAAACAAGAATACCCCTAAATAAATAAAACAATGAGAAAAATGTTTTATTATTATTTAAAAATAAAGGTTGCAATTTTAAATTGTAAATTTTATTATATTTTCAATTTTTTTATTAACATTTTTTATATCTAAAAGAATTACTTTATGCATTTTAATAGTGTTTAAAATTAACAATTATAGAGAAAAAATAGAAGAATATATTAGTCATTTTATATAAAATTACTCTCCTTCCTCCACTTTCTCTCCAAAGTAGAAGAGAAAGAAATTATGGTGGGGCCACCTTTTTTTCTCTCATCTCTTTCCCTCTTCACAACCAAGAGGAGAAATTATCTCTTTCTCTTCAATCTCTCTCTCACTCTTTTCTCTCCACTCAACTTCTTCCCTACCAAATGAAGGCTACATGTTTGCAAATTTTGAAAGATGAACACAAAAACACACTCTAAAGCTTTGGCAACATAGAAAATGCAAGACATTAGATAGCGAGCTTGCATATAAAAAAAACACTAAAAATATAATATGCTTAAGTTAGAATGGAAGAAGTAAGGAAAACATTGAACTAAAAATTGGAGAAAAAATTCATTTCTACCCTTAATCATGTAGCAAAATTGGCTAGATAATGAACTAAAAATTGAAAAAACAATTCAATATCATACAAAAATGTTATATTGAACTAAAAAAATAATAAAATAAGCTTTATGCATAAAAAATGGCGATAAAATATTAATTTGTCAAATAAAAATGTTACATTGTTAGTAAATATTGAAAAGACATATTGATATTTAAAAAGTCATTATGTAATGACAAAGTTGCTCTTGAAAAATCCAAGTGTCAAACATATGGTATCCCCTCAATAATTATTATTCATCTCATTAATTATGTTAGCCTATGATGTTTGGGCGGAAAAAATGAATGTGGTTATGACATATGTGAAAATGAATAGTACCTAAACATTTTTCTTATATATAGTTTATGGATTAAATGTTGTTAATATTATTATTATATCTTATTAAATAATATATTGAGTAATGAACTGAGTAATGAACAATGAGTATGTATATATTTTTATCCTATGTGAGAAGTTGTACAAAGTGAAATGTATCTATTGTGGGGTCATTTTTATTATTATTATTATATGTTATTAAATAATATATTAGGTAATGAATGAGTATGATGTATTTTTATCTTGTGTGAGAGATTGAACATTAAGAAAGTGAAGTGTTTTGGAAGGGAAAATTTTTGTTGAAGTTGTAACACTTGTCATAGAATGACATGAAATAACTTTTTTTTTTATATAGTATATATAGATGAGGAACAACTCCAATGCATTTTGTTAATATTATTGTCCATTGTTAATGGTGCCACAAGGCACACTTTTATATATCTACTCAAATAAAAATCTGATAGGATAGATTATAAAGGGAATCGGTAGTTATTAAACAAAATAATTTTGTATATTTCATCCACACTTGTAATTTATATTTCTAATATCATATAATTTATAAATTGAATAAAAATTAAAGCAATGATTACTCAAAATATCATCTACCTAAAACTAAATTTATTATAATTACTCATATTAAAATTTAATTTTATTATTATTTTAAATCACCACCCATACTAAAATTATTAAATAAAAAATGCGAGATGACAAATGTGTGTAATTTTGTCATTCTATACTTCACACTTACTAACATTTAGTTTGTATCTTACATTTTATTCATATTATTCCTCTAAACTGAGAATACAATTATGACTATAATAAATTTTATATATCACATTATTTAAAGAATTTAGTCTATATAAATTCTATTTATTTCAATATTAATCTACAATAATAAATACGCCTAATTAAAAAATGGAGACAGATACGAAATGCCACTCAAATCTTTAGTAATTCACTAATAAAATATAACAATATAATAGTTATGACAGATGTGAGATGTGTTGGTGATTGAATAACACTTCAATTTTCTCCTCTAATTTGCTTTAGATTGATTTTTCAGCATTCAAAATTGATTGAGGTTGGTTCAGCTTTTCATTTTTATTCCTAAAAGTAGTGTCGAGATATAGTAATGGAATTTTAATTAAAATAAATTAGGTTTATATTTATTATTCAATAATTAATTTTTTATTGTGGTTGTTCATATTTTATTATGAAAATGTTATCAATTATTTATATAGTCAATCATATTATATATAAAAGTTGTTTGTATTAATTTTTTACAAAATAAAAACATATTATATTTTAATATGGTATTAAATATTATATAAATGTAATATCTATGCATCTTTATACAGAGTTACTGTAAATATTTATACACAATTATCATAATGAGTCAACGTTGATTAAATATGAATGATGGATGATATATTAATAATGGGTAAAACTTATACACTGTCAGTGAATACATTTTTTTCTCATATTAGAAAATTTCTTGTAGCAAAAAAAAATTGCACATAGGTATCTGAAAAATGAAAAGTTTTAAATTGTTCATTAAAAAATTTAAATAATTCAAGGTTCAAAATCCTCTAAAGCTCTACTATCTATACTAATATAAAACATTAAAAATGGATCTTTAGGTAATTAAAGATATCTAATTTTATATACTAAAATTATCCTTAGTATAACACTTCCCCTCATTCCGATATATTATGCCTCATTCTTGTATCCAATGATGTTTGGAATGAACCAGAACGGATGATCCTACTGATTCAACCGCAACCCAACATAGATAACGACTCCATTTCACCCAGAAAAATGGATTTTCTTTCTAGGTGTTTTGGGCTGCTCAAAATCAGGTCGAACTGGATTAAACCGAGATAACCTAGAATAACCCGGTTATCAGACTGGATGAAGGCAGGAAGAAAGTCCCAAGCTCCTCGCCGTCGTCCAAAGCTCCTCGTCATCATCCCACGCGCCTCTTCGTCGTCATCCAAGTAAATCGCCATTAATAGAGAATGGAGTAGAGGAAAATGTAAAGGGGTAAGTTGTGGGTTACGGAAAAGATGACCTAACTACTAGCTAAGTTATCTAATAATTAGGATTGAGTGAACCTTCTAACTAATCTCTTTTAACTCCCTCCTATGGCCCATACTTCGTACTATTTTCTTTTTCTTAAACAAACTATACTTTTTGAGACTCAACAATATATATAATATCATAATTTTAAATATATATGTAATACAGTTAAGGGTCAATAATCAAAGAGAATGCGAATACTTTTTGAAATATATCTCACTCTATGAGAAATTGTTTATGTTTGTGTTAGGTATGATATTGATCTGTATGCATAAATATATTATTTATTTATTTCAATTAATTATATAATTATATATGATATTATAATGTCGTATGGTCAATCTAATCAGTTAAATTTATTAGAACATTTTTTGAATTAATGTCCAATTTGGATTTGATAACATGGTTAGCTTATATAACCGGGGTAAGCACTTGCCTTGGAATCTATACATAATTACGTTCCTAATTACGTTACACACGGTTACCAAGTTCTTATTCTTCTCTTCAAAACATGTTACAATATGTATTAATTTGCTTTCAAATCATTTTAGGTGTTTGATATGGCATATAAAATTAAATTGAATGTTAATAACATGGCTGAATCTAACCTGCGAATTGATGATTAGTTCGCATGGATGCGAACTACATGTAAAAGTCGGTTTGGGCTATATTATCTTCGGCCCGTACAGAAGTCGGTTTGGGCCTAACCGACTTCTGTACATATTGGGCCCAACCCGATATATTTTTTCCCAAGCCATTGTTCTATATAGAAGTTGATTTAAAAAAAATTAATATCAACACTCAGCACATTTGGTAAATTAAGTAGCTTGTTATAGTCTGTAAAGTGAGTTTGAATCATGTTCCCAACATTTTTAACATTTTAACGTTTATAGTGTTTTAACATGCAGAAAATAAAAAATGTTGGTAGTGGGATTCAAACTCATTTCACAGACTACAACAAACTGCTTAACCTACCAAATGTGCTAAATGCTTATGTTAACATTTCTTAAATCGAAATGTATATAGAAGTCAGTATCAACACAAAATTCCAAAAAAAAAAATTGGGCCCAATATGTACAGAAGTCGGTTAGGCCCAAACCGACTTCTATGTGTTATGATGTCAAACTGGCCCAAACTGACTTCACCAATAAAAAATCAAGTTCGCATCCATGCGAACTAAATATCCGTTCGCAGGTTAGATTGGGCTAATAACATTCATATACATACATTAAAAGTTCTGTTACTAAGAATATGGTGTCTATAAATTAGTAACGCGTACGTATCTTCTTGCCTAAAACGGTTCTTGCGTTGAACATCTGCGCTAAGAGACAATAATCTGGTTTTTGTTAGTACAGCTATATTTAAGTTTAAGGCCAACAAATCTTGGTTACCTTTTAATTTACTTCTTCTATTATTTACCTATTTTATGATTTTTCGATGCAATTTTTTATACGATGAGGATAACGACTGAAGGTGTTTTTTTTTTAATTTGGGATGTGTTTTTTTGGATGGTCAGTGCATGTTGTGTCTTTTTTTCATTTTATTAATATTTGCATGTTTTTATATTTTATGGAGTTGGTGTTTATGTTAACAATAGAAGGAAACATATGATATATGTTTCTTACTTATTCATTAATAAAGAAAGACAGCCTATAAATAGGTTAATACATAACTGCAAACATCATGACACTAATGACTATGTAACGTGCAAATTGAAATCCTATTAACTATGAAACATAATTGTAACAAAAATGGAAATGCAACGGAAACAAACATTATTGATGCTCTTAAATACTATGACATAAAACGTCCATATTATTATTTTTCTCAACAATCCCTCCCTTAAACTAATGTTCCAGACACACATTCAGTTTAATAAGAGTAAGACTTTGAAACTTCATCCTTCAAATTTAAATATTTGAAGTACAAACACCAAGCAGCATTCTGAGCTTCTGAAATGTAGGAAACTTCAGATGTTTGGTTAGAATATCAGCAATCTGGTCTTCACTCCTGCAGTAACTAAGATTAATGACTCCATCATTTGTGAGATCCTAAAAAATGATATTTCACATCTATATGTTTGCTTCGACCATGTAGAACTGAATTTTTTGAAAGTTTTATTGGCGAACTATTGTCACAATAAATCTGAGTAGGTCCATCATCCATAAAACACAACTCTTTAAGGATTTTCTTTAGCCAAATAGCTTAACAAGCACAAGCTGTTGCAGCAACAAATTCAGCTTCAGTGGATGATGTAATAATAGGTTGCTTCTTTGATGACCATGAAACAACTGCTGCTCCCATCATGAAAACATACCCATATGTACTTTTTCGATCATCTAAATCTCATGCATAGTCACTATCTGTAAACCCAAATAAATCTGACTTTTCTCCACTCTTGTAGAACAACCCATTGTCCTTAGTACCTTGCAAGTAACGAAAAATTCGTTTTGCAGCCAAGAGATGAATCTCTGTATGACATTCCATGTACCTGCTAATCACACTTACAACATCCATTATATCAGGTCTTATTGCTGCCAAATACATTAAACTCCTCACTATTTGTTTATAAATAGTGTCATCAACCTTCTTTCCTCCATCATCTTTGTTTAGCTTCATACCAAACTCAGATGGAGTATTTACAGGATTACAATCCTTCATATGAAACCTCTTTAAATTTCTCGCACATACTTCTTTGAGATATAAAAATTCCACTAGAAGATTGCACCACTTCAATGCCAAGAAAGTAATGCATTATACCAAGATCAGACATCTCAAATTCAGCCATCATAGATTTCTCTTCTTGCAAATCTCCATGGAGGAATGCTGATTTCACGTCTAATTGGTAGATAGGCCATGACTTTTGAGCTGCCATAGCAATCACCAATCTGATTGTATCATGCCTTGTAACCGGAGCAAATACTTCTTTATAATCAACACCAAACTCTTGCTTGTAGCCCTTAACTACCAAGTGTGCCTTGTGTTTGTCAACCTCACCATTTTCATTCAACTTTGTCTTGTAAACCACTTTACACCAATTGTCTTGTGTCCTTTTGGAAGATCACAAAGCTCCCATGTGTCATTTCTTTCAATTGCTGTAATTTCAGCATCCATAGCCTTTCTCCATTTTAGTTCTTTAACAGCAACTTCAAATATGGTAGGATCACAATCTGAAAATAAAACAAAATGTATAATTGGGTCATCACCTTGGTCAACTCTAGTTACCTCATAATCAGTCATCCATGCTGGTCTTCTTCGAACACGTTGAGGCCTTTGTGATTCAGCTATAATTGGAATTTGATAAGTTGGAACATTTTGATTGACTTCATCTTCTTCCTCATTTTCTATAGGTTGCTGCCCCTTCTCCTCATCATCAAAATCTGTTAGAATACTTTCTTTATCAACATTTTGATTTCATGACCAGATGCATTTTTCATCAAATACTACATCACGACTAATGACAATTTTCTTGGTGCTAGGATTGTACAATTTATAAGCTTTTGACATATCGCTAACACCAAGAAAAATACAATTTTCTCATTTGTTGTCTAGCTTTCTCCTCTTTTGATCTGGAATATGGGCATATGCAATACATCCAAAAATCCGAAAATAATCTACAACAGATTTCCTTCCACTCCATGCTTCCTCAAGTCTCATATTTTTAACAACAAGTGTAGGACTTCTATTCAATATATAAGTGCTCCAATTAACTGCTTCAGGCCAAAAACTTTTTGGAACACCACCTGTTGTCAAAAGGCTTCGCACCATATTCATAATAGTGCGATTCTTCCTCTCAATACACCATTTTGTTGGGGTGTATAAGCTGCTGTAAGTTGTCTCTTGATTCCATGATTCTCACAAAAATTTGCAAATTCATGTGAGTTATATTTTCCATCACGATCCGTGCGAAGAACTTTTATTGGGTTGCCAACTTCTTTCTCAACAAACACTTTATAGCTTTTAAAAGCTACAAAGGCTTCAGATTTTTCTTGCAAAAAAATAAACCCAAGTTTTCCGACTATAATCATCAATGAATGTAATTACATATCTTTTGCCTCCATTAGAATGTGGTGTTATTGGCCCACAAATGTCGGAATGAACAAACTTCAATGCTTTCTTTGCTCTCCAAGATTTTCCTCATGGGAATTGATTACGATGTTGTTTGTTAACAACACTTTTAGGGATGACAATAGGTCTGGATGGGTCCGGGTAGTGCATTACCCAGACCCGACCAACTGCTTTATTTTTGGACCCAGACCCATGCTAATACCCATTGGGTATGCTACCCACAAGTCCTTGGGTACCCAACGGATCCATGAGTACTCATAAATTCAAAAATATTAAAAATAATTGCAAATAATTTATGTAGTTGTTTCATACGATCTTATATGTTATTTAGACAATTAGCAAGAGAAAAAATTATAATACTTAATTTAAAGTTTTAAAAACAACGTAACTTGACTATTAAACACAATTCATTTTACTCTAACAAACATAAAAAACAACTTCAATATTAGGATGAATAGTTCATTTAGTATGAACTCTTCGATTAACATAACATCACATTATACATATGAATTAACAACATAATTTCATTACTTAACAACAAAACATCACATTTATGAATTAATATGATATTATAATTATGGGTTAATATAATATTATAATCATGAATTAATATGATATTATAATATACATAATATTACAATTAGATTGTTATATATATATATGAAGAAATAGCGGGTCTGGGTACCTTATTACATGGACCCAGACCCATCTAACAGCGAGTCTTAAAATTGCCGAGTCTCATTTACCCACGGGTCCAAAACATGGACCCATCCCCGACCCGTTGTGGGTATTTTTTGCGGGTACCCGCGAATTCGGGTACCCATTGCCATCCTTAAACACATTCTTCACAAACTTGAGAAGAAGCTGTAATTTTAGGAAGCTCCGTCATCATGTTTTTTTGCTGTAATGTTTTCAATCCGCCAAAATTCAGATGCCCATAACGAAAGTGCCATAGCCATGCCTCATCTTCTAATTTTGCCGAGAAGCAGGAATTAGCTGTGTTGTTAAGATAAAGTGGGAACATACGATTTGCCGTCATGTTAACTTGAGCAATTAAACCCAAATTTGCATCATGATTTTTACATACTCCATTTTTGATAAAAATCTCATATCCCTTTTCTTGTAACTGACCCACACTAAGCAAGTTGATTTTTAAATCAGGTACAAAAAGAACATTAGCAATAGTGTGGATAAAATTTCCTTTGGTTTGGATTGTTACCTTTCCTTTTCCCGTAACATACATTTTGGAGTTGTCACCAAACTTAACAGAGCTGCGAAATGATTCATCCAAGTCAAAAAATTCCTTTTTTTCTCCACACGTGTGGTTGCTGCAGCTAGTGTCGAAATACCATATATTTTATTGAGTTTCTTCCTTCATGTGATACACCATCAAATGAGACAATTCTTCTTCCTTTTCTACAAAGTTACTTTGATCTCCACTTTGTTTATTAAAATCAGTTTGACATTCTGATTTATAATGACTATATCTATGACATCTGAAACATTCAATATTTGACTTGTCTACTGACTTTGATCTATAGGTAGTTGAGTGGTGACCTCCACGTCCTCTGCCTCTTCCTTGAAATTGACTCCGATGATTTCGTTGTTGGTTCCCACGATCATTGTTGTTTCTGACTCCTCTATGTTGACCTCTACCTCTTCAGTAGCCATTACCATCTGTAGCCATTACCATCTGTGAATAAATCACCATAAACTGAGTTAGTAACTTCTTCGTTAATGGAAAAACTTAGACTTAATAAAGAAGTGATTCAAAATGGAAAGGAAAATATAATTTTTAATGACACATTTTAATTACAGTGAAATTACATTTTCTTATTAAAAACAATAAAAAATATATATACTTTTCTCTCCATCACAAATAATATCTACAAATCATTGTGGAATGAGTTTTCACTTTTCAACATGGAGTTAAGGATGGCAATGGGTACCCGGATCTGCGGGTATCCGCAAAAAATTTGCAACGGGTCGGGTATGGGTTCATGTTTTGGACCCGTAGGTAATTGAGACCCGCGATTTTAAAATCCGCTGTTAGATGGGTCTGGGTTTGGGTAATAAGGTACCAAGAGCCGTGGATACCCGTACCCACTATTTCTTCATATATAACAACCTAATTGTAATGTCATATTAATCTATATTGTAATATCATATTAATCCATAATTATAATATCATATTAATTCATAAGTGTGATTATTATGTTGTTAAACGATAATATATTGTTAAACAATGATATTATATTGTTAATTCATATGTATGATATAATGTTATGGTAATCGAATAGTTCATATTAAATGAATTTTTCATCATAATGTTGAAGTTGTTTTTAATGTTCATTACAGTAAAATGAGTTGTGTTTAACACTCAAATTACGTTGTTTTTAAAACATTAAATTAAGTTTTATAATTTTTTATCTTCATTATTGTTTAAATAACATATAAGATCGTATGAAACAAATATACAAAACATAAACTACTTGCAATTATTTTTAATATTTTTGAATTTATGGGTACTCATGGATCCGTTGGGTATCCAAGGATCCGTTGGTAGTATACCCAGTGAGTATTAGCATGGGTTTGGGGCGAGTCTGGGTCAAAAAACAAAGGAGTGGAACGGGTCTGGGTAATGCACTACTCGAACCCTTCCAGACCCATTGTCATCCCTACATGGAGGCTGACAAAGATCTTCTAGTCATAATTAATATTTGATGCCTTTTAATTGTGATGTAATATATGAATTTTGAGCAATGTTATTAATACCATATCAATCATCAAACTGATATGAGTACTAGTACAGTGATATATTGGTTTAATCGGTGGTTTAGTAATTAAATCGCATACCGGTAAAGTTAGATATACATATATAATATATTATGGGTGGCAAAACGGGCCGGCCCGCCTTTGGCCCGCCAAAATATGGGCTGGGTTGGCCCGACCCTTATTACTAAAAGGGCTAAAAATGCCAGCCCGACCCATATTTGGCAGGGTTGGCAGGCCAGCAGGCTGGCCTATTTTTCTTTTTCGTTTCAAAAACACATTTAAATTACACTGATATTTCATGAGTTGTAGTGAAATTAAACAAATTATCATTTCATTTTATACACTTACAAAAAAACCCTTAATTTATAGACATACATTACATTGATAAACCATTTATGAGATATGTAATTTTTTAAACAAAAAAGTGTTAAATGTAATTAAGTTAAACAAAATATGATATATGATATAAATCAAACACTGATATGTAAATGTCTTGTATTATATATGATATAAATTACATTGATAAGTAATTTACTAATAAATGTGTTATATATGAACAATAAATTGGTTGCACACAGTATGTGTAAAATGTTCGGTTGGAAAACAATATTAAATTCACTAATTATTGGAATCACATGTAACCTTAAAATGGTAAAGCAATATTAATGTTGGCCCGCCGGGCTAACCCGACCTGACATGGTCCGTCTAAAAAATGAGCTTCCAAACCGGGCTAAATATGAGCTTTTGGGCTAAAATCTCCAGTTTGGCCCGTCAAAATTGTCGATCAAAACGGGCTGGCCAGTCGGGCCAAGCCCATATTGTCATCCCTATAATATATTAACATTAATGTTGAAAAATCAATAAAAAACAATAATTATTTTTATTTTCATTAAAAAATTAATTTTAAATAAAAACTGACCAGTATGACCGATACAGTTTAATTGAAAACCGGCCGCTATAACCGGTTTTTACCGGTTTTGGCCGGTTTTTACCGGTATAATTGCATAACCGGTATAACTATTGTATCGTACCGATATTGAGACTAGTTCACCGGTTTACCGATTCAACCGGCCGACACGAAAAGATTTAAATAATTTGAGGGTGCTATGTAACTATTTTCCCTCTAAATTATTTATATCTTATGGCTCTGTCCTTAAAAGAGATGGGAAAACTAGAATTTGAAGACATTAACTCCTCAAATCCACATAGGAGCAAAAATAAAAATGGCCGTCTAGAACATTTTGTGGTGATGTGATATAAAATAGATAATTTGATCCTTGAGATAAGAAAAGGTAAAGTTATCAAAATAAAATTTATGTTCAAATACATACTTCCTAACTCTAGGAATCATAATTGAAAAAACTCAATGCAATGTCCAAATAAATCAACAAAGGGACATATCACAATATCACAAAAGCAACAAATATGGGAAATATAGCAACTAAAAATTTGAAGTGCTTATAAGATAGTTTGTAGAGGCTATGAATAAGAATGAAAGAACCTGGAACTTCAGTAATTTGGCGATGATCAATCTAATCTTCCTCATTATCACTTATCAGACGCTTGAAAAACTTTTCACTTTCAACCGGAAATTGACAAATTAAAAATTACTTTAACAATTTGCTGAATAAATAACCGCAATTACAAAATGACAAGTGATTTATTTCACAATCACCAAAGAGCCTTTAGTATATAAGATTGATATTAATATCTTTATCAACTATCGAACCGGTCAAGTTACTGGTATAACGATTCAACCGGTAGCTTACTAATTAAATTGCATATCGATGAAGTTAAATATACATATATAATATATCAACATTAATAATGAAAAATCAATAATTTTTTTAATTTATTTTAAATAAAAAATCGGCAAGATGTAACTAGTACAGTTCAATTGAAAACCGGTCGGTATGACCGATATGATTGCATAATGGTATAATTGTTGTACTCTATCGATATTGAAACCGATTTATCGATTGAATCGGCCGGTATGAACCGATTTTTACAACACTAGTATATAACCTGGACCTGATCAATTTATCTATTTTTAAAAAATTAAGGCCTAAGTGTGACTTTTTTACTGTATGGTTTGATTCATTAACATATTTTAAAACCTATTATGCAATAAAGCCTTCAAATAGGTTACGGATATATCTTTAGATAGGCAAACAAATTTACTTTTTAATAAGATACTCTAAAACTAACAATTTAATTATATTTTGTATATATTTTTATATCAATTTTTATATATAATATTATTTAATTAAAATAGTATAATATTCAGTGTTGTTAGAACTGGATTGCAGTAGACGATCCGACTGGTCTGACCGTTGACCGAACTTGAAAACGGCTATGATTTACAATTTTAACCGAATGAGAGTTTGACCGATTTGAACCGGAGAAATTCCGGTCCGACCGTATTAAACCCGGTTAAACTAGATTAATTGAACGGTTTAATTGTTTATACTGGTTAAACCTAATACGAGATTTCTTTCGATTTGACGTCCGATTCAAGTTTCATAACATTGATAATATCAATATTAATATATAAATAATTAAATAAGCTTAAATGTTATGCTTAATAAGTCTTTTAAAAAGGTTTAGCCTAAATTGTTCACGAAAAAAATGTGACCTAACCAGGTAGTAGGCCCATTCGACTATCTAGACTGTTTTATTAGTGTTATTAATATCGTATCACTCATCAAATCAGTTAGGATACTGAAATTGTAGTTTAGTGGTTCTACCGGTGGTTCACTAATTAAATTGTGTGTCGGTTAACCCAGATATACATGTTTATATTATATATGTAAACCTATAACAAAAAATTTCAAATAAATAGATAGTCAAATTTATAATTCATATTCATAATCATTTATGATATATAGGCAGTACCTATATATCATACTATAATACTACATCATACTATTATGGCTCATACTTCACATTACATACTGTTATACAAACATAAATCCAATCCAATTCAATTTAACAAAGAGAGAACCACTTTGATTATAACAATAATTGAGGTTACCCCTCAAATGTTGCAAAAGTAAGAGAGTTTAGGTTTTCCCCCAAAATCCAAATGCTACAAAAGGAAGAGGTTAGAAAAGAAACCTCAAAACTTAAAAGACTTGATGGAGATGCACCTGAAGCGACAAACACTGGATGAACAAGTAAACATTGGACGAACCGACTGTTGGAGAACTCAGTGTTTTACACACTCACTCACTCACTCAACGAAGAATATCAATGGAAGAAGAAGAAGAATGATGAAGGAATAGAGAGTAGATTTTTCAATTTTGCATGTGTGTTATTCTATTTATAGCATGTATGCTTAACAACCATAACTACTTTACAATAATAGGCTTTTGGATTACACAACTCTAATACTCTCCCATTATTCAAAACCTATTACAAGCATACAACACTTAGCATTTTCCTTAGTTCTCTGAATCTATCTAACTTCAAAGACATAGTCATAATGTCTGCAATTTGCAAATCTGTCATGCAATGTCTCAAGTTGATTTGTCCCTTTCCAACTTGATCTCTTAGAAAGTGATACTTCCTCTCTATGTGTTTGCTTCACCCATAAGCTACTGTGTTTTTTGCAAGACTAATAGTGACTTATTGTCAACTAATAGCTCAATTGTACCTCCAAACTCCACCTCAATCTCTTCCAAAAGTGACCTCATCCATAGAGCTTGACATGTTGCATGACAAGCTGAGATATATTCAGCTTCACAAGTGGACAAAGCCACAACTTCTTGTTTCTTGGAACACCATGAGATGGGAGAACTAGAGAGCATGAATACATAACCCATGGTACTTTTTCTTTCCAGCAGATCACCACTCCAATATGAATCTGAGTAAGCTGCTAGTTGTAGCATGCGATTAGCTTGATTGTGAAGTAGAATTCCAAAGTCAGGTGTGCCACTTAAATACCTTAGTATTGTCTTTGCTACAACAAGGTCTGACTGCTTAGGATCATTCATGAATCTACTAACTAAGAAAACACTATAGGAAACCTCTGGTCTAGTGTGATAGATAAATCTCAAACATCCAACCATTTCTCTAAATAGAATGCCATCCACATCAGATTCATGCTCACCTTTGTCCAACTTTATATTGGCTTCTGGAGGTGTCTCAGCAGAGTTGCAATTCTTCAAGTTAAACTTTCTTAGTACATCTTGTGTGTACTTTCTCTAATGCATAAAGATTCCCCCATCAACCTTCCTGAATTCTATGCCAAGGAAGTATGAAAGCCTACCTAGATCAGTCATTTCAAACTCAGATTTGAGGCTCTTCTTCACATCTTCAATTCTTTCTGAATTGCTACCAGTAATCAGTAAATCATCCACATAGAGACATATGAATAGAGTGTCACTCTTGTTTATGTTCTTCACATAGACACCATGCTCTACATCACACTTCTTGAATCCTAAGCTTGAGAAGAATGCATCAATCATCTTATTCCAAGCTCTTGGGGCCTGCCTCAATCCATACAATGCCTTTCTCAGCATATAGAATTTATCTTCACTGCCTTTAATCTCAAATCATGGGGGTTGTTTGACGTAGACTCTTTCATCAATAGGACCATTGAGAAATGCTGATTTAACATCTAGTTGCCACATATCTCATTTGTTCCAGCTAGTTAGAGCCATCAACAATCTAACTGTTTCTATTCTTGCAACTAGAGCAAAGACACCAGAGTAATTTATCCATTCTCTCTGCATAAACCCTTTGGTAACAAGTCTTGCTTTATGCTTGGAAATTGACCCATATGGGTTCAGCTTGGTTTTGTATACCCATTTTACTACAATAGGAGTCTTATCAGTTGGTGATTGCACTAGCTCCCAGGTCTTGTTCTTATTGATGGACCTCAATTCTTCTTGCATAGCCTCTTTCCATACTTTTCTATTTACTGCTTCATCAATTGTAAGTGGTTCTGCATCCACAAATAGTGCAATATATTGAACTAGTTCCCCTTCATATGTTACTACATTATCAGGTGCTATCTAACAATCCCTCAATCTAGCTAGTAGACTTCTTACCCTTGTGGGTCTTCCTGGATTAGTTCCAATAGTTGTAGCCTCTGATTGAAGCTCAACTCCATTTAAGTCTTAAGGCTCAGCATTGAGGTTATGTGAATTCCAATCTAAGGGAATTTGCATAGCAAGTTCTGTCACTTGTTGTTTCACTTCTTTCCAAGAGCTTGATTCAATGAATTGCACATCTCTACTAAACATCATTTGATGTGTTTCTGTATTGAACAACTTGTAGGAGCCTATAGGATGATATCCAACAAGAATCATTGGCTCACTCTTATCATCTAGCTTCTTTCTCCTTTGCTCATAGATATGTTTGTAGCATAGTGATCCAAAAATCCTCAAGTGTTTGATAGAGAGTTTCCTTCCTGTCCATAATTCTTCAGGCACCTTATGTTCTTATCTCTTGGTAGGGCAGTGATTCAATACATAGGATGCAATTGTTGCAGCTTCTCCCCATAAACCAAGTGGCAAGTCTCTTCTTTTCAGCATGCTCCAAACCATGTTTAGGATTGTCCTATTTCTTCTTTCAGCAACTCCATTATGTTGTGGAGTGTATGGTGCTATTACCTCATGTAGGATTCCATTCTCATTTCAAAAATGCTTCAAATTCTCTAGAATTGAATTCACCCCACCATCTGTTCTCAGTATTTTGATTAATTTTTCAGATTGTCTTTCAACCATACCATTGAAAGATTTGAAAGTAGTGAAAACATCACTTTTGGCCTTGATCAAGTAGAGCCAAAGTTTTCTATTGAAGTCATCCACAAAAGTTATGAAGTATTTGTTTCCTCCTAAGGAAGGAACCTCAAAAGGTCCACAGACATCAGAATACACTATATACAAGAGGTTGTTGGCTTTAGATGCAGTGAATTTGCTGAATGAAGACCTATATTGCTTGCTAATCAGACAAGTGTCACACACCTTCTTACGTATCTGAATTGAGGGCAGTCCAATGACCATATCTTTAGAGTTCACAAGACTGAGATCCTTGAAGTTGAGGTGGCCAAGTCTCATATACCACAACCATGTGTCATCTGTCATGACTTCCAGATTGAGGCATTAAGATTCCACTACATTGAGATTCACTTGGAATGTTCTATTATGTGTGAGTGGTGTAACACCCTAGATTTTTAAAGTCATTAAATTATAGTATCAGTTCATGGAATCTCGCTTGAGCGAGAGAATCGTCGCCTAGGCGAGAGAGGCTCACCTGGGAGGGTGAAATCCTGGGCTATACTGAAGGATTCTCGCTTGAGCGAGAATTGCCTCGCTTGAGCGAGAATTGCCTCGCTTGAGCGAGAATGGTATCGCCTGAGCGAGAGTTGTCTCGCCTGGGCGAGAAAAGTGGCCTTCAGGACCTGTCGAGGCTGTAAGATCCTCGCTTGAGCGAGAGCTGCCTCGCCTGAGCGAGAGCGTCAGATCTGAAATTTTAAAAAGGCGAGATTTTCTCGCCTGAGTGAGAACCCGACGATTTCACTTTAAAATAGAAACCCCAAACACATTTTAGGGTTAGAAATTGATAGAGAAGAGAAGAGAAGGTGATTTTGAGAGCATGAACTCGTGGAAATCATCTAAGAGTTTAAGAAGAGGTAAATCTCTTAACTCTAACTCTCTTTCTCCCTTTCAAACTCGTTTTTGGGTGTATGGATCTCTTCTCAAAGTATGAGAAACCATGGGAACTCTTCCTTTAGAGTTATGGTTCATTTTATGTTGTTTTTCTCTTGTAAACTCTTGGTTTAGGGTTGGTATTTGACGAATGGAAAGGTTTTATGGGTTTATTCATGAAAACCCCAAAAACCCCAAAATGAGAATATGAGTAAAAAGGGAAATGGGTGAAATGTTAAATGTAGAAGATGAGTTGTGCTTTAATGTTGATATATGAGATGAATATGTATGTTTTAGATGTTTGGAAACTCGTAATGAAGTGGTTTTGGAAACCTTGAACGTATGTGAATCTCTTGTATGTTTGACGATGAAATATGAGTTGTTTATGTGTTATTTTGAATAAATGACTGACATGGTTGTTATTGGTGGGGATGAGGAAATATCCTACGGTTGGAGGAGATCGTGACGGAAACTGGTAATGTTACTCAAAAACCGACCCCCAACACTCACCGAGGTAAGGATAAGTCTTTACTTGTGCATTTGAAATAGAAAATGTGTGTATTTTCTGGTTGTGCCATAATTATATTGTGAATCACGTATTTAGTATTAAGATATATGAGTGTGTTTATACTAATGATGGCGTGGATTTACGGGAAATGATTGATGGTGAAATCAATGAAAAGAAAATATATTTTTAGCCGACCATGAATGGTTAACGACTCCGGCTCGAGTATATGAAGCAAATCTCCGGCTCGAGTATATGAAGCGAAACTCTGGCTCGAGTATATGAAACAAAACTTCGGCTCGTGTATATGAAGCGAAACTCCGGCTCGAGTATATGAAGCAAAACTCCGGCTCGAGTATATGAAGCGAAACTCCGGCTCGAGTATATGAAGCAAAACTCCGGCTCAAGTATATGAAGCAAAACTCCCGCTCGAGTATATGTAGCACGTTTTCGTTTTAAAAAGAAAGGAGAATCTGCTTTTATGTAACCGTAAAGGGTGTAGCGACTTCGGCTCAAGTAATGCAGCAAAGAAAATGAATTTAAAAATGGTTTACTAACCCCTTTTTAATGTGGATTATCTTATAATGATGTTTATTGAACTAATGACTTACTCCTTTGTATGTTTTGTGTATTTGTCATTGATAATCCCATTGCAGGTAAACTAGTGAATTGAGGAGACTCGGTTTGGAGCCTTAGGAGCTTTAGATCTGGATTCATCTAATTGTGTTTTTGTACTCTAATTGACTATTTGCGGATTTGATTGATTGCAACAATGGTCATTGTTTATTCGGATACTTGTAACTGAGTGTACTGTTATTTTGGAGAACTATACTTTTGGGGTCTTAATACCCGCGAGGAATTATCAATATGAATTATGTTTTTCTGTATTAGGAATGTATGTATGAATACCGCATGATAAACAATCTGGAAATAATCAAGGTAAATAATGTAATGTACCTTCGGTTACTAATCATAAAATATGAGCAAAATGAATGTTTGCATGAGTTAAAATAAGAAAACAATTTCAAAGGTAGAATTTCGGTCCTTACAAGTGGAACTCTCATGATCTTTCTTTCTGCACAATCATAGATCTCCAAATACCTGCTCTACATATTGACAGTGAACCCTTTATCAAGCAATTGTCCCAAGCTGATGAGATTATTCTTCATATCTTTGCTCAATTATCATTGCTTTCTTCCTATCTTTCTTCTTTTTTACAACATCTCTAGTACCCTCAGCTTGAACTGTTCTGTTATCTGCAAACCTGACTTGACTTTTCTTACTTGAGTCAAAGTTAACAAGCCAATCCCTATGGTCTGTCATGTGGTTAGAGCAGCCATAATCCATGTATCATATAACGACCCGATTTTATAACCCAAATTTTTTTTAAACTTTATTAAATGTAAATATTAGTCAAGTTTCCCAATTCAAAATGCGGAAATAATCAATAATACCCTTTCATCAAAAACATTGCATCACATTCTATTTTAATCCATAATTCATACAGTTATCCTTTGTTTCAATTACAACAATGATAAAGGTAATCATGCTAATTCTTATTACATCTTTTGAAAGAGATCATTTATACAACATAGTTATTTCAACATATTCCTCATATTACATACATTATACAAATACAATTTTGGAATACAAAAATGACTACTCCAGTCTATACTCCCATCATCAAACATCCACGACACAACAGCAACATCCTGAACTCATATATAACACACAGACAAGGAAAAGCAGAGGGAGTAAGAACCAACTACGGCGACCGTAGCGTGGAATTACATGGAGTAATATCATTAAAGTATAAAAACCAATACAATCATCTAAAATCAATCATAGTAAACATATACCATTTATATACCAGTCAATACCTAAACCACATAATGTTCACATATTCAATCGGTATAATCATCACGTTTCACTTAGATAATTCAACACTTCCAAAACAATACAATACTCCTACGACAACCCAATATCACAAAGGCCAATCAAATCAATACCACCAAGGCAAGTCACAACCATACCACGAAGGGAAGGTCAAACTCCATACCACGAAGGGCAGGTCAAACTCCATACCACGAAGGGCAGGTCAATCTCCATACCACGAAGGGCAGGTCAAACTCCACACCACGAAGGGCAGGTCAAACTCCATACCACGAAGGGCAGGTCAAACTCCATACCACGAAGGGCAGGTCAAACTCCATACCACGAAGGGCATGTCAATCTCCATACCACGAAAGGAAGGCAATCTCCATACCACGAAGGGCAGGTCAAAATCCATACCACGAAGGGCAGGTCAAACTCCATACCACGAAGGGCAGGTCAATCTCTATACCACGAAGGGCAGGTCAAACTCCATACCACGAAGGGCATGTCAAACTCCATACCACGAAGGACAGGTCAAACTTCATACCACGAAGGGCAGGTCAAACTCCATACCACGAAGGGCAGGTCAATCTCCATACCACGAAGGGCAGGTCAATCTCCATACCACGAAGGGCAGGTCAAACTCCATACCACGAAGGGCAGGTCAAACTCCATACCACGAAGGGCAGGTCAATCTCCATACCACGAAGGGCAGGTCAAACTCCATACCACGAAGGGCAGGTCAAACTCCATACCACGAAGGGCAGGTCAATCTCCATACCACGAAGGGCAGGTCAAACTCCAATACAACAACATCAATCACAATATAATATTTCTATTGCATTATTCTAACATTGCAACTTCCTCAAAACACAGGATATCACATCAATGTCATAAACATAATGTAACTCATATCCTTCCACAATAAAAACCACTCACAACATCATCATCACATAATATAATTATGTCAATTTTCCATCAACAAGCCATTCCCCACAAAATCATTATTACAAATATACCCACAAATCAACAAATCAACAACTTATCACACAAACATTGATACAAACACATCCATATATGTTTATAGCAAATCAACCATCCATAACACAACATCATCATAACTAAACCACATACAACATATTCTTCATCATATAACACATTAACGTTAGAACCATCTTCTCACATGGGCCATAAACACCCAAAAGAGTTTCTATCCGTTAATATGCTCCGATTCTTGAGGGAAATCGGAGAATGATGACTCTAATGAATTACTCTAAGACCACAATGGTCTTCTCCCTCACCTTAGGTTGCGTAAGCTCCGTTGTTCCGCAAAAGAGCTACATCTCCCTCCATCTCCTTCAATCTCCAATGTTCCATTTCCACCGCCAAAGCCCTCCAATGTGTCACTAAGAAGCAAAGGGAATAGGTTTTGATGAGTTTTGGAGGTTTAGTGGAGGGGAGAATGGTTCATTTGGGTGGAGCCGCCGTTGGAAGAGAAAGTGGGAGAAAGAAAATGAAGATTAGGGTTTCTAGATCCCCCTTTTCACTTTTATAGCTCGGACGCTCTCGCCCAAGCGAGGGATTCTCGCTCAGGCGAGAATCTCACAGTGACGAATGTAATCGATTACCATAAGGTGTAATCGATTACAGTGTGAAAAAATGCACGTATCTGATATTTTTATACGATGTAATCGATTACATGCATAGTGTAATCGATTACATCATGAAAAATTACACATGCCTGATCAGATATCAGCATGTAATCGATTACAAGGACCATGTACTCGATTACACTGTGTTAACAGCTCAAAATTGTCATTTCTCACCCAGGCGAGACAACTCTCGCTCGGGCGAGAATCCTCTATTATAGTCCAGGATTTCACCCTCCCAGGTGATCCTTTCTCGCTCAGGCGAGAATATCTCGCTCAAGCGAGACTTCCAGGACTGATACTATAATTTTAAAGACTCAAAAATTAGGATGTTACATATCAGGTCTCTTCACTATTGTCTTTCTGACTTGTAGTCATCATGAGTAAAACATGACTATACTCATCCTTTTATACTCTTTCTTATTTCACCATATATGCTTCATTATGATGCTTAGTGTTGGAGTCAAGTTGACTTGCAGGAGCTTGACATTCATTTGAGAAGTGCCCAACTTTATTGCAATTGAAACACTTGATCTTCTTTTTGTTAATCTTCTTCTTGCCTCCTCTCCAATTGTTGAATCCTCCTCTTTTTGATGAGCTTGTGGGATGATCACTTTCAAATCTTTCTTGATCTTGAGGTTGAAAGTTTGCATTCTTGCCTATGTATTCTTCCCCATCCCTCGGTTTCTACTTCCACCCTTGCCCAAATAGCTCCCCTTCTTGAAGGATTGAGCTTGCAGGGCTTGATTCACTGATCTATCAGTTGACCTCTCAATGAGCCTTTGCTCAAGAGCCTCGAGGGAGCCTTGGAGCTCTTCTAACTTCAGTTCTTCAAGCTTTTTTGATTCCTCAATTGCAACAACTATGTGATCAAAGTTGGGGGTCAAAGTTCTCATTATCTTCTCACTTATTGTTTGATTAGTGATCATTTCACCACAAGCTTTCATCTGATTTGTATGACAAATAATTCTATTGAAGAATTGAGCAACCCTCTCATTGACATCCATTTGCATTAATTCATATTGGCGCCTCATTGTTTGATGTCTAACATTCTTCAATTGTTCTGCTCCCTTGTTCCACTTCTCTAGAATCTGTCATGCTTCTTGTGAGGTTCTTGTTGCTGAAATTTTCTTAAAGTGTGCCTCATCAACACACTGATGAATGAGACACATAGCTTTGCAGTCGTTCTTTCTATTCTCCTTATGTAGCAGCCTATGAGTTTCTGTTGAATCTGCATCAACTTCTTGATATCCTTTCTCAACAATTTTATCAAGTTCTTGAAAGCCCATGCTACAGGCCCAATCCTCTTCAATATCTGATATGGTCCAATAAATCTCGGAGTAAGCTTACGGGACTTCAACACTCTACCAATCCCTGTAGTCGGAACTACTCTCATGAATACATGACCCTCTTCCTCAAACTCAAGAGGTTTCTGCCTCTTATCGTAATAGCTTTTCTATCGACTTTGTGCTATTCTCATATTATCCCAGATTTTCTTAATCTTTTCTGTCGTTTCTCATACCAACTCAGGTCCCAATACCAAGTTCTCATCAGTCTCAAACCAACTCACTAGAGTTTGGCACTTCCTACCATACAATGCTTCATAGGGTGCCATCCCAATACTCGAACGGAAGCTATTGTTGTAGATAAATTCAATCATAGGTAACATCCTATCCCAACTCCCCGGTTGTTCCAAAACACAAGCCCTTAAAAGACCCTCCAATGACTGTATGGTCCTTTCCGATTGACCATCCGTTTGTGGATGATAAGCTGAACTCAATTCCAGCTTTGTTCCCAACACGAACTGCAAACTAGTCTAAAAGTTTGAAGTGAAACGAGGATCTCTATCTGATACAATGCTCGTCGGTATCCCATGCAAACGAACTATTTCCCGGATATACAGTTCTTCCAATCGCTCCAAAGAATATCTCATGATCATAGGTAGAAAGTGTGCAGACTTAGTTAATCGATCCACTATCACCCATATCGAATCATACCCTTTCTAAGTCTTTGGAAAACCCGACACAAAATCCATAGAGATACTATCCCACTTCCGCACCGGTATGTCTAGAGACTAAAGTTCTCCTGCCGGTCTCTGATGTGCAATTTTTGCCTTCTAACATATCAGACAACTCGAAACATACAAGGCCACATCCTTTTTCAAACTAGACCACCAAAATAACTTCTTCAAGTCTTGATACATTTTTGTAGTACCCGGGTGAAAACTCATTTTACTCTTGTGTGACACCTCAAGGATACTCTTTCGCAAATTCACATAACAAGGTACACACACCCTTCCCTTGTATCGCAACATTCCACTAGAGTCCGATTCAAAATTAGTCTCCTTCCCACTAGCCATCAAATCGTGTTTGACCTTCAATTCACTATCCTCAACCTGCATCTTTCTGATCTGGTCAAACAATTCATTGGTGACTTTAAGCATTCCCAAGATCATGCTATGGGGTCCCACTTGAACTACCAAGTTCATATCCCTGAACTCTCAATTAGTATCTCTTCCCGAACCATTAAAGCCGACATATGTAAGGACTTTCGACTTAAAGCATCGGCAACCACATTAGCCTTTCCCGGGTGATACTACAATCCGAAATCATAGTCCTTAAGGAACTCCATCCACCTTCTCTGTCTCATGTTCAGTCCCTTTTGATCAAATAGATACTTCAAACTCTTGTGATCACTGTACACCTCAAATCTTACACCATAAAAATGATGTCTCCAGATTGTCAATGCAAAGAGCACTGCGGCTAGTTCCAAGTCATGGGTAGGGTAGTTTTTCTCATGCTTTCTCAACTGCCAGGAAGCATAAGCAACAACCTTCCCTTCCTGCATCAAAACATAACGCAAACCTTGCTTCGAAGCATCACAATAAGCACTAAAATCCGGTCAGTACAAGGAAGAACAATATCGGTGCTGTAGTCAACCTCTGCTTCAACTCTTGAAAACTTTCTTCACAACAGATCGTCCACACATACGGTTCCCCTTTTCTGGTAAGTTTGATCAGGGGTAATGTCAACTTGGAAAACCCCTCTATGAACTTCCGATAATAACCAACCAAACCTAGAAAACTCCTGATCTTAGTAACTGACTTGGGCACCGCCCATTCCATATCTGCCTCGACCTTAGAAGTATCTACTGCCACTCTTTCCCGGGATATCACATGTCCAAGGAAGTTCACTGATTCCAACCAGAAATCACATTTTGACAACTTCGCATACAACCGATTCTTACTCATAAGATCTAGAACAATTCTCAGGTGCTCCGCATGTTCCTCTCGGCTCTTGGAGTAAACCAGAATGTCATCAATAAATACCACTAAGAATGAATCCAAATACAGATGAAAAATCTGATTCATGTAGTTGATAAATATTGCTGGGCATTCGTTACACCAAAAAACATCACCAAATACTCATAATGCCTATACATCGTCCTAAGAGCAGTCTTAGGAATGTCCTCCGACTTAACTTGAAGTTGATGATAACCCGACCGAAGGTTAATCTTTGAAAATACAACTGCTCCTCTCAACTGATCCATCAAGTCATCAATCCTAGGCAAAGGATACTTGTTCTTGATAGTCACCTTGTTCAACTATCTGTAATTGGTGCACAACCTCATACTCCCATCCTTCTTCTTGACCAACAAGACCGGTGCACCCCACAGTGAAACACTAGGGCGAATAAACTTCTTCGCCAACAAGTCTTCAACCTGCTTTTTCAACTCAGCCAGCTCTAACGGTGCCATCCTATAAGGAGCTATATAGATGGGTCCCGTTCCAGGTAATAAGTCTATGGAGAGTTCAACTTCTCTGACTAGAGGTAATTCTGGAATATCACTAGGAAACATCTCCAGAAACTTACGAACTATCGGAATATCCTCAACTTTAAGTTTCTCAATTCCCTCCAGGGATGCTAACAAAACAAACACGACACCTCCTTCCTTAAAGGATGTCCTGACTCCCTTAGCCGACAACGGCTTCATATAAAAAGTCTCATCAGAAATCTCACCCAGATCTCTAAATACAACTGTCTTATCAGCACAATTAAGCATCACATGATTTGCTGATAGCCAGTCCATCCCCAAAATTAGATCTAACTATGAAAGTGGTAAGCAAATTAAATCCACGGTAAATGTCCTACTGTTTACCACTACCGGAAATCGAGACACAAACGTCGACACCACCACAGGCACACTAGTTGGGGTGGATACGACCAAGTCATAAGGCAACAACTCTGTGTGCAATTCCAGGCGATTCACACATTCAATAGATACAAAGGAGTGTGTCGCTCCCGAATCAAACAACACTAAAAGAGGAGTACCTGCCACCATGCATTCACCTTTGATTAGACCATCCACATCTGATGCCTCTGCACCACTCATGGTAAACATTCGGCCGGTGGATCGAGGTCGTTCAGCCCTCACAACATTCACACTCTGCCGTAACGTAGGACAATACCTCCTGATATGCTCAGCCTCCTTGCAGTGAAAGCAGCTAAGTGTTGTTCCAGGGCATAAGTCACCGACATGAGTTCAGCCACATTTGCCGCACAAGGATGGAGAGTTTAACGTGACTCTCAGGCATTGACTTGAGTCCTTGGCCCATGCGAAGTATATTCCCGACTACCAGTGGGTGAGGAGTAAGGCTTTCGTTCCTCCTGAAACACCTTGCCCTTGCCCTTTCCGTGCAAAAAATTCCGTTGAGGCCCAAAGTTCTTGGGAGGAACTACTTTAGGGGTTGCCACCTCATCGGCTGCCAGGTCATCCTCATACATCCTGCACTTGTTCACCAAGGTAGCAAAATCGGCAATCTCTTGATGCCCAAACATACTTTTCAACTTAGGCATCAAAGCCGATTCAAACTTAGAACATTTGGACCGTCCGTCCACCTCCAATTCAGCGTATGGACAAAATCGGGCCAATTCCTCGAACTTGGTTGCACATTCTCCCACTGACATGCTACCCTGCTCTAACCTCAAAAACTCCATTTCTTTCTTCCTCTTCAGATCAGCAGGAAAATATTTCTGAAGAAATTTCTCCTTGAATGCAATCTAGGTAATCACTCGCCCCTCCGTTTCCATCTGACGCCGAGTAAATTCCCACCAAGTTTCAGCTTCTTTTACCAGTATATAAGAAGCATAGGTCACCTTCTGAACATCATTACAACCCATGGCTCATAATATTCGTTCCAATTCTTGAATCCACTCATTCGAAGCATCAGGAGCGAACCCACCTTGGAACTGGCTAGGATTCTGCTTACAGAACTCATTCAACCCTCGGAAATATTCCAAATACACCTCACTTCAAAAGCATGTCATTACACTTCCTTTCAAATACATACTCTAATCAATTATCATTTCTCAAGAAACACTTTTAATACAAACATTAAATCAACTTCATTATACACTTTAGGATAAGTTCCATTTTACAAAAGAATTAAACCAACACCGTTCTCATATTACAAACATTATTCATACCCCATAATAATTTCATAAAGCAACTACCTAATCATGTACTCTTCCCGCAAGCGTCCAATGCGCTACCGCCACAACCTGAACTCAAATACACAACACATACAAGAAGAGACAGAGGGAGTATGAACCAACTACGGTGACCGTAGCATGGAATTACATAGAGTAATAACATTAAAGTATTACCACCTATACAACATCTAACATCAACCATGTTAAACATATAATAATCAATACCTTATGCCACATAATATTCGTATATCAAATTATATGACAACCCACATTTAAAACAATATTAAGCATTCGTATCTCATTTCTTCTATTTTCGTATAATCCATATTCACCCTATAATACATATATCCCATAATATATATTCTATAGATGGCATATTAATTTCATTCCAAAAGTACTTTTATTTCATTACCAACAATCAACATTAAATTACTCTTGACCACATCCGGCCCGTTTACACCACAATGATAATCCACTACCGCTTCAGGTAGGCCCACACCACAAAGGTGCTCCATTACCACATCGAGTAAGTCTTACATGATCCAATACCACTTCGGGTAGGTCCACATTTCAAAGATGATCCACTACCACACTGGGCAGGACTACACTTCAAAGATGATCCACTACCACACCGGGCAGGACTACATTTCCAAGATGATCCACTACCACATCGGGCAGGACTACATTTCAAAGATGATCCACTACCATACCGGGCAGGACTACATTTCAAAGATGATCCACTACCACACCGGTCAGGACTATATTTCACATTATTCTCACATCACATGTTCGTTATAATACAAAATATCACATCAATGTCATACACCCAATAAACGCAAGGTATCTCATTGTTTGATCACCATAAAATAACCCACAACACCTTCATTATCACGAACTTACCCATATATGTTCATAAGAATAAAGCGACTCACAACTTAGTCATTTTCATAAACATACTCATCTCCACTTTTAACAAATCAATAACTCATCACACAATCATTGTTACAAACACACCCATATATGTTTATAACAAATCAACCATCCATAACACACCATTATCGTAAACAAACCACACACAACATATTCTTCATCATATAACACATTAACGTTAGAACCATCTTTCACGACGGTGTATTACCAAAAATGAGCATATTGCGTTTTACTTAAATAAACAGTTTTCCCACACATATATCTCCAATTTTATGGCTAATACATCCTCATGTAAAATAAAGACTCTCACATGGACCACAAACACCCAAGAGAGTTTATATCCGTTAACATGCTCCGATTCTTGAGGGAAATCGGAGAAGATGACTCTAATGAAATACTCTAAGACCACAATGGTCTTCTCCCTCACCTTAGGTTACGTAAGCTCCATGGATCCGCAAAGAGCTCCATCTACCTCCATCTCCTTTAACTTCCATTGTTCCTTTTCCACCTCCAAAGTTCACCTATGTGCCACTAAGAAGTAAGAGGAAGGGGTTTTGATGAGTTTTTGAGGTTTAGTAGAGGAGAGAGTCGAAATCTATGGGGAGTCACCATTAGGAGTGAAAGGGGAAAAAGAAAATGAAGATTAGGGTTTGTGAAACCCTTTCTTTACTTTTATAACTCGGTACTCTTGCCCGGGCAAGAATGGCTCGCTTGGGCGAGAAGCCCACAATATTTTAAGTTTCAAAATCCCGACTCTCCCGCCAGGGCGAGATTTTCTCGCTCAAGCGAGAATCTCACAACTTGCCCAGACTTCTCTCGCTCAAGCGACCACTTTCTCGCATGAGTGAGATTCCCAGAATTCCCAAAATTAAAACACTGGTTCTCTCGCTTGGGCGAGATCCTCTCGCTCAAGCGAGAATCTGGCAGTATGCCGCATTCTTTAGGACTATTACCTCATTTTAAGGAGGGTAAATTTTGGGTGTTACATAAAGCATCAAACCAAGCATCCTCAACTAACTTGTTTACCTGCAATGGGATTATCAATGGCAAATACACACAACATAAAAAGGACTAAGTCATTAATTCGATAAATACCATTATAAGATAATCCACATTATAAAGGGGTTAGTAAACCATTTTTAAATTCATTTTCGCTACATAACTTGAGTCAAAGTTTGCTACATCGCTTGAGCCAAAGCTTGCGACATAACTTGAGCCAAAGTTTGCTACATCGCTTGAGCCAAACCTTGCTACATCGCTTGAGCCAAAGATTGCTACATCGCTTGAGCCAAAGCTTGCTACATCGCTTGAGCCAAAGCTTGCTACATCGCTTGAGTCAAAGCTTGCTACATCGCTTGAGCAAAGCTTGCTACATAACTTGAGCCAAAGTCGCTAACCAATCATGGTCGGCTAAAAATGTGTTTTCTTTTCATTCATACACCATCAATTCATAAACAGCAATTCCACCCATTTTCTCAATACGACATGCTAGTTAAAGACTTATCCTTACCTTGGTGAGTGTTGGGTTTGGTCCTTGGTAAATTTGCAAGTTCCACCGACACCTCCTCCAACTTTAGGATCTTTCCACATTTCCACCATATAACAACAATGTTAGTCATTTATTTCAAATAACACATAAACAACTCATATTTCATCTTTAACCATTCAAGAGATTCACACATTTTCAATGTTTCCAAACAACTTTCATTAAAAGTTTCCAAACATCTAACACATACATATTCATCTCCTAGTTCAACATTAAAGCACATACTCATCTTCTACATCTAACATTTTACCCATTTTCCTCTTTAACCACATTTTCATTTTAGGGTTTTGGGGTTTTCATGAATCAACCCACAAACCCTATCCATTCTTTGAATACCAACTCTATACCAAGAGTTTACAAGAGAGAAACTAAATAAAACGAACCACAACTCAAAAGGAAGAGTTTCCATGGTTTCCCACATTTTGAGAAGAGCTCCAATATACCCAAAACAAGTTTCAAAGGGAGAAGGAGAGTTAAAATCAAAAGATTTACCTCTTCTCAAGCTTCTAGAGGATTCTCCAGACTCCTTGCTCTTGAAAATGCTCTCTTCTCTCACTTCTCTCCAACTTCAAACCCTAAAATGTGTTTGGGGTTCCTTATTTAATGTAACAGCGTCGGGTTCTCGCTCCAGCGAGCCCATTCTCGCTCAAGCGAGAAAATCTCGCCCATTTTAAAAACTCAGATCTGATCCTCTCGCTCAAGCGAGGATACTCTCGCTCAAGCGAGAATCTTACACCCTCTACAGCTTCAGGGTGCCACTTCTCGCCCAGGCGAGACAACTCTCGCTCAAGCGATCCAACTCTCACTCAAGCGAGACAACCTTCAGTATAGCCCAATATTCCACTCACTCAGGCGACTTCTTTCTCGCTCAAGCGAGACTTCCAGGACTGATACTATAATTTATAACTTTAAATTCAGGGTGTCACAAAGCACGGGGTCCTCGAAGTCATGGATTGAGTTCGTGAACCACGGGGTCCTCAATCCTATAATTTTGAAGTCGTCATGCATGAGCCCCCAAAATTGTGGTTTTATTAAAACAGCAGGCACGGGGCCTAGAAAGAGTGACTTCGAGGTCGTCAAGCATGGGGTCCTCGAAGGCATGGATTGAGGTCGTCAAATACGGGGTCCCCAATCCTATAATTTTTTATAAAATTATGTACTGTACCATCAAATGATGTCCTTACTTATATCAAAATACTGTAACAAGGCATGGTTGGAATCATGACAGAAACCGCCTGCATTAAAACATTGTTTCCTGACATCATAAATTGCAATTTGAATTTGAAAAGTTCATTCACTATTTATTATTAACTAATTTTGGCGGGTATTTTCGGCCGGACAAAATTGAGTACTCACATGATGACCCTCTTTACTTGTTGCTTATGTGAGTCTCGCCTGGGCGAGAAGTGGCACCCTGAAGCTGTAGAGGGTGTAAGATTCTCGCTTGAGCGAGAGTATCCTCGCTTGAGTGAGAGGGTCAAATTTGAGTTTTTAAAATGGGCGAGATTTTCTCGCTTGAGCGAGAATGGGCTCGCTTGATCGAGAACCCGACGCTATTACATTAAATATGGAACCCAAACACATTTTAGGGTTAGAAATTGAAGAGAAGTGAGAGAAGAGAGCATTTTCAAGAGCAAGGAGTCTAGAGAATCATCTCGAAGCTTGACAAGAGGTAAATCTCTTGATTCTAACTCTCTTCTTCCCTTTGAAACTTGTTTTGGGTATGTTGGATCTCTTGTCAAAATGTGAGAAACCATGGAAACTCATCCTTTTGAGTTATGGTTCGTTTTATGTTGTTTTTCTCTTGGAAACTCTTGGTTTAGAGTTGGTATTTCGAGAATGGAAAGGGTTTGTGAGTTGATTCATGAAAACCCCAAAACCATAAAATGAAAATGTGGTTAAACAGGAAAATGAGTTAAATGTTAGATGTAGAAGATGAGTATGAATTCTAATGTTGAAATATGAGATGAATATGTATGTTTTAGGTGTTGGTAAACTTGTAATGAAAGTAGTTTCGAAACATTGAAAATGTGTTAAATCTCTTGTATGGTTAAAGATGCAATATAAATTGTTATGTGTTATTTGGAATAAATGACTAACATTGTTGGCTTATGGTGGGAATGAGGAAAGATCCTACGGTTGGAGGCGGTGTCGGTGGAACTTGCAAGGTTAACAAAGACAAAACCCAACGCTCACCAAGGTAAGGATAAACATTTTATTTCGAGATATGCATCATGAGATATGCGGTTCTATGTAATTGACTCGAAAGGAAAATGATGTGGAATGTATCAAAGAAAATGGTATGTCTTGCCTTAGTGGTAATGGATTGAATGTCTTGCCTTAGTGGTAATGGATTGAATGTCTCGCCTTAGTGGTATTGAATTGAATGTTTTGCCTTAGTGGTAATGAATTGAATGTCTTGCCTTAGTGGTAATGGATTAAATGTCTTGCCTTAGTGATATTGAATTGAATGTCTTGTCTTTGTGGTAATGAATTGAATGTCTTGACTTAGTGGTAATGAAGTGAATGTCTTGCCTTAGTGGTATTGAATCGAATGTCTTGCCCAAGTGGTATTGAATTGAATGTCTTGCATAAGTGGTATTGAATTGAATGTCTTGCCTACGTGGTATTCAATCGAATGTATTGCCTAAGTGGTATTGTGGAATTATGTGTAAGTGGGAAATGACTATGTAATATGGGAATGAAAAAGAGGATTAACAAGGTTTGACATGGAAGAATGGGAAAGTAAGACGATCGTATGATGTAGTAAGATATAATATGAAATGCAATGATTTATGTTGAAATGCTTAAATTGTTATCTAACTCTGTTTAAATGTGGATTATATCAAATGATATTTATTGAATTAAATGACTTACTCCTTTGTACGTTGCGTGTTGCCATTTGATAATCCCATTGCAAATAATTGGATGAGTTAGGGACGCTAGATTGGGAGCCATGGGAGCTTTTAAATTTGGATTTATCTATTTGCACCTTTTTGTATCATGATTAAATATTTGCGGATATAAGTATTTGTAACTATGATCTTTATAATTTTTTGGATAATTGTAACTCTGGATATTTGTAGCTATGAGTATTTTGGAAACACATATCTAGTTGTATGCGGTAGTTACCGGGATACATTAAAAAGAATTATGTTTTTCTGTTATATGAAGATGTGTTGTGGTATGGCATGTTAAAAAGGTTTTAAGTAATTATTAATAAGTATTTGATGTTCTTATTTGCTACCTCCACTGCCCCATTCATCTTGGGGCGATAAGGTGAGGAAGTGTGATGCTTGATTTTGAACTCAATCCACATCTCTTATTATTCAAATTAGTGGCATTGTTTGTAATGATTTTACCTGACAACCCATATCTGCATACCAACTCTTTCTTGATAAATCTGAGTACAATTTTCCTGGTCACAGTAGCATATGAGCATGCTTCGACCCATTTAGTGAAGTAGTCAATTGCGACATGAATGAAGCGATGTCCATTTGAGGCTTTTGGTTTGATCGGCCCGATCACATCCATCCCCCACATGGAGAATGGCCAGGGTGACGACATGACATTGAGGCGATTTGCCGGAGCTTTGATGTTATCTGCATATATCTGACATTTATGACACTTCTTCACATAAGTACAAAAATTTGTTTCCATTATCAGCCAAAAGTACCCTACTCTTAAAATATTTCGAGTCATTTTGTGCCCATTAGCATGAGTTCAAAATGAGCCCTCATGAACATCCCTAAGGATCGTCTCTGCCTCTTTCTCTTCTATGCCCCTGAGAAGTACCATGTCATGATTCCTTTTGTATAGGATATCCCCGTCCAGTAGAAAACTCATGGACAACCTCCTCAAAATTCATTTGTTGATTTCAGAGGCATATCGAGGGTATTCCCTTTTCTGGATGTATTTCTTTATGTTATGGTACCAGGGTTTTTCATCTTTATTTTCCTCGATGATACAACAATAAAATGGACGATTTCTACTTTCTATCTTTAAGAGAGGTTGGTCATTCCCGCTGAAGTGAACCATTGAAGATAGTGTGGATCTCAGCCTGTCTGTTATCATCCTGTGGAATATGGTAGAAGTCGATTTGCTCAAATTGCTGATCATTTTCTGTATGTATTCTTTGTAGGGCACCAGCTTGCTATCACGAGTCTCCCATTCTCCTTTTAGTTGATGGACTACTAGAGCAGAATCTCCAAATACCTCCAAGACACTAATTTTCCTTTCCAAAGCCGCTTTTAAACCCAAGGTACATGCTTCGTACTCAGCTATGTTGTGGTGCAGTCAAAGCATAATCTAGCAATGATAGAAATGAAGTTGTTTTCTAGGGATACTAGTACGACTCCTACTCCATGTCCTAGCGCATTGGACGCCCCATCAAAAACTAGTGTCCACACTCCCTCTTTTGTTGGCTCCATTGAAGATAGATTCATAATGTCTTCGTCTAGTAAATCTTGGTGCATCGATCCATGCCTCTCAATGGGTTGATTAACAAGGTAATCTGCAAGAATGATGCCTTTGATTGCCTTCTGAGTCACATAAACTATGTCATATTCCGATAGTAGGATTTGCCACGTAGTAATCCTCCCGGTTAATATGGGTTTCTCGAAGATATACTTGATGGGGTCCATCTTGGAAATCAACCAGGTGGTATGGCTTGCCATATACTACCTTAAGCGTCGAGATGCCCAAACTAGTGCGCAACAAGTACGTTCTAACAATGAGTATCTTATCTCACCCGGTGAACTTCTTGCTTAAATAGTATACAACTTGCTCATTCTTTCGTGATTCATGGTGTTGGGCCAAAATACACCCCATGGAGTTATCTAACACGGTTAGATACATTAGTAGAGGCTGATCGGACGTTGGTGACATCAATTTGGAGGTCTTGTCAGATATTTCTTTATGCTCTCGAAGGCCTCTTGGCAATCATCATTCCACTTTACTGATTGATTCTTTCTTAACAACTTGAAGATTGGTTCACAAGTGGCTGTTTGTTGCGAGATGAATCTGGATATGCAGTTCAACCGCCCTAGGAAACCCCAAACTTCTTTCTCTGTTCGAGGTTAGTTGCGAGATGAATCTGGATATGTAGTTCAACCTCCCTAGGAAACCTCGGGCTTCTTTCTCTGTTCGAGGTGCTTGCATCTCCATAATTGCCTTCAGTTTCTCTGGGTCGACTTCAATCCCCTTTTGACTGACGATGAATCCGAGAACTCGGCCTGACTTGACTCCGAAGCTACATTTTGCGGGATTTATCTTGAGACTATACTTCCTTAGTCGTTCGGAAAGCTTTCGTAAATTAACCACATGTTCCTCTTCTAACTTAGATTTGCATATGATATCATCTATGTAGACCTCTATTTCCTTATGCATCTTGTCATGGAAAAGAGTCACCATGGCTCTCTGGTGCGTGACCATGGCATTTTTCAGCCCAAAAGGCATGCCTTTATAGCAAAATGTCCCCCATGGGGTGATGAAAGTGGTTTCACATCCTCAGGGTCCATCTTGATTTGATGGTAATCGGCGTACCCATCCATGAAGGAGAAAAGGGCATGGTTTGCAGTGCTGTCGACTAATACATCTATGTGGGGTACTGGGAAGTCATGCTTCAGACTAGCTTTGTTCAAATCCCGGTAATCAACACATATCCTGAGTTTGCCCCCTTTCTTTGGTATTGCCACGATATTAGCTACCCACCAACGGTATGTGGAGACTGTTACGAATTTGGCCTATAACAATTTCTCGACCTCTTCTTTCACCCTTAAGGCGATCTTTGGCTTCATTCTTCGTAACTTTTGCTTGATCGGGCAGCAATCTGGCTTCAATGGTAGCTTATATTCTACTATCTCTCTGTCCAATCCAAGCATGTCACTATATGATCAAGCGAAAACATCTTTGAACTCATGTAACAGTTGGATTATCTTCTTATACTCCTCCTTCTCCATCAGGGTACCCACTTTCACCTCCTTTTTATCATCTTCTGTTCCTAGATTTACTAGCTCAATAGGATCTTCATATGGCCCGATTTCTTTGGACTCTTGCGCAAATAGTCTTAATAGCTCGGGCGGGGCTTCCCACTCTTCATCACTATCTTCCTCGTTGATCAGCCCAACTAGATGATCATGACCGCATGAGTGGTTAGTAACATAGTCATTATTTCGGGGTTGTCGTGGGATCTGCATTGGGTGGATGATGTGATTAGTTTTTTATTTTCCTGGTGGCTTTTAATGGTTTTCCTTGTTTATTGTTAATTTTGTAATGTTTCTTGGGAACGTGTGTCTGTGAGGCGTAATGACAAATAAAATGAGACATTATATATGAAAATTGTGTTTATTAAATTTATTGCGTGTACTATTTGGAAACATAAATAAATGCATTAAAACAACGAAAATAAAAAAAAATTTGTGACACTAGGAAAAACTAGTGTTTTCATTACATGTTTTCATAAAATACTTGTGGTGATATATCCTCCTCTGTCCAATTGTTGAGCACGGCTCCCTGAGGGCACTAGATCACATAGTTTGTTTGGTTTTCTGGACCAACGTCTTCCACAACAGCAATCATCCCTGATGAAAAGCATGCGCTGATGAAGCTCTGACCAATGTGTGGGATGAGAATACCTCCGACACTGTACTCAAACTGCCCAAGTTTGGCCACCCTTCCTTTCCTATTTTCCTCTGCTAATCTCTCCTAGTCTTTTCGAGTGGGTTTATAGTCTAGGCTATGCCGACCCTTTGTGCCTTGTGGTATCAATATGCTTTCAATCCCCTGGCCAAACTTTCCAAGCCTTTTTCTCGGCTGGTAACCTTTATTCAGCATCACCTTAGCCATCATTAGTGATGCTCCAGAAGATTGGGGTCTTTGCTCTAATATCCATTCCCTTACGAAAGAAGCATTGGCGATTTCCAGTCCTTGTAAGGAGGTTTCAAGAGCTTCCTCTGCCGCTTCGATGTAGGGCATACCCAAAGGCCTTGATATTAGCATGTCCTCCTCTCCCATAATGGTTAAGAATTTCTCTTCCATTATAAACTTTACTCGCTGATGTAGAGTAGAATGTATAGCTTCAGAATTGTGAATCTAGGGCCTTCCCAACAAACAACTATAGGAAGGGTTGATATCCATGACATGGAATAAGTTAATGATGACCAAACTCAACAGGAAGGGAGTTAATGATGAATTGTACTAAGAATGCTTTTGTCACATCCATTCCCATGCCTTTCATTTTCGCAGCCAGATTTGCCATGCTAGTTACATGATCATGAATGGGTTGCGACCAATCAAACTTCTTGGTCGCCAGCTCTGTCATTAGATTTCCCACCACAGACTTATCAGTAATGTCTGATTAAGAGTACTCCTTGATCATTCTCATAAATTCCCTTGAATTATCCGTCTTAGGCATAGACGGCTTGACATTGTCAGAGATTGACATTTTCATCTAGCTAAGACTCAACCTGTTTCACCGCTCCCAAGCCTTATATAGAGTCTTATCTGCCTCCGAGCTGGTCTCAGTTATGGTTGGCACGTTATCCATAATGATAGTCGAGTCCAACTCCATCACACCTAGTGAGAACTGAATATGTTCGAACCAATCATCATAATTCAGTCCGTTGAACTTGACACATCCATTGCCTAAGGCGAATGCATTGAATGAAGCTGAAATAAGACATGCTCACACTTTAATGCTTTGAATAAACCTTTATGGATTCAAACTAAACTTTTATCAGTGCACTTAATTTATCTTTGGGTAAAATTTAAATGCATTAAACCTTACTAATGATGCCTCATATTATTCTATAATCGATAATTAATCATACTTTTTAAACATGCATGTTATCTTTGGATAAACAAACACAAACAAATACTTCAAAACTTTAATGTCATTAAATACATGCAACAATCCACCTTTGGGTGATCAAGATATGCGTTATAATTAAATGAACAAACCCAATTAATTATCCTTATGGCATCACAATCTTAATTACATGCAATAATCCATCTTTGGATGATCATGATATGCATCACAATAAATAAATAAACGCAGTTTATTATCCTAATGACATCAAAATCTTAACTATAATTAATGTCCACATAAATCATTATCAACAGATTGATACATATGACATTCATGCTCGAGGAGTATTGAATTTAACATACTTACAAAATTAACACCAGCCCAAACAAATAACATGAATAATTGCAATGGAATATGTTATTTTCATCCTTAAGAGATTGTTATGATTGAATAATGTTGGATGGTACTTTGGAAGTCATAAAATTAAAAGCATGGTTTTCAAATTATCTTATACACAAAGTATGTGGTACTGTAAATGTTTTTGTTAATGTACACATTATTAAATTCCAGAAATACAAGGAATGTCATAATGTTCCTAACCTGATGCTCTGATACCAATTGTTAGTCTTTAAAATACTTTTCGTGAGTCTTTAATGGTTTATAAGAATCCTTTAATTAGGACATTAACATTATGACATTCACACGTGATAAATAAAGAGATTAAAGAATACCTAGTTCCATTGTGGTATCTTTTCTACTGCACTTTCTGGTTGCCTTTGTGATTGTCTTTGTTCTCATCTCTCTGCCTTCTCCTTATGCATTCATTGATGATTAAGAACTCAGTTTCTTTCATTCCCTATATGGAATTGCACTTGCCTTACTCAGCCACTAATGCTTCTCTTATTACCACCTTCTGTTTCTATTCATGAGATAGCAAAGAATAACATGACTTCTCTAATGCACAAGTGCTCTATTTATAGAAGGAGATTAACTCCTCCTCAATCATGGAAACTACCCATGAAGTGAGAGGGGAGGGAGTTACTAATACCCTCACTAGTTTGATCCATCAATTGCCAATCATCATCAAATTAGACACTTTCATTCAAACTAGTAACTTCCAAACACATGGACCACTTAATTGCTAAATTAATCTAACACCCTATTTAGTGAAGCTCTTTTGCCATTAGAGCCCATCCTATTATATTTTTTGTTAGCAAGCTATTTCTGATCTAGGGGGTTGAATACGTGTGAGGTTATTTCACTATTTCAATATGCACACACAAAATTAATTCATTGATAGTCATTATGCAACAACAATTTTCATTTGTTAATGGATAATACACAGTATATTATCAATTACTCAACTAGATAATCGATTGTAGATCAATTATGAACACAAAACTGCAAATTAATTTAGTCGTAAGGGAACAAGAATAAATCAAGAACATAATGAAATCGAAGCTAAATACCAAAGTAACACCAATGAATGATTTACAATATATTAATGATTCAAGAAAGATTTAAATCCAAAATTAAAAGAGTTACAATAAAGATTTAAATCGAAACATTTTAAGGCATCTTATTTAGATTGTGTTGTGATATAAAATAAATTAACAATCTATTTATGAACTCATAATATTGTAAGATAAAATTTAAATAATCATACTTACAATTTTCTCTTTAAGTCCTCTATACCCCGCTCGTGATATGGATAAAATGGTATTGATTCTTGTTTGTGATTTTCGTCACTTATATTCTGCGTAAACAAACAACGATTATATCAATGTACGTATTTTTATTATACCAAAAAGGACAATGATTTTACCAAGAAAAACTCGTGTTTTGTGCATCTAATCATAAAAGCCTTCCAATTAGTCTCATTAATGATATTTGCATATTTTGTTGGGTTAATATTCAAAACACGCGATTCAATGGCGCTTACGACAAAAAAGTGTTGTTCAATCTCTACGTCATAAAATCAACAATTCTTGTTTCTTTGGACGTTGTAGATTCTATAGATAAAACACCGCTTACTTCAATGAGCGTTGTTGAATGTTACTCACTTAAATTCCACCTATCATTTATCATTGTCTTACACACGAATGTGTTTATTAAAAGACAATTGTAGCATGTGACTTCTCACTTAAATAATCCTTTGTAGAATACGGAAGGATTTACATACCTCACTATTATTTAAGAAAATAATAGATATATCTACACATGCATATAAGAAGAGAGATAAAAGTGGGGATATTACTAGGAGAGTTGGACTCACAACTTATAGCCCATGATAAGGAGGTTTATAATATTTCGTGGGGTGGCATTGGTGTTTTTACTTCTGTCCATGGTTCTATTAGGATTTTCTACCTCCATGATAAGGAGAATTCTACCATCTTTATGAGGGCTTTGAGCCTCAAACAATTCGTTGGCCTTGGTTGAAACAAAAAAGAATAGGGATGACAATAGGTTTGGATGAGTTCGGGTAGTGTATTACCTGGACACACCCTGTTAATTCACTTTTGGACCTACACTCACCTCAGACTTGTGCTGATATCCACTGGTCTGCTACCCACGGGTCCTTCGGTACCCAGCAGATCCGTAGATACCCATAAATTCAAAAATATTAAAATAATTGCGAATAATTTGTGTTTGTTTCATATAATATAATATGTTATTTAGACAATCAACAAGAGAAATAAATTATAAAACATAATTAAAGTTTTAAACACAATATAAATTTACTATTAAATACAACTCATTTTACTCAAATAAACATAATATACAACTTTAACATTAGTATGAGAAATTTATTTAGTCAGAATCCTTCATCAACATAACATTATATCATATAACGAACAACATAATATCACTATTGAACAACATAACATCACTATTGTGTAAGTATCAGAGTGCAACTAAGAGGGGGAGTGAATTAGTTGTCTTAAAATAATGGCCAATTTTTCTGCAAAACAAAAGATTAAAGTGCAGCGGAAAATATATGCAGAAAATAATAATGAAAGAGATAAGGGAGAAGAGAATACACAGTGATTTTTATACTAGTTCACCTTCTTGTCCACCGAAGGCTACGTCCAGTACTCTTGCCTCACAAGAGATTTTTCCACTAAGAATTATGAGTTGTAATTACAATATCTCACCCCGAGATTTCTATGTACCTTACACACTCCCTAATTCTTTTCACTCTTGGAAAACACCTTTCCAAGTGATTCTATTCCCCTTTCTTTTCACACCCCATGAAAGAAAGTAATCAACAACAATGAAGAATTTACAACAATGGCAGATTGCCTTTACAAGTATGAAATTTGTATAACTTGCAATCCAATCAACTCTGAATATATATACCAAGATAATAATGTTCTTTATATGAAAACCTTTGAAACACTTGAACTAAAGCAACTTTGAAAAAGTACTTTGAAAGTTTAAGAACTAGTTGCCAAAAGTTCAAAGAAATATTTTCAGAATAAGTGTAAGAGTTTTTCAGAGTTGTGACAAAATTGTATGAAAATTGTTATATGAATTGTCTATTTGTGTGTGTGAGGCCCTAGGTGTCTTTCTGAAAGTGTATGAGTTGTTTGGAGTGAAGGGATTTCGTTTGGAGTGAAACCTTTTCACTTTGAAATCTGAAAACTCTTCCAACAACTCTCAATAATCGATTACCGACTTGGGTAATCGATTACCCAAACTCGCTGTTTGTATCTATTTGAAAAAATTACACAGTGTAATCGATTACTGGATTTGAGTAATCGATTACTCAAACTCCCTGTTAACAGCTATTTGAAAATTTACAATGTTTAATCGATTACTGGATTTGAGTAATCGATTACTCAACAACACTGTTTGACAGTTTTGTTATTTTTCTTCGTGTAATCGATTACACTACTTTGGTAATCGATTACTCATAGCTGTTAGAGGTTTGAAGACTCTTTTCTTACACATGTAACCTGTTACTTAAAGAAGTAACCTGTTTTAACAAATTCTAAAGTGTTTCAACTTTTCTTAAAAATGGTTTGAGCATTATAACTTTGTATATACTAAGAGTTTTAGGATAGAAGTACCTATAAAGACTTAGTCTACTGTCTTGAAGCTTTGATCTTCTTTGTCTTCATAAGTAGTCTTCCTTTTATTCTTTTTGGTGATGTTGGTGTCTTCATCAAAACCGTGCCAAGGTCAGAAGCAGAGATCTTCTTCACAATCTCCCCCCTTTTGATGATGATAAACCAATATCTTCTTGACAGTGTATTTTTCTGAATTTCTTTGAGAGCAGCATACTTTCTGATATATCTTGACTTGTTTTGAGTATGCTCCCCCTTTCATTTGGAGGTAAGTGCCTGAAAATATTTTTGACAAAAGAAAATACACTCCCCAACTTTTTTCCCCCTTTTTACTTCATCAAAAAGTAGAAAAGCCAAGGGTCCAGCACAATTTATAACATATATATAGCATACATGATTTATATCATAACAGATATAGCAATTATAGCATAATACATATCATAATAATGAAATATGTTTAAACATAAGCAAATCGTAGCAGTTTTAGATGTTGAAACATAGTACTAGCAAACATAAAAACATAAATAAACACATTTAAGTTCAAGTAGGCATGAGATAACATGGTGAAGCATACATATAATCATATATAAGTATTTAGGACAAGTAAGCTTCATCAAGAATGCCTAGTTCACGTCTAATTTTGTAAAAAGGTTCTTTTGCTAACGGTTTAGTAAATATATCCGCTAGTTGGTTATGAGTATCAATGAATTCTACCAACACATCCTTCTTTTGGACATGGTCCCTAAGGAAATGATGTCTTATATCAATGTGTTTGGTTCTTGAGTGCATAATCGGATTTTTGGTGAGATTAATAGCACTAGTATTGTCACACTTTAAGGGAGTGCAGCCTAAGTTTAAGCCATAATCCCGTAATTGTTGTTTGAGCCACAACACTTATGCACAACAACTACCGGCAGCAATATATTCTGCTTCAGCCGTGCTTAAGGCAACACAAGCTTGTTTCTTACAAGACCAAGAAACTAAAGCATTCCCTAGAATGTGGCAAGTACTGCTTGTACTTTTTATCTCAGACTTGCATCCCGCAAAGTCTGAATCCGAGAAGCCAACCAATTCGCATACACTTCCCTTTGGATACCACAGTCCAACATCGGTTGTGCCTTTGAGATACTTCATGATTCTCTTAACGGCAACTAGATGTGACTCTTTGGGTTTAGATTGATATCGCGCACATAGACATACACTAAACATGATATCAGGTCTACTAGCAGTAAGATATAAAAGAGATCCGATCATACCTTGGTATTTAGATATTTCAATGCATTTACCAGGTTCATCTGCGTCAATGTATGTTCCAGATCCCATAGGAGTAGCTATTGGCTTGCAGTTATCCATATCAAATCTTTTTAATAGATCTTTGCAGTATTTGGATTGACTCACAAAGATGTCATTATCAAGCTGTTTTATTTGAAGTCCAAGAAAGTAATTCAACTTTCCCATCATGGACATTTTAAATTCTCCTTGCATCATTTTGCCAAAGTCACTACACAAATTTTCATTAGTAGAACCGAAAATAATATCATCTACATAGATTTGAACTAATAAAGTATGATGATTTATTTTCTTAATAAATAAAGTAGTATCGACCTTCCCTTTTGTAAAACCTTTTTCTGTCAGAAAATTCGTTAGACGATCATACCACGCTCGTGGTGCTTGCTTTAGGCCATAGAGGGCTTTCTTTAACTTGTAGACATGAGAATGATGTTTGTAATCTTCAAAGCCAGGAGGTTGCTCTACAAACACTTATTCTTGAATGTAGCCATTGAGAAATGCGCTCTTGACGTCCATTTGATATAGCTGAAAATTAAGAGAACAAGCATATGCAAGTAATAGCCTAATAGCTTCAAGTCTAGCAACCGGAGCGAAGGTTTCATCAAAATCAATACCTTCTTCCTGGTTGTATCCTTGGGCTACTAGTCTAGCTTTATTTCTAATAATAACACCATTTTCATCAGATTTATTTCTAAATACCCAACGAGTTCCTATTACATGTCTATTCTTTGGTCTAGGAACAAGTTCCCAAACTTCATTTCTCTCAAACTGGTTTAATTCTTCTTGCATAGCAAGAATCCAGTGTTCATCATCGATTGCATCATCAATCTTGGAGGGTTCTATTTGAGAGACAAATGCCATGTTTAGACAAGCATCAAGCATTCTACGAGTAGTTATACCTTTGCTTATATCACTGATGATGTTGTCAATAGAATGATTTCGATGGGTCCTCCATTCTTTTGGTAAGTCAGAGTGGATATGCTCTTCTTGAGAAAATAGATCATCATCCATTCTCAATTCCTCAGTATTAGTTGTAATGTCTTTGATAGAATTACCTTTAGCAGGGGAACTTGGCAAGTCATCGTCATCGCAAGAAATCACATCCTTTACCGTAGGATTAGTTTCATCGAAAGATACATGAATGGATTCTTCCATGGCTAGAGTTCTTTTATTAAAGACTCTGTAAGCTTTACTCGTGAGAGAATAGGCAAGGAAAATTCCTTCATCCGCTTTTGCATCAAACTTGCCCAAGTTGTCCTTACCATTGTTTAGAATAAAACATTTACAACCGAATACATGAAGATGAGAGATGTTTGGTTTTCTACCTTTGAAGAGTTCATAAGGGGTTTTCTTAAGAATTGGCCTTATAAGAACTTGATTTGAAACATAACAAGCAGTGCTAACTGCATCAGCCCAGAAATATTTTGGGAGGTTAGTTTCGTTTAACATTGTTCGAGCCAGTTCTTCTAAGGACCGATTCTTTCTCTCTACAACACCATTTTGTTGTGGTGTTCTAGGAGCAGAAAAATTGTGATTGATCCCGAGATCATCACAGAATTCTTCAAAAGAAGAGTTTTGAAATTATCCCCCATGATCACTTCTTATAGCAGCAATTTTTAGAGATTTTTCATTTTGGACTCTTTTAGCATAAATGCTAAAGGCTTTGAATGCCTCATTCTTATGAACTAAGAAGAAAGTCCAAGTGTATCTAGAAAAATCATCTACTATAACAAGAGCATAATAATTACCACCAAAACTTTTTGTCCCCGAGGGACCAAATAAATCCATATGAAGTAATTGCAATGGTCTATCAGAAGAAACTATATGCTTTGGTTTGAAAGAAGTTTTTGTTTGTTTACCCATTTGACAAGCACTACATAGTTTGTCTTTAACAAACTTCATTTTGGGTAAACCCACAACCAAATCTTTCTTAATAAGTTTATTCAAATGTTCCATGTGAATATGCGCTATTCTTCTATGCCAAAGCCATGCATCATGATTATCATTAGCTACTAAACATGTTGTAGGTAAAGCAGAATCTATGTCAATCATATATATATTATTTATTCTCTTACCAACAAATTTAGAGTTATTGGAATCCTTACTTTCGATGATGCATTTATCAGGGTAGAATGCCACTTGAAATCCTTTGTCGCATAATTGACTTATGCTTAGAAGGTTGTGCTTGAGTCCTTCAACATATAATACACCTTCTATAGTAGTTGAGGGTGGCTTGCCAATTCTACCAACTCCAAGTATTTTTCCCTTGTTGTTATCACCATATGTGACGTATCCTTTGTCCCTTGGAGTCAGGATAGAGAATTTACTTTTATCGCCCATCATGTGTTTTGAGCAGCCGCTATCCAAGTACCATAAGTTGCTGGCGGCTCTCAAATTTTCCTACAAAACAGATTAAGTTTTATTAGGTATCCAATATTCCTTGGATCCTAAATGGTCAGTCCCTTTCTCAACCCACTTATATGTTCCTAAGGGTACACCATACTTTCTAATCATGCAAGTGTTTGGTGTATGCCCATGAATATTACAGTATGTGCATATGGGTTGATGAACATGTATCCTAGAATTTTTAAAGGTATGGATACTTTCTTTTTGAAAGATAATTTTCTTTGAGACATTTTGCTTCTTAGAAGCTTGGCTTTTAGAATAGCCTAGACCTCTTCGGTCTTTAATATGTCTCTGATCCTTTATTATCTTTTCCAAATGTTTGCTACTCTTGTTTGAATCATTAAGTTCAAAACTTAATGTTGAAACTTTATTTTCAAGAGTAATGCATTTTTGACATGAAGAGGATGATGATGATTTATTTCTAAACATTTCTAATTCAGTTTTCTGTTTTAGAAATAATTTTCTAAGTTTGACATATTCATCATGCAATTCATTAAATGTTAATTGTAATTCAGAAGAAGAAAAAGATTTAGATTTACTTATCTCTTCTTCATCAGAATGATGAGATACCAATAGCGAGAGATGAACTTGTTCGTCATTTTCTGGTTCAGATGTAGAACAAGTATTGTTGAGCATTGACCTTTTATCTTCCTCCGTTCCTTCATGCATAGTGTCTAGAGCATCCCATATTTCTTTGGCCGATTTGCAATTTGATATTTTGAAAAGTTCATCATTGCCAAGTGATGAAATGAGGATGTTTTTCGCTTTAAGATCATATTGCACTTTCTTTTTATCTTCATCACTCCATGAAGATTTGGGCTTAATTTCTCTTACTCCATTGATGACAGTGAAGGGTTCATAAGGTCATTCTTCTATAGCATTCCAGATATCCAAATCTTGTGATTCAATGAAGATTCTCATTCTGATCTTCCAGAAGTCGTAGCACTCTCCAACAAAGCTTGGAGGGCGGTTGATGTTAGAACCTTCTCCTAGGAAAGATCTTCCGGCCATCTTGGTTAGAATCAAACTTTGAGAGTAAATTACCCAAGTATAGCTCTGGTGCCAATTGTAAGTATTAGAGTGCAACTAAGAGGGGGGTGAATTAGTTGTCTTAAAATAATGGCAACTTTTTCTGCAAAACAAAAGATTAAAGTGCAGCGGAAAATATATGCAGAAAATAATAATGAAAGAGATAAGGGAGAAGAGAATACACAGTGATTTTTATACTGGTTCACCTTCTTGTCCACCGAAGGCTACGTCCAGTACTCTTGCCTCACAAGAGATTTTTCCACTAAGAATTATGAGTTGTAATTACAATATCTCACCCCGAGATTTCTATGTACCTTACACACTCCCTAATTCTTTTCACTCTTGGAAAACACCTTTCCAAGTGATTCTATTCCCCTTTCTTTTCACACCCCGTGAAAGAAAGTAATCAACAACAATGAAGAATTTACAACAATGGCAGATTGCCTTTACAAGTATGAAATTTGTATAACTTGCAATCCAATCAACTCTGAATATATATACCAAGATAATAATGCTCTTTATATGAAAACCTTTGAAACACTTGAACTAAAGCAACTTTGAAAAAGTACTTTGAAAGTTTAAGAACTAGTTGCCAAAAGTTCAAAGAAATATTTTCAGAATAAGTGTAAGAGCTTTTCAGAGTTGTGACAAAATTGTATGAAAATTGTTATATGAATTATCTATTTGTGTGTGTGAGTTTAGAGCCTTTATATGGACTTCCAAAACACCCTAGGTGTCTTTCTGAAAGTGTATGAGTTGTTTAGAGTGAAGGGATTTCGTTTGGAGTGAAACCTTTTCACTTTGAAATCTGAAAACTCTTCCAACAGCTCTCAGTAATCGATTACTGACTTGGGTAATCGATTACCCAAACTCTCTGTTTGTATCTATTTGAAAAAATTACACAGTGTAATCGATTACTGGATTTGAGTAATCGATTACTCAAACTCTCTGTTAACAGCTATTTGAAAATTTACACTGTGTAATCGATTACTAGATTTGAGTAATCGATTACTCAACAACACTGTTTGACAGTTTTGTTATTTTTCTTCGTGTAATCGATTACACTACTTTGGTAATCGATTACTCATAGCGTTAGAGGTTTGAAGACTCTTTTCTTACACATGTAATCTGTTACTTAAAGAAGTAACCTGTTACACACTATTTTTTGAAAATTGTTTTAACAAATTCTAAAGTGTTTCAACTTTTCTTAAAAATGGTTTGAGCATTATAACTTTGTATATACTAAGAGTTTTAGGATAGAAGTACCTATAAAGACTTAGTCTATTGTCTTGAAGCTTTGATCTTCTTTGTCTTCATAAGTAGTCTTCCTTTTCTTCTTTTTGGTGATGTTGGTGTCTTCATCAAAACTGTGCCAAGGTCAGAAGCAGAGATCTTCTTCACGTATTGAACAACATAACATCACAACTTAACAAGATAACACCACATCCTATATAGATTTAAGAATGAATATCATGTTTGGGTACCTCATTACCCGATTTCATATCCATCAAACTGTGGGACTCAGAATCTAAGGTCTCAACTATATACAGATCCAAAAATATGGAACTAATCCCACCCATTACGGGTATTATTTGGGAATACTTGCCGTTCCGGGTACCCATTGATATCTATAAACAAGATACTATATGGGTCTTTGGATTAACCTATTTATTAAACCATTGTTTAGTTATAGTTTATTTATTGATCTTGTTCATGAAAATGCTACTTTGTGCTACATGAAACGCTTCTCTAATATTAAGTGGCATGGTGGTATTCTGGTAGCGGATACTGAGTGTAAATCATATTGTTTTTTGAACATTGTGAACACTCAATTTTGTCCGGGCAATATTAATAAAATATAATATATAAAAAATAAAACAAACACCAAAGTATAAGTTTGTGGGGTGTGCAAGTGCACTGATAGCATTTTTATTACAAAAGTCACAACCAACAGTTAGTGACTAGCTCACTGAATTTCTTGCAAACGTTACAACAAATAAGTATCAGTGTTACACAACATGAGATTAGAGCCTATTCATGTTCACATTGGCCACGTCTACTTTGTCTCAATCTCAACAAACCGAAATGCTTTAGGAATTCACTTGGTTGTATGTGGTTACGAGAGAATCCATGTAACTTTTAATTGCATGAAGAGCATCCAAACCAGCACACTAAAAAAGCAATCAACACAATTAAATAAAGGCAAAAGGAAAGGATGTAAATTAGCCGTGGGTTGCACAAATTTCAGGGATACTAACCAGCTATACAATCAACAATGATCAGCATTTGCAGTTACAAAAGCAAACAAAGGCAGAACAATGAGGCATTAATGTACAAATAAGTGGGTAAGAGTCAGAAATTAATGGCATAGTAATCAGCAGCCCTCTTTTCAGTTATACATTCAGCATGGATTGCAATCATGGATAGCCTTAAATAAAGTAGAGTAACCAGCAGTAACTGATAGAGTCATATGACTCTATAAAGGACCATCGGAATCATATTCCAAAGGAGAGTTTTTTTGGCAATCAGAAAGCATCCAATTTTCTATACACATATCCCCTAAAGTTACGATCTACCCTTATAGCAAATCACCCACACCAGAATATCATTCTCACAACACTAACCCATAGTAAGTATCGTCAATTAGGACCAACAGGAAATCAAGAAAGAGTTAACTAGGACCAGGATCAGCCAGGAGCCAAGGCCAGCATTTCAAAGGTAAAAATCAAGTATGACACTCATCATACTCAGGTAAACATAAGCATATAATTATTTTCATTCATCATGATGTGAATTGGGTTCAAATTATAGATATCCGATTATTAGATAATAAGGGGTTGACATTCTTTTTGTTCGGCATTAGCCACTGATGCAATTCATTTCAAGAGATAATTAAACTAAAAGAGGAAATCACTTTGTTGAATCATCGAAAACTGGGCTGCCATATACACAGTTTATGACGGCTAATCACGCAAAGGTACATATTCACATTCATTCTCATTAAAAAGCATGCGTTCTTGATTGGTCAAGAACGCACAAAAAATAGAAGCACATCGCTAACTAATTCACATAATAAAAGCAAAATACGGTTCCAGCGTAGAGAGGGTTATAGTTGACTACCTAATCCGTTTCAATCCCAATGATCTCAAACATAAAAACAGTAGTGTGTTCATTCTTGCCGCCATTGTCGCCGCCGCTCGTCAGAGAAGAAAGAGGAAGGAGACGACCAATCACGAACCCGCCGATGTGTTTGTCACTTCGCTCCACCATCCTCGCCGTTGCTCATCGGAGAAGACAAAGGAGAAGAGAAACCGCCATCGCCGTAGAATCAACCTCGACGCATCTCCGAAGCCCCTTCCGCCGCCATCGAGTGGAAGAAAACCGGAGGAATCGCGGTTCGCTTTTCCTATGTCTTCTCACCTCTGCGATTTTCCCCTGTGCTTCTCACTTACCCTCTCTGATTTTCCAATTCCCCCCAAAGCCAAAATGAAAAACAAAGAAATTGACTCCTCTTCCCTTTCTCAATCTTTTGCTTCTTGCTTAGGCCTTCGGCCTAGGCTTATGGTTTTATTTATTTGTTTGGTATTTATTGTTTTATTTTTATTAATTCTTATGATAAGATGATAATAATAGTAACGTATTTTTGTTCCCTAGATTGATAAATGTCATACACTTTTTTGTCTGTTTATTTACCAAACCCTTTTCTTTATTCATGGTCGTAGTTGTATAAATAATTACCTCGTGAGATTTAAAGTCTCTTTATTTTGTGTGACAAATTATAGCTTTGAAAATTATATTTATTAATAGAAACTCTAACGAAAATTGTATGTTCTGAAAAATCGCCAAACGAATTTTAATGGAATTTTTATAGCAAGGTCATGGTTTGAGTCGACTCTGACTTCTCTGAAAATGGGAAGAAGGTGAGCGACCAATACCGTCTCTAAACTATTAATTTCATATTCCAAAATGTGTTAACAAAAAAATTATCTTATTTACTTAAATGAATTTATACTCAAACGAATTTTAATGGAATATTTATAGCAAGATCATGGTTCGAGTCGACTCTGACTTCTCTGAAAATGGGAAGAAGGTGAGCGACCAACACCGTCTCTAAACTATTAATTCCATATTCCAAAATGTGTTAACCAAAATTTTTCTTATTTAAATGAATTTATACTCAAACGAATTTTAATGGAATTTTTATAACAAGGTCATGGTTCGAGTCGACTCTGACTTCTCTAAAAATGAGAAGAAGGTGATCGACTAATACCGTCTCTAAACTATTAATTCCTTATCAAAAGTATTTTGTAAATAAATCATATGGTATGACTTAACGACTTCAACACATTTTAAACTGTCCAAACCAATTTAATTGATTTTCGAACCAAAACTATGTAGCCTTGATTTCCCTATTGCACCTAGGGATACGTAGGAGCAAGATGAGTTCTTGTCAGGCACAACAATAAAATAAAACATTTTATTACTGAATTTTAATAAATAATTTTAAGGGTATGAAAGTCCATGTTATTAGCGAGGGTACCGTTTTGATACGGGCGGACGGGGTGATAATATCTTCCCCAATTCGTAACCGACCCCCGAGCTCAAAATCTCTGTTCATAGATCAAATTATCCTAATTGGGTTTATTAGAGATTTTTCTACGTTTTAACCACAAAAATGTAGTGGCGACTCCAAATCAATTGGAAGAGGTAGAAATCGAGTTCGCCTCTCCCTAAGTCGAATGACCGATCTTCCAACCGGAAATCGGGTCGCGACAAACATCTATATTGATATCCCATATAGGCAAATATAGATTGATGTGAGTATCAGGATATATCATAGTTCTAGATGGAGTTGTTAGTCAGTACCTAGAAAGATAGTCAATGTTAGAGAGTTAGTTACTGACTCGTGTTAGTTAGTTCAAGGGAGAGTATCGTGTGATTCAGATGCCCATTTGAAAGATAAAGAACATACTAGTGATGCTTATAGAGTTATTGTAAGTTGAATCACAAATGTATAAGAATCGTCAAAGAACTACTTCTGAATTGCAAGATTTACGATTATGAAATGTGGATGCGATTCAGTAATAGCAACTCCAAGATGAGTCGCGTTCTTACAAATGGTTCAAGCTACACACAACCCGATTTCAGAAACTTTTCCAAAAAAAATGGTTTGGGTTGGTGAGGCAAATTTTAGACTTTAACCGTATGATGCAATTTTGTTTATTTAGAATGGGGGGAAAATGATGAAGATACCCAAATTTTAATGATTTAGGATTTCAATAGTTTTAATCTTTAAACATGTTTCTTGCTGTTAAAATCTGATTCAAAACTAAGTTTGTAAAGTTTCCTCTTATAGTAACTCAGTTAGGTATTTTAGTTAGTAGTTACTCTATAAATAGTCATTTTTTCTCTTTAAAACTTCATCTTCTTCGATCCACCATTCTCTGTTTTTTCTACAACTTCTTCTTCTTGCTTTTGTTCTTCGTTTTTATGGTTTTGTAACTTGCCAATATCCAACATCTGGTATCAAGAGCACAAGGTTGAGATCAATGGGTTCAAACAATGCAAACTTCACAACCACACTTCCTTTTCTGGCAAGAATTGGAATCGGTGAAGGGTACAAATGAAGGCCATTCTTGGTTTTCAAGATGTTGGTGAGCTTATGGAAAATGGATTTCAAGAACTTCCCTTGAATCCCACAAAAGCTCAAGTGCTGACTTACAAAGAAAACAAGAAAAGAGATTGCAAGGTGATGTTCTTGCTTCATCAATGTGCTGATGAGGTTCATTTTGAGAAGATTGTAGGGGCTGCAACTTCACAAGAAGCATGGAGGATCTTGGAAAAGTGTAGTGAAGGGGCTGCACAACTCAAGAAGGTGAGATTGTAGACAATGAGGAGCCAATATGAGCTTATGAAAATGGAGAACAATGAAAAAGTAGTTGAGTTCTTCAGTAGAATCATAACTCATACCAATGCCATGAAATTTTGTGGTGAAGTCATTTCTGACCAGACCATAGTAGAGAAGGTGATAAGGACTCTCAATCCTGGATTTGACCACATTGTGGTGGCCATTAAGGAGTCCACGAAGCTGGAAGATTTGAAAGTGGAGGAGCTGCAAGGTTCTATAGAAGCACATGAGCAAAGGCTTAATGAAAGAACCATGGAGAAGCAGCATGCTAAGAGTCAAGTGTTGCTGACTCAAGCACCAAGAAAGAACAACTTTGGCTCAAGAGGAACAAGCAATGCTTAGAGTAGAAGAAGAGACCAAAGACAAGGTTCCAACAGATTCCAAGCTAAGTCTGATCAAGAACAAGCAGACAACAGAAGGAGTGATAATGCTTGGAGAGGAGGTAGAAAGAAGCTTGACAAAAGTAGAGTCAAGTGCTTCAAATGCAACAAGATAGGCCACTATGCAAATGAATTCTTTACTTCATCCAATCATGATAATCACAGAGGCAATCAAGCAAGTTATCATCAAGCCATGGTCTCAGAAGATGGTGGAGCAAATCTTGATGAACAACTAATCATGTTCATGATGACAACCAACCAAGAAGCTGAAAACAGTGAGGTGTGGTATATGGATTTAGGTTGGATTGTGGAGTTTGATGCAAGGAAGAAGACCAAGGTGAGGTTAGTAGACAATAGAACCATCTTGGCAAAAGGCAGTGGCAATGTTTTGATCAAAAGAGCAGATGGCAGTGGCATGGTTCTATCTGATGTGCTCTATGTGCTTGGAATGAAGAGCAACCTAATTAGTATAGGTCAGCTGCTTGAAAGAGGGTTTTCAATCACCACACTCAATGGAATGATGGAGGTATTTGATGTAGCTAAGCAAAGGGTCATAAGTGTTCATTTGCTCAAAACAGAACTTTTCAGATTAGCTTAAGTGCCATGAACTCTAACTACTTCTCAGCCATTAACCTGGCTGATGATACTTGGATATGGCACCTAAGACTAGTTCACTTGAATTTTAAAGACCTAGGAAGCTCAAAGAATTTGATTCATGGACTTCTACAACTTGCTGTTCACAAAGGAATATGTGGAAACTGCCTAATCAGCAAGCAATCTAGGAAGCCATTCAACAACTACACTATGTATAAGGCTGCAAAGGTTCTACATGTTCTATATACTGATGTGTGTGGGCCATTTGAAGTGCCATCCGTAGGAGGAAGCAAGTACTTTGTGACTTTTGTGGATGACTACAAAAGAAGAATGTGGCTTTATTTGATCAAGGTCAAGAGTGAAGTTCTTGACATATTCAAGGCATTCAAGACTTTGGTGGAGAAGGAATCAGGACAGTACATAAAAGTCTTGAGGTCAAATGGTGGTGGTGGGTACAACTCTAAAGATTTTGAGGATTTCTGCGAGGAACAAGGCATAAGTCATGAAGTGACAGCACCCTACACTCCTCAACACAATGGTATAGCAAAGAGGAGAAATAGAACCATCTTGAACATGGTGAAATGTATGCTTAAGGAGAAAAACCTACCACACAACCTATGGGGTGAGGCAGCCATGGCTGCAACCTATCTACTTAATAGATGCCCAACGAAAAGATTAGACAATCTGGTTCTAGAAGAGGCTTAGAGTGGAATCAAGCCTTTAATCAAGCATCTAAGGGTTTTTGGCTCATTATGCTACAAGCACATTCCAGATCAAAGAAGGAAGAAGCTTGATGACAAGAGTGAGCCTATGATACTTGTTGGTTACACCTCAATAGGAGCATACAAGTTGTACAATCCAACAACCAAGCAAGCTCATTTTAGTAGGGATGTTCACTTTGTTGAGTCTGAATCTTGGAGTGACTTGCAGCCTACAATTGAGTCAACTCCTAGACTACAAATCAATCGGGATGAGCCTGCATCAAGGGTGAATGATGACCAGATAGAGACAAGCACAAAACCACAGCTTGTCACAAGAAGCAGGCCAACAAAAAGCAAAAATTTCCCTTCGAGACTAAGTGAATATCAGATTGATTTTGATAGCAATGTCACTAGTGAAGGTGACTTGGTTCAACACTTAGCACTTCTAGCTGATGCTGAACCTATTAATGTTGAAGATGCCATTACAAGTGAAGTGTGGAGGCTAGCTATGGAGGATGAGCTGGATATCATTGAAAGGAACCACACTTGGGAAATGGTTGAGTTGCCTAAGGACAAGAAACCCATAGTTGTCAAATGGGTGTTCAAGGTCAAGCACAAGCCTGATGGCTCAATTGCTAAGCACAAAGCTAGGTTGGTAGCTAAAGGCTTCATGCGAAAGAAAGGCTTAGACTATGAAGAATTGTTTGCTCCAGTGGCAAGGAATTATGGCAATTGGATGTTAAGTCTGCTTTCCTCAATGGACCATTAGATGAGGCTGTTTTTGTGACTCAACCTCCTGGTTTTATCTGTAAAGGACATGAAGACAAGGTACTTAGACTTAAGAAGGCTTTGTATGGCTTGAAGCAGGCACGTAGGGCCTGTAATAAGAGGATAGATTCATTCTTGGCAAGCATTGGCTTCACAAAGTGCTTGGTTGAGTATGGTGTCTATGTCAAAAAAGAAGGCATCAAAGATACAATCAATATTTGCCTCTATGTCATGATCTTGTGATTACTAGAAGCAGCTAAGAAGGGATGAATTGGTGAAGCAAATCCTAAAGAATGAATTTGAGATGACTGATCTAGGAATCCTATCCTATTTTCTAAGCTTTGAATTTGCGTACTCTGCAGAAGGCATTCTCATGAATCAGAGGAAGTATATCTCTGAAGTTCTAAGGAAATTCAACATGTTAAAGTGCAATCTAGTTGATATACCAGCTGAGCCTAATTTGAAGTTAACCAAACATGAGGATGAGGTTGTGATTGATGCAACTCTGTTGAGGCAGATTATTGGAAGCCTTAGGTATATTTGCCATAGCAGACCTGAAATCTCCTACTCTGTTGGTTTAGTTAGAAGATTCAAGAGTGATCCTAGGCACTCACATCTAATGGCAGCTAAAAGGATCCTAAGGTATCTCAAAGGATCAATGGAGCTTGGTGTTATATTTCCTGAACAAAACAGTGAAGATGGAAGCCTACATCTAATAGCCTACTCTGATTCAGATTGAGGAGGTGAATTGGTTGAGAGAACGAGCACAATGGGGCAAGTGTTTATGCTCAATGGATCAACTATAACATGGATCTCTAAGAAGCAAACCATTGTAGCATTGTTTGATTCAAAACTAAGTTTTAAAAGTCAGTATGTAAAGTTTCCTCTTATAACAACTCAGTTAGGTATTTTAGTTAGTAGTTACTCTATAAATAGTCATTTTCTCTAAAACTTCATCTTCTTCGATCCACCATTCTCTATTTTTTCTACAACTTCTTCTTCTAGCTTTTGTTCTTCGTTTTTCTGGTTTTGTGACTTGCCAATCTCCAACACTTGTGATGCTTTTTAGATTTATTAGGACTTTATTAAGTTAGTCTTAAGTTTGTGTTTTAGTTTTTTATGTAATTAATGAATTATTTGACTTGAAAATGTTAATAGCTATTATTTCTTCATGTCTAAATATTTTATATTATTTTTAATTATTGGTTATGTTTCCTACAATCTCATTTTAGAAAATATGCATGTCTTCTCATTCAAAACAATTACAAAAATAACTTAGTACAAAATAATTCCGGGGACTAAAACTTGCTAATTCTCACTAGTACATTTTGTTCAAAACATTTTATAAGCAAAATTTGTTTTTGAAAAAAGTGATATTCTCTGACTGTTATCAAAAAAATACATGCTATATGTACAAGGCGATAATCACAATGGACAGTGCGAAGGTTGTTGTGCTTGATATACGTTTCCAATCGTGGAGTTGTAAAGGCACCCGGATAGTGTGAATTCAATTGCGTTGGCACCTCATAGTCTTTTGGGTACTTATTTAAATTTTCAACGGCATCACATAGAGCTGTCAAAATGGGCGCGCCCAACAGGGCTGCCTCACTAAAGCCCGAAAATTTATAAGGTTTGAGTATCATTTTAAGTACTTTTTATTGAATCCGAACTTTTTAACTCGGTCCGGCCGGACTATATTAAAGATCGGGATCGGGCCGGGCTTACCCAGGCGGGTTCGGGCTACCCGTTTTCATTATGTATTTTTATTTTTTAGAGACTTTTGCATTGATAATTAGCTTTGGGTGAAAAATATTTTACAAAAAACTTATAATAAAAATAATTTGATAAGGTTAAACATTATCGTATTTTTCCGATTTTATATAATATCATTTTAAGCATGATAACAAAATAATGTATCAAATCAAATGAGAGTACCTTAAACCATAGAAATCTCATTTTTTCTTTCTTAATTGTGTATTTAATTAGATTTAACTTCTACAACAAAAACATAATAAAGAAAATAATTTTTACAACAAAACTAAAAGACAACGTAAATGTTTAAAATAGAAAATTTCACACAACCAAATTTAACATAATAGTTTATAATGAAAGTGCTGACAAATAGCATACAAAAGATCTTCAAACATAAATTAAAAAATAATGATCATATATTACAATGGTGAATATATTACAATTGTAATGAATATATTACAATGGTGAATAATTTTACTTTAGTGTTATGCGGGCCGGCCCGCCACAACCCGCTTAGGGCGGGCTTGGGCTACAATTTGCTATGTATAATTTATATATGGACTTTTTAGCTCGGCCTGGATTAGCCCGAACCCGATGTGGACTAGTCCAAACCTGTCCAGGTAGCCCATTTTGACACTTCTAGCATCACATGACGTGATGTGACTACAATATTGTGGTTATGATGACCGTTATAACCGCATTACAACACAATTGCATTATAACACTGAATCACAATGATTCGGCCAATACAATCACATTGGAGTACATTTGTACCGCATCAGGCCGTATCGAATTCAAAATTATTTTTAATTACAAAATAATTCACACTCCAACGACCACAATCACAACCACAATTTAAAATAGTGTTGTGCTGGAGATGACTCACAAGCTTTGATTTGGGACCTAGAAACTAGATTTGCTTATTTGAAAGGAGAACCGCAAATTGGTTCGTGAGTATGCTCTGATTTACGTATTGGTACCCAGTTTCAAGTGAACCTCCATTGAACAAGAAGCCCTAGAAAAAAAACTGAATATAAACGAGAAGCCCTAGCAAAAAAAACAAAAATATGGGAGAAGAGAAAGGAGGAGCCACCGTAGAAAAAGAACAACGAAGAAGACAGAGGCAAGAAGAAGAGAGGCAGGATAAAACTAAGATTTGAATGAAATTAAGTTTTGGTAGTATTCGTATTGAGTAGGAATCCTCTTCATTAATGGAGAGGCAAATAATATTTTAACACTACATTTGTTGATGAAAATGTCATTGCATATGTAAATAGAATGACATAATTGTCTTTTCATTTTCCTTTTTAACTTCTTTTACATATCACTTACCTCACCATTAATGGAGAGGATCCTTACTCATTAGTATTAAGGTGTTGTGTTTAAATAAAAATACTTCTTTAAAAAATTGAATTATTTTTTTCTAGCAATTTAAATTGACTTATTCGTTTAGTTTTCATTAATAAAAAGAATCACAATATTAAATCATATAAGATTATAAATGATTGAAATTAAATATAGAATTCAATCAATGAAAATCAAAATAAAATATTTTAAATATATTATTAATTAATAGACAACCATAATAATATAAGTATGATGATCATATCGAACATATTAACTAAATATATCTTTAATCTATATATAATTTGATAGGTAACTTATCGTATACAATGTGCACGTATCGAAGAGAAGGGTGTATCATTTGAACCTTATATAATGAGAAAGCTTGTGGAGGGTGGGTTAGACCCAATTCTTGTTAGAAATGTAATCCATACTATAAATAGAAGGTAGTTAAAGGTGGTTAGAAGTGGAAGTGTTAATAATAGGTGTATGACTCTTATTGATTTTCAATGCATATGCAATATACAATTCATTCACTTGTTTTCTCTCTAATACTCTCTAATCCTCTCTAAGCACATAGCTTCTTCTTATCTTTGTTTTCTTCAATTCACACTTCCTTCTCCAACAAATTGGTATCAAGAGCAATGTTAGATCAAATGACACATTCTTCATCATCATCTTCTTTAATCTTCTTCGATTTTCCTCTTGTTGGTTCTATTTCTTGCTAATTCTAGCTGATTCTTGCACAACAATGGTTCAACTAAGCACGAGCTTTCAAACAAATCTTCATATTCTTGATGGTAAGAACTGGAATCGATGGAGCATTCAAATGAAAGCTATATTGGGTGTTCAAGAAATCACATAGATTGTGGAAGATGGGTTTCCTGCACTTAATCCAGAAGCAACAAATCAAGAAAGGTTAGTGTATAAGGAGAATAAAAGAAAGGATTGCAAGGCTATGGGTCTACTTCATCAATGTGTAGATGAGGCACATTTTGAGAAGATTGCCACATCAAGATCATCTCAAGAAGCTTGGGAAATCTTGGAGAAAGACAATGAAGGTGCAAATCAACAAAAGAAGGTGAGGTTGCAGACTATGAGAAGACAATATGAGCTTATGCAAATGGATTCCAATGAAAGAGTGGCACAATACTTCAACAGATTGATCAGCCACACAAATGCAATGAAGGCATGTGGTGAGTTGATTTCTGACCAGACTGTGGTGGAGAAGGTGTTGAGAACCTTTACTCTTAGCTTTGATCACATAGTTGTGGCCATTGAGGAATCAAAGAAGCGGGAGGAATTAAGAGTTGAAGAGTTACAAGGCTCACTCGAGGCTCATGAGCAAAGGCTTATTGAGAGATCCACAAAAAAGCAGCCATTGGATCAAGCTTTGCAAGTTCATACCTCTAAGAGAGGGAACTACAATGACAGAGGTGGATTTAGAAACCGAGGTAGAGGTAGAGATTACAAGAAAAGAAGCTTCAATCAAGATCAAGAAAGACTTAATCAAGAACAATCTACAAGCTATCCAAGAAGAGGTGGATTCAATTCCAATAGAAGTGGCAAGAGGAAGCTAGATAGGAAGAGGATCAAATGCTTCAACTTCAATAAGGTTGGACATTTTTCTGTTGAATGTCAAGCATTGCCTAGACAACTTAACTATAATAGCAGACAACATAATGATGCAAACATGTTTTAGGAAGAAATGGAAGCGAAGGAAGAAGACAATCATGTGTTGTTGATGATGACCACAAACCAAAAGGACAAGGGTGATGAGGTTTGGTACATTGAATCAGGTTGCTCTAATCATATGACAGGCCATAGAGATTGGCTTGTTAACTTTGATTCAAGCAAAGGTAGCAAGGTCAGATTTGCAGATAATAGACTCATCCAAGTTGAAGGGGCAAGAAATGTCTTGATAAAGAAGAAAGATGTCAAGAAAGAAATGATCATAGATGTGCTTTTTGTGCCTAACATGAAGACCAATCTAATAAGCTTGGGTCAGCTGCTATAAAATGGTTTTTTTGTGAATATGCAAGGAGGTTGCTTAAAAGTGTTTAATTCAGCTGATAGAAAGATCATAAGGGCTCCATTGACACAGAATAAAACATTTCAAGTCAATTTGTATGCAATTGAGTCCCAATGCTTCAACACTAAAGTCATGACAAATGACTCTTGGCTTTGGCACATGAGACTAGGTCATCTCAACTTCAAAGATCTTAGTATCATGAAGTCAAAGGATATGGTTCTTGGTATGCCTTCAATTCAGATGCCTAAGGAAGTGTGTGATAGCTGCTTGGTGAGCAAGCAACCAAGGTCAGCCTTTAGCAAGTTCACTACATCTAGAGGCAACAATCTACTACACATAGTATACTCTGATGTATGTAGACCTCTAGAGGTTCCATCCTTAGGTGGAAACAGATACTTCATGACACTAGTGGATGACTATAGCATAAAGTTGTAGTTGTATCTGATCAAGGCAAAGAGTAAGGTGTTTTATGTGTTCAAGACATTCAAGAGCATGGGTGAAAAGAATCTGAAAGGTCTATAAAGGTGTTGAGGCTAGATGGTCGAGGTGACACCTCATGGGAGTTTGAAGCTTTCTGCAAAGAGCAGGGGATTGTGCATGAGATAACAACTTCATACACTCCTCAACATAATGGGGTTGTTGAGAGAAGGAATAGAACCATTATGAACATGGTTAGAAGCATGCTTAGAAGTAGAGAATTGTCACAAGGTCTATGGGGTGAGGTTGCTACTACTACAACTTATGTCTTGAACCATTGTCCAACAAAGAGACTTGCTTTTAAGGTGTCTGAAGAGGTGTGGGAAGGAGTGAAGCCATCAATGAGCCACTTCAAGATCTTTTGGTCTTTATTCTATAAGCACATCCATGATCAAAGAAGAAGAAAGTTAGATGATAGAAGTGAAGTAATGGTGTTTGTTGGTTATCATCCCACTTGTTCTTACAAGCTGCTCAATCCAAGAACAAACAAAGTGTTCTTCAGTAGAGATGTGCACTTTGTAGAGTCAAGCTCTTGGAAGAATGACAAATCTAAGTCAACAACTAGTGTGCAAGTTCCACTTGAGTGGACAGATAATGATCACAATCAAGATGAGCCTCATGTAACACCTTATATTTATCCTTCTTAAGATGTGGTAACAGTTCTGAAGAATGGGACATACTGCCAGATTCTCGCTTGAGCGAGAGCGTCTCGCCCAAGTGAGAGACTCGATGTTTTAAATTTGGAAATTCTGGGAACCTCGCCCAAGCAAGGAATTGGTCGCTTGAGCGAGAGAAACCTGGGCAGGCTGTGAGATTCTCGCTTGAGCGAGAGAATCTCGCCCAGGCGAGAGGGTCCGTGTTTTGAAATTTAAAATGTCGTGGGTTTCTCGCCCAAGCGAGACATTCTTGCCCCGGCGAGACTACCCAACTATAAAAGTAAAGAAAGTGTTTCACAAACCCTAATCTTCATTTTCTTTTCTCTCCTTTCTCTCCCAACGACGGATCCACCCAAATGAACCATTCTCTTATCCACTAAACCTCAAAACTCATCAAAACCTCTTCCTCTTGCTTCTTAGTGGCACATTGGAGGGCTTTGGCGGTGAAAATGGAACATTGGAGGTTGATGGAGATGAAGGAAGATGTGGCTCTTTTGCGGAGCAACGGAGCTTACGCATCTAAGGTGAGGGAGAAGACCATTGTGGTCTTAGATTATTTCATTAGAGTCATCTTCTCCAATTTCCCTCAAGAATCGGAGAATGTTATCGAATTGAAACTCTCTTGGAAGTTTGTGGTCCATTTGAGAGTCTTAATCATTCCTGAAGAGGTATTAGCCATAAATATGAGTATAGATGTGTATGAAAACCCTTTATTTAAACTAAGAGTGAAATACTCATTTATGGTAATACACCGTCATAAAAGATGGTTCTATCGTTAAAGGTGTGTATGTGTGATGATATTGTGCTAACGGTAAACGACTGTGTGAATGATGAGTAATATGTTATGAGTTGTTTACTGTGATAAAAAGGATATGAGTATATTTATGAAAAATGACTAAGTTGTGAGTCGCTTATTTGTTATAAACATATATGGGTATGTTTGTAATAATGATGTTGTGATGAGCGGCTTGTTGGTGATAAATGGACATGATTATATTATGTGATGATGATGTTGTGAGTGGTTTTATTGTGGTAGGATATGAGATGCATTGTGTTTATGACATTGATGTGATATTTTGTGTTATGGTGAAGTCTTAATGTGAGAATAACACAAGGGAAATGATTATATTGTGAGTGTTGTGTTGTTGTATGAAATGAGATGTAAGGGATAAGTATTTCCATTAAATATGAGATGATATGGAATGGCTAAGTGTATGATTTATCATGAGGATAATGAGATGTGTTATAATGAATTTATAATTGTATTTAATCACCTTTGTGGTGTAGACTTGCCCGATGTGGTATTGGATCATATTTGTGGTATAGACTTGCCCGATGTGGTATTGGACGTGTAGACTTGCCCGATGTGGTATTGGACCACCTTTGTGGTGTAGACTTGCCCGATGTGGTATTGGATCACCTTTGTGGTGTAGACTTATCCGATGTGGCATTGGATCACTTTGTGGTGTAGACTTTCCCGATGTGGTATTGGATGTGTAGACTTGCCTGGTGTGGTATTAGATCACCTTTGTGGTGTAGACTTGCCCGGTGTGGTATTGGATCACCTTTGTGGTGTAGACTTGCCTGGTGTGGTATTGGATCACCTTTGTGGTGTAGACTTGTCCGATGTGGTACTGGATCACCCTTGTGGTGTAGACTTTCCCTATGTGGTACTGGCTCTTGGAGTAATGTATGATTAGTTCCTTGTGTGTAGTATTGTTTTGGGAGTATTGTTGTTGTTTATTGAAAGAGATTATTATGTGGTGGTCTTGATGAAGAGTGAGTTGAATAAATGGTTTGTTGTACGGATTTGAATGAATTGTCGAAGCGAGATATGATGAGTATGCTAAATGGATATATGAACATTATGTGGTATAATGTATTGATTGGTATATGTTGAATATGATTGATTGTTAGACGTTGTATAGGTTTTAACACTTTAATGTTATTACTCCATCTAATTCCACGCTACGATCATCGTAGTTGGTTCTTACTCCCTTTTGTCTCTGCTTGTATGTGTTATGTATTGGAATTCAGGTGGCGGCTATAATGCATTGGATGCTCGCGGACAAAGTACCGATTAGTATAGTTATTGTATGTACACAACATTGAAATTGAATAAGACATGTAATATGAAGAACATATATAATTGAATTTATGTATAAGTGACTTTCTCCTACATGTATAATGAGGTTATTTTGATGAGGTTAAATGGAAGTATTATTTGAGAAAGGATAATTGTATATAATATGTATGATAAAGGAAGTGTAATGGTATGTTTTTAATGACTAGATATTTTTTATTATTTCCGCATTTGAATCATGAACATAAGTGATATTTGTATGCTCACAGGTCCTCCAAATCGTTTAAGTAATATATTTCAAAAGTAATCACTTGACTTCATGAATAAAGTTTTCTTCAAAGAAATTTTTGGGGTTACAAAATCGGGTCCTTACAACTCAAGCAGTGATTGATATTGAGCCTCAATTAGTGAATTCTTATGATAGAAATGACATAGACAGACCCACAAGGTCAAGGAATTTTCCTGCTAGACTTAGAAACTGCATAATCTCACCTGATGATGCAGTTAGTAGTGAAGGAGAGCTAGTGCAACTCATGGCTTTATTTGCAGATATAGAACCACTTTCTATAGATGAAGCAGTGAACAATGAAGTATGGAAAGAAGCCATGAAGGAAGAGCTGAGGTCAATCCATAAGAACAAGACATGGGAGCTGGTTCAACCTCCAATGGATAAGATTCCTATTGTAGTGAAGTGGGTCTTTAAGACCAAGATGAATCCCGATGATTCTACTGCTAAACACAAGGTCATACTTGTTGCTAAGGGCTTTATTCAAAGAGAAGGAGTGGATTTCTCAAAAGTATTTGCACCAGTAGCAAGATTAGAAACTGTTAGAATAATTGTAGCTCTAGCAAGCAAGCTTAAGTGGGAGATGTGGCAGCTAGATGTGAAGGCAACATTCCAAAATGGTCCACCCGAAGAGAGTGTCTATGTTCAACAGCCTGTAACGCCCCAAAATTCTACCCTTGAAAATTTTTCGTTTATTTTTAATCCTTTCTTACATACAGTCGTCACCTTCATTAAAAACTCTCAAGTATCACTCTTTACCCTATTACATTATCGTACCAATTTATGTTGCGGAAAAACATAATTCATTCAAATAGCATTTACCACATACAACCCGTTATGGGTTTCCAAGAGTTATAAAGCCCATAACTACACGTTTCCGTATTAATCTAAACGGATTTATAATAATCTCATACTGTTATTAAATTAACTACAACGTCAAGTAGCAAATAAAAATAAATAGGTTAATAAACACAAAAGCTTCCTAAGTGAGCTCCCTTCTCAAAAATCCTCCATTTACCTACATTGGGATTATCATAAACAACACACAAAACAAAAGGGAGTAAGTCATTAGTTCAAAACTAACATCACATGAAAATCCACATTTCAAATACGATTAATCTTTAGTATAATTCGTAAACACACATACGGAATTGTAAACATTCAAATCATCTTCCTTTAATTTCCACTTTACTCATATTCATCCTATAGTATATATATCCCACAATATATATTTTATAGTATGCATATTACGTTCGTTCGAAACATCATCTTTCTCGTTATTCATATCCACCCTATAACATATATATATCACATAATATATATCCAATAGCACGTATATTACTTTCTTTCACAACATCTCCCTTTTTATCGCTCATATTCACCCTATAGAATATATATCTCAAACTATATATCCTATAGCATGCATACGACATTCATGTGACATCCACATTTCTCATCATTCATATTCACCCTATAGAACATATATCTCATACTATATATCCTATAGCATGCATACGACATTCATGTGACATTCACATTTCTCATCATTCATATTCACCCCATAGAATATATATCTCATACTATATATCCTATAGCATGCATACGACTTTCATTGTGACAATCTCATTTCTCATCAGTCATATTCACTCTATAGAATGTATATCCCATACAATATATCCTATAGCATGCATATGACTTTCATTACTTCGACTCTTATTTCCATTGGTACTCCCCTAATAAATAGTCAATAAATGTACCCGACATCATTACAGCATAGTGTATATGCCTGTAACTACAACGTGACTTACAATTTATTGTTTTATTCCAAGTCCTATTTCCATTGGTACTCCCCCAATAAATAGTCAATAAATGCACCCGACATCATTACAGCATAGTGTATATGCATGTAACTACAAAGTGACTTACAATTTATTGCTTTATTCCGAGTCTTATTTCCATTGGTACTCCCCCAATAAATAGTCAATAAATGCACCCGACATCATTACAGCATAGTGTATATGCCTGTAACTACAAAGTGACTTACAATTTATTGCTTTATTCCGAGTCTTATTTCCATTGGTACTCCCCCAATACAAAAATAATAAATAAACCTGACATCATTATAAACATACCCACGTATGCTCATAACTACAAAGTGGTTTACATTTCATGATTTCATTTTCGAGTCTTATTTCCATTGGTACTCCCCCAATAAGTAAACCGTAAATTCACTTCTAACCATTATCAACATACCCATATATGTTCATAATGATTAAGTGATTCACATCTTATCCCTCATCCATAACAGAAGATCCACGCATTTTCCAACATAATGCAAAAATTACAGACTTATTCTTACGAACACTTTACCTCTTTCACATACCTCATTCATATCAGCAAGTATGATTTAGAGACACATATCCCTTACCTTGGTGAGTGTTGGGGATCGGTTCCGAGTAACTTTAAAAGTCTCTTCAGCGATTTTCTCCAACCTTAGGATCTTTTGTCATTTCCACCAATAACCACAATGTCAGTCATTTATTCAAAATACACATAAATAACTCGTATTTCATCATCAAACACACAAGGGATTCACATATTTTCAATATTTCCAAAACTACATCTATACAAGTTTCTAAATATCAAAACATACATGTTTATCTCATATATCAACATCAAAGCACAAACTCATCATCCACATCTAACATTTCATCTCTTTCTCTTTATAACCATATTTTCATTTTGGGGGGGTTTTGGGGTTTTTATGAATAACCCACAAAACCTTTCCATTCGTCAAATATCGATTCTAAACCAATAGTTTATAAGAGAAAAACAACATAAAATGAACCATAACTCTAAAGGATGAGTTTCCATGGTTTCTCATGTTTTGAAAATAGATCCATCATACCCAAAACAAGTTAGAGAAGAAGAAGAAGAGTTAGAAGCAAGAGGTTTACCTCTTCTCAAGCTCTAAGATGAGTCCTAAGGCTCCTTGCTCTTGAAAAGCTCTATTCTCTCTCTCCTCTTCAAAGTTCTAACCCTAAAATGTGTTTGGGGTCTCTATTTTAAAAAGCAGTCGTCGGGTTCTCGCTCAAGCGAGAATCTCACAGTGTCAACAACCTCAGTTTGCCATTTCTCGCCCAGGCGAGGAAACTCTCGCTCAAGCGAGAATCTTCCAGTATAGCCCAGGATTTCACCCTCCCAGGTGATCCTATCTCGCTCAGGCGAGAATCTCTCGCTCAGGCGAGAATCTCTCGCTCAGGCGAGAATCTCTCGCTCAGGCGAGAATCTCTCGCTCAGGCGAGAATCTCTCGCTCAAGCGAGACTTCCAGGACTGATACTATAATTTTAAAGACTAAAATCCGGGGTGTTACAATCCTACCCCTCTTATAAGAATTTTCGTCCCCGAAAATTAAACACACCTCGGAAATTAATATCATCACCTAGACCTTAGGCACAAGGATACTCCACCAAAATCATAATCGATTCTCTAATCCATTAAGATTACTTATTCGGTCATTAAGGGCATACACCACTAAACCGTGATATCACTCAACCAATTCATGAACTAACTCATCACTGTCCAACTATTAAGATCTCAGCCTCTAATAACTCGAATGCCATGAGAACTAAACTTAATTCAGACTAAAGATCTTTCCTATATTCGTCAAGAACCATAGGTATCTAGCACCTATCCATCTATCAATCCTAACATACGTTAAGAATCCCGATAACGCTCTCGAACTTCGGCGAATGGGGAACTCCTTATCCTGTATCTATCTAAATGCACCTTTTAACATCCATCATACACTAGCTAGTTTCATCTCTACTCGAGAATCTAGCACAATTTCATTTTACTCGATCCACAAAATACTTACACAATAGGACTCTTAGTGTCTCATCCATTGTACACAATCAAACTATCCAGTAATTGTCTAATTACATCAAATATTTCTACCATCAAATCTTATCGTCTAAAGAAATTACCGATTTGTAGCCTCCACTGAAACCATAAAACCATTGATTCACACCAAAACTAGGTATTCTGTTACCAATAGGCAAGAACAAGTCGACCAACACTCAAACCTACAACTTGCGTTCGGTTTGGTCATCCCAATTCTGTTAGCAAAGATAAACTTATTAACCCACTCGCATTATGTCCAGAAATACATGGGCGTCTTATATCACTAAATTTTAACAACCTCATACTTATTCCGATATGGTTGCTAAAACTTCAGAATTCTCCAACATAAGACTAAATCATTATTTAGCTACAAGTTATGTTTCACCCAAATATAGTTTTCGTAAGCGTTTTGAATCCACGACTCCTAGCAACCACGTCGTGAAACACAGTTTGCATACTCATTTCAACATACTCCAAAACTCCCTCTCTCATATGGTTACACCACACCCATACATCGCAATTACTGACGTTCACGAAACAGCCACAACTTTTTTCGGTACAACATTCAATGCAGACAATCGAGGTACACTACCTCTATTTCTTGCATTGCCAATGTCCCACCGCAAAAGAACCGATCATTCGCGACCAAAAGTTTCACGTATAATAAAATATATTCATCACATCGACAGGGTAAGTAACTTGACTAGCCTCTTTCCTCGACTATCAGTATACGTCTTACCCCCTTAGCATACACTTACATATCAATGCACACTAAATTTTAAATCTTCACCTCAACAATTACACACAGTTAAACATAACACTATTTGCTGACCGCTAGTCCATTTCCAGGATTAAATCCAACTGGGACATCATTGCGCATATCAACACTATGGTAAAGGTTTTACCATTTACCCCAACCGTACATTGAGACACCACATCGACATCCACCATCGATACACTGGGTTGGTGGGTACAACTAAGTCGAAAACAACAACTTGGTGTATAATCTCAGTCGGTTCACACATTCAGCAAGTATAGGGAGTGTGTCGCTCCCGAATTAGACAACACTAAAAGGGATACCTGTTACAATGTGATTTACCTCTCGCCGGATCATCAACACTCGATGTCCCTGCGCCACTTGGGGTAACCATCCAACCGTGGTCCCTTGCCTCCTCAGCATGCATGACATTATGTCTTCTATCCAGCTAGGGACAAAACCTTTTAATATGCCCAAACTCCTTGCAGTGGAAACATCCATTCCCTTTTCCCGGGCACGTACTTCCATAATGAAGTCTACCGCACTTGTTGCACATGGGAGTAGAAACCCCTTCGTTAGGAATGGTAGGTTTCGACCCTTGATACCCATGGTTACGACGGATACCAGTTGGAGCATATGATCGTTGGCTTTCATTCACCTTCTCCTCATACATCCCACATCGGTTCAGACAATCCGATTTTGATGCCTCTGCACCACACATGGTAACCACTCTGCCGATAGATTGAGGTCATCCAGTCTCCATGGCACTCATAATCTGCCGTGACATAGGACAATACCTCTTGACATGTCCGGTCTCTTTGCAACGAAAACAGTGATTTGTCTTTCCAGAACACGATCCTCCGTCATGTTTTCGGTTACACTTGCTGCACCAGGATGGGGAGTTTAACCGTGACCCTCCGGCATTTGCATGGGTCCTCGGCCCATGCGATGTGTACCTCCGAGTGCTAGCAGTAGAAAACAAGGCTTTTGCTCTTCTGGAAACATCTTGCCCTTGCCCCTTCCGTGTTCAAAGTTTCTTTAAGGCCCAAAGTTCGTGGGGGAATTGGATTGGAGGTCGCACCTCCATCCGCCTTCATGTTAGAACAACCCATCCCTGGGACCCACTCAACAGCCGCATCCGGAGCGAACCCGCTTTTGGACAAAGGGCCTGGACCTGGCGCCACGATTCAAACTTCATAAATTCTCATTCATGCCCTGAAGCACCTCTAACATCTGTGCCAAGAGATCTTTGGGAACATTATGGCTCGTTCCTCTTCCTCTTTCAGCCATGCGTACCTGTACTCATGTACTAGTCAGTAAGCTAATTTTCAAACCAGACAAATCAGCACATAACCACACCACAGTTCACTTAAACCACATAGTCCCATCAATTATATTCTACAAAGAAGCAAGTAAGCCCATACCCTAGGCTGCAGGACTAACTATGCTCTGATACCATATTGTAACGCCCCAAAATTCTACCCTTGAAAATTTTTCGTTTATTTTTAATCATTTCTTACATACAGTCGTCACCTTCATTAAAAACTCTCAAGTATCACTCTTTACCCTATTACATTATCGTACCAATTTATGTTGCGGAAAAACATAATTCATTCAAATAGCATTTACCACATACAACCCGTTATGGGTTTCCCAGAGTTATAAAGCCCATAACTACACGTTTTCGTATTACTCTAAACGGATTTACAGTCATCCCATACTACTATTAAATTAACTACAACGTCAAGTAGCAAATAAAAACAAATAGGTTAATAAACACAAAAGCTTCCTAAGTGAGCTCCCTTCTAAAAAAATCATCCATTTACCTACATTGGGATTATCATAAACAACACACAAAACAAAAGGGAGTAAGTCATTAGTTCAAAACTAACATCACATGATAATCCACATTTCAAATACGATTAATCTTTAGTATAATTCGTAAACAGACATACGGAATTGTAAACATTCAAATCATCTTCCTTTAATTTCCACTTTACTCATATTCATCCTATAGTATATATATCCCACAATATATATTCTATAGTATGCATATTACGTTCGTTCGAAACATCATCTTTCTCGTTATTCATATCCACCCTATAAGATATATATATCCCATAATATATATCCAATAGCACGTATATTACTTTCTTTCTCAACATCTCCCTTTTTATCGCTCATATTCACCCTATAGAATATATATCCCATACTATATATCCTATAGCATGCATACGACATTCATGTGACATCCACATTTCTCATCATTCATATTCACCCTATTGAACATATATCCCATACTATATATCCAATAGCATGCATACGACATTCATGTGACATTCACATTTCTCATCATTCATATTCACCCCATAGAATATATATCCCATACTATATATCTTATAGCATGCATACGACTTTCATTGTGACAATCTCATTTCTAATCAGTCATATTCACTCTATAGAATGTATATCCCATACTATATATCCTATAGCATGCGTATGGCTTTCATTACTCCGAGTCTTATTTCCATTGGTACTCCCCCAATAAATAGTCAATAAATGCACCCAACATCATTACAGCATAGTGTATATGCCTATAACTACAACGTGACTTACAATTTATTGTTTTATTCCGAGTCTTATTCCATTGGTACTCCCCAATAAATAGTCAATAAATGCACCCAACATCATTACAGCATAGTGTATATGCCTGTAACTACAAAGTGACTTACAATTTATTGCTTTATTCCGAGTCTTATTTCCATTGGTACTCCCCCAATAAATAGTCAATAAATGCATCCGACATCATTACAGCATAGTGTATATGCCTGTAACTACAAAGTGACTTACAATTTATTCCTTTATTCCGAGTCTTATTTCCATTGGTACTCCCCCAATACAAAAATGATAAATACACCCGACATCATTATAAACATACCCACGTATGCTCATAACAACAAAGTGATTTACATTTCATGATTTCATTTTCGAGTCTTATTTCCATTAGTACTTCCCCAATAAGTAAACCATAAATTCACTTCTAACCATTATCAACATACCTATATATGTTCATAATGATTAAGTGATTCACATCTTATCCCTCATCCATAACAGAAGATCCATGCATTTCCTAACATAATGCATAAATTAAAGACTTGTTCGTACGAACACTTTACCTCTTTCACATATGTAACAACCCGAAAATTCTACCCTTGAAATTTTTTCCTTATTTAATCCAATTTCATACATTTAACAATCAATCATAATTTCCGAGTGATTAGATTTATTTAAAAAGTCTCACTTCTCCCTCACAACATTTTTATGAACCCCAAAAGTAACATACAACATCTGATAGCAGAAAAACATAATTCATTAATATAACCTAGTAACCACCGCATACAATTAGCTATGGGTTTCCAAAACACTCATAGCTACATATATCCCGAGTTACTAGTTCCCATGATCAATATCACATACATAAATATAGTATTCGTAGTACCATTACTCACTTCAATTACAATCAAGTAAAGTTACAAAAGAATGTATAAAGGGACAACAAAACAAAAGTCTCTAATCCCCTACTCAAAATCATCATTCTCCGTCCACCTACCTGCAATAGGATTAACATTTCCCATGCACCAACAACACAAAGGAATAAGTCATTAATTCAATAAAACTCAATGTCAGTTAATCCACATTTAATAGGTTTCCACAGTGATATAATTTAAATACTCTTAAAAACTTTTTCGTCATCTATACTTTTGAAAAACCATGCTACATAACTCGAGCTAGAGTTGCTAACCCATTCTGGTTGGCTAAAACGAGTTTTATTTTCATTGGCACTCCACCAATACATAAATCATAAATACACCCATCATCACTACAAATATACCCATATATATTGGTAGTGACTAAGTGATTTACCATGTATTACTTTGTATTTCGAGTCTTATTTTCATTGGTACTCCCCCAATAAATAGACAATAAACGCACTCGACATCATTACAACATAGCGTATATACATGTAACTACAAAGTGACTCAAGTTTATTGTATTATCCGAGTCTTATTTCCATTGGTACTCCCCCAATAAATAGTCAATAAATGCAACCGACATCATTACAACATAACGTATATGCTTGTAACTACAAAGTGACTTACAATTATTACTTTATTCCGAGTCTTATTTCCATTAGTACTCCCCCAATAAATAGTCAATAAATGCACCCGACATCATTACAACATAACGTATATGCTTGTAACTACAAAGTGACTTACATTTATTACTTTATTCTGAGTCTTATTTCCATTGGTACTCCCCCAATAAATAAAAATGATAAATACACCCGACATCATTATAAACATATCCACGTATGCTTATAACTACAAAGTGATTTACATTTCATTATTTCATTTCGAGTCTTATTTCCATTGGTACTCCGCCAATAAGTAAACCGTAAACTCACTTCTAACCATTATCAACATACCCATATATGTTCATAATGATTAAGTGATTCACATTTTATCCATCGTCCTTAAACAGAAAGTCCACGCATTTTCCACATAATGCATAAATTAAAGACTTATCCTTACCTCGGTGAGTGTTGGGTTTGGGTTTTGGCGACTTCGTAAGTTCCACCGGCACCACCTCCAAACTTAGGATCTTTCCTCATTCCCACCACATAACACAATGTCAGTCATTCATTCCAAATAGCAAATAAATAATTTATATTGCATCATTTAAACATACAAGATATTTATCATTTTCTCAATGGTTCTATACTACTTTCATTAAGAGTTTTTAACCATCTAAAACATACATATCATCTCATATTTTAACATTGTAAAGCAACTCATCTTCTACCTCTAGCATTTTACCTATCTTTCCTCTCTAACCTCATTTTCTATCTCTAGGGGTTTGGGTTTCCATGAGTCAACCCACAAACCCATTTCCATTCTTGGAACACTAGCTCAAAACCAAAGGTTTACAAGGTACAACCGACATAAAATGAACCATAACTCGAAAGAGAGAGTTTCCATGGTTTTACACACTTTGAGAAGAGATCCATAATACCAAAAATGGGTTCTCAAGGGAAGAAGAGAGTTAGGATAGAGATTTTTACCTCTTCTCAAGCTCTTGAAGAAGAATCAAAGCTCCTAGACCTTGGGAATGCTCTCTTCTCTCACCTCTCTTCAATTCTTAACCTAAAATGTGTTTGGGGTTTTCCCTCATTTAATGTTCTCGTCGGGTTCTCGCTCAAGCGAGAAAATCCCGCCCATTTTAAAAAAATAAACTCTGACCCTCTCGCTCAAGCGAGAATCTCACAGTGTCAACAGGCTTCCTCTCGCTCAAGCGAGGGATTCTCGCTCAGGCGAGAATCTCACAGTGTCCACAGCCCCAAAATGCCATTTCTCGCCCAGGCGAGGCAACTCTCGCTCAGGCGAGAATCCTCCAGTATATCCCATGATTTCACACTCCCAGGTGATCCGTTCTCGCTCAGGCGAGAATCTCTCGCTCAAGCGAGACTTCCAGGACTGATACTATAATTTTAAAGACTTAAAATTTGCGGTGTTACAACATACCTCATTCATATCAGCAAGTATGATTTAGAGACACTTATCCCTTACCTTGGTGAGTGTTGGGGATCGGTTCCGAGTAACTTTAAAAGTCTCCTCCGCGATTTCCTTCAACCTTAGGATCTCTTATCATTTCCACCAATAACCACAATGTCAGTCATTTATTCAAAATACACATAAATAACTCGTATTTCATCACCAAACACACAAGGGATTCACATATTTTCAATATTTCCAAAACTACTTCTATACAAGTTTCTAAATATCAAAACATACATGTTTATCTCATATATCAACATCAAAGCACGAACTCATCATCCACATCTAACATTTCATCTATTTCTCTTTATAACTATATTCTCATTTTGGGGGTTTTGGGGTTTTCATGAATAACCCACAAAACATTTCCATTCGTCAAATATCGACTCTAAACCAAGAGTTTATAAGAGAAAAACAACATAAAACGAACCATACCTCTAAAGGATGAGTTTCCATGGTTTCTCATGTTTTGAAAATAGATCCAACATACCCAAAACAAGTTAGAGAGGAAGAAGAAGAGTTAGAAGCCAAAGGTTTACCTCTTCTCAAGCTTTAAGATGAGTCCTAAGGCTCCTTGCTCTTGAAAAGCTCTATTCTCTATCTTTTCTTCAAAGTTCTAACCCTAAAATGTGTTTGGGGTTTCTATTTTAAAGAGCAGTCGTCGGGTTCTCGCTCAAGCGAGGGATTCTCGCTCAAGCGAGAATCTCACAGTGTCAACAGCCCCGGTTTGTCATTTCTCGCCCAGGCGAGGCAACTCTCGCTCAAGCGAGAAACTTCCAGTATAACCCAGGATTTCACCCTCCCATGTGATCCTTTCTCGCTCAGGCGAGAATCTCTCGCTCAAGCGAGACTTCCAGGACTGATACTATAATTTTAAAGACTAAAATTCGGGGTGTTACACAGCCTCTAGGCTTTGTGATAGAAGGAAGTGCGCACAAGGTGTACAAGCTAAGAAAAGCCTTGTATGGCTTAAGGCAAGCACCAAGGATTTGGAATAAGAGAATTGACTCATTCTTATCAAGATCAGGGTTTAAGAAGGGTGATGTTAAGAATGGAGTGTACTTCAAGACAATGATCAACAATGACACACTCATCATCTACCTATATGTAGATGACTTGCTAATCACTGGCAACAAGGCAAGTGGGATTGAAGAGGTGAAACTCAAGCTGAAATCAGAATTCGAGATGACTAATATGGGAAAGTTTGCATACTTTCTTGGCATTGAATTCACTCAAGTCAATGAGGGAATCTTGATGCACCAAAGGAAGTATATTCATGATGCCTTGGTAAAGTTCAAGATGTTGGATTGCAATGCAGCAGAGACACCAGCAGAGGTGAATCTGAAGCTAGATAGGGGTGAGAATGAAGATGCAGTGAACAACACCTTGTATAGACAAATGGTTGGTTGTTTGAGGTTTGTGTGCCACACAAGAGGATCCTAAGATACTTGAAAGGCACAAGCAACCTTGGGATTCTATTCTCAAATCAGCCATCAAAAAGCAACCTGCAACTTGTAGCATACTCTGACTCGGATTGGAGTGGTGACATGCTTGAAAGGAAGATTACTATGGGCTATGTTTTGATGGAACAATAGAGCTGCAAGTTGACAAAAAATTTGCTATCAATCTTGCTAAAAACCTAGTTGCACATGGGAGAAGCAAGCATATTGAAAGGAAATACCATTTCCTTAGAGATCAAGTTGAAAAAGGAAAGATCAACTTGAAGCATTGCAAAACAGAATTTCAAGTGGCAGATGTGATGACAAAGCCACTCAAAATAGAAAGATTTAGAGATTTGTCTAAGAAACCAGAGAAGAAAATAATTGATAGAAATTTTATTTGATTTTCTACATAATCATAAGTGAGTCAAGCTCAAATAAATAGTTATAAAGAATCATCCCTATTAAAACAGAATCGTAACTATCAATTAGTTATTAAGGCAGAATCATAATTAAGGTAGAATCATAACTATCAATAAATTAGCTATTAAAAACATAATCATTGCTATCATTAAAGCTCCTCATATTTCAGCTAATTTCCAACTCATATATTAACTATTCTGATATGCCCCCCTCAAGTGGGACTATGTATATTGGAAATGCCCAACTTGGACATAATATTCTGATGGGAAGTGGTGGCTAGAGGTTTTGTTAAACCATCAGCCAACTGAGCAGCGGAAGAAACTGACAATAGATGTATGAGACCCACATGACAATCTATTTCAATGTGTTTGCTCCGTTCATGAAAAGCTGGATTATGTGCAAGATATATGGCAGATTTATTGTCACAGTAAATAGAAACTGACTTGGTTAAAAACATAGAGAAATCATGAAGCAAATATGTTAGCCATTGGATTTCACAAGTTAGAGATGTTAGTGCATGATACTCGGCTTCTGTTGAGGAACGTGATATTATGGATTGTTTCTTTGATTTCCAAGAAATCAAAGAACTTCCAATGAAGACACAATATCCTGTGATGGATTTGCGTGTATCCAAACTACTAGCCCAATCTGAATCAGCAAAGCCAGTGAGATGGAGATCAGATGATGCTTTGAAGAACAAACCCGTTGCAGGAGACAATTTCAAGTACTTCAATACACGAATGGCAGCATTAAAATGAGGGACTCGAGGAGCAGAAATAAAATGACTAAGCTATTGAACAGCAAAGCTTATGTCAGGTCTTGTTGTGGTTAAATATAATAATCTACCAACTAATATTCTATAAGAAGAAGGATTTGATAGTAGTTCACCTTGATAAGCTTGCAATTTCCCCTGAAGGTATACAATGGGTGGTTCAGGTTTAGCTCCTAATTGACCAGAATCTTCAAGAAGCTCAAGTGTGTATTTTCTCTGATTAATAAAGATTCCAACTTTAGTTCTAGCTATTTCCAGACCAAGGAAATACCTCAAAGATCCTAGGTCTTTGATTTTAAATTTAGCATCCAAGAATTGCTTAACAGATTCAATCTCAGCCATACAATTTCCACCTAAAACAATGTCATCCACATAGTTAAAAGGGCAGTAAAATGATCACCAGAACGCTTCAGAAATAAGGAATGATTTGCATTAGATTGAACATAGCCAAACGACACTAGAGCAGAAGACAACTTTGAATACCATTGCCTACTAGCCTATTTTAAACCATAAAGAGACTTATGAAGTTGGCAAACCTTGGTGGAATCTCCATGAAATCCTGGTGGAAGAGTCATATAAATTTCTTCATTCAAATCCCCATGGAGAAACGCATTGTTAACATCCAATTGTTGAAGGATCCATCCTTTAGAAGCAGCTAAAGCAAGAAGTAGTCTGAATGTAGTCAATTTTAGGACTGGACTAAAAGTGTCAAAGTAATCAACACCCTCAATTTGTGTGAATCCCTTAGCAACCAATCTTGCCTTATACCTCTCAATAGTCTCATTGGCATGATATTTGACTTTATAAACCCATTTGCAATCTATAGGAATTTTTCCAGATGGGAGATCAACTACGGACCAAGTTCCATTATCCTCAAGAGCCTTAATCTCAGTTCTCATTGCATCCTTCCAACACTGCATTTTAGAGGCTTGTGCAAAAGTCTTAGGTTCAGGGTTAGAAGAAGCAATGAGACAAAAATGTTTATAAGATGGTGTACAATTGGCATAAGATAAAACATAAGAGAGGGTAAGGAGTACCTAGAGAATGAGTGGATGAGTTGGCCTTGACTAGGTTGCAGTGATAATCCTTTAAGTAACTGGGCTTGTGAGCTACTCTTGTTGATGTTTTGGTAGGCAAAGGGGGATTATGTAAAGGTATGGTATTATCAATAGGCAAAGTGGGTGATGACTCAATAGGTTCAATATTAGCCATTGGAGGTATAGGAAATGAATCATCAGATAATAGTGAAAATGACTGCAGAGATAGGAAAGTGTTTGATGAAGGAGTTTTTGTAATTGAAGAAAAAGGATAGACATGCTCATAAAAAATTACATTTCTAGAGACATACAACTCATTGGAGTTTAAATCATAGAGAATATAACCTTTGACACATTCCTTATAACCTAGAAAAGCAGATTTTCTTGCTCTATGCTGAAATTTGGTTCTATTAGCTAAAATGGTTGATGCAAAAGAAAGACAACCAAAATCTTTGAGGTGATAAAGAGTAGGTAGTTTACTAAAAAGGATGTGATAAGGTGATTTGTGTTGTAAAAGTGGTGAAGGTATTCTATTTATCAAATGGACAGCATGAGTGACAGAAAAATTCCAAAGATTAGGTGGCAAAGAGGTTTGAAATTATAAGGATCTTGCAACATTTAGAATATGTTGATGTTTCCTCTCAACAACACCATTTTGTTGAGGGGTTTTAATGCAAGTCCTTTGATGTAAAATTCCTTTGGAATGATATAAATCATGCATAAGGAACTCACCTCCATTGTCACTTCTTATACACTTGAGTTTGGTATTAAATTGTGTTTCTATGTAAGCAATGAATTGAGTTAAATGTTGTCTAGTTTCAGATTTTGCTTTCATGAGAATCACTCAAGTAAACCTAGAAAAATCATCAACAAGTGTAAGGAAAAATCTATGGCCATGTATGGAGGGAACTGAATAAGGACCCCATATGTCAACATGCAACAAGTCAAAAAATTTATTTGAATGTGAATCACTTTGACAGTAAGGAAGTTTCTTTTGTCTAAAGAGATGACAAATATCACAAGGACGTATACTAGAAAATGGAATAAAAGGAAATTGTTGAGTGACTACTTTAAACCTAGAAGTTGATATATGACCCAATCTTAAATGCCAAAGAATAGACTGATTTGATGTAGTCGCACTTGAACTTGATTTTGCACCTTGTATCACATACAACTCATTACAAAGTTCAGTTGTACCAATCATTCTTTTGGTAGATATCTGTACAATGTAACACATTTTGTTATTGACAATAAGATGACATTGTTGAGAACTAAGTAATTTAGTAACAGAAATCAAATTAACAGTAAAGGTAGGTACGAAGAGAACATAACTAAGTGTCAAAGTACAACTTAATGAGACACTTCCTGCCATAGTTGTAGTAACTAGGGTACCATTAGGCAAAGCTATGGAAATAGGATCAATTTTATGATAAGAGATATAATTATCAATATGAAATGTTATATGGTCTGTGACATCTGTATCAAGAATCCATTGTGATTGCAACTTACCTCCCATGTCATGTTGTGAGGAGTTAACTTGAGAAATTGCAGTATTATCATTATGAGAATATGACATTGATCGTTCTGATACCATCTAAGAAACCAGAGAAGAAAATAATTGATAGAAATTGTATTTGATTTTCTACATAATCATAAGTGAGTCAAACTCAAATAAATAGTTACAGAGAATCATCCCTATTAAAACAGAATCGTAGCTATCAATTAGCTATTAAGGCAGAATCATAATTAAGGTAAAATCATAACTATCAATAAATTAACTATTAAAAACATAATTATGGCTATCATTAAAGCTCCCCATATTTCAGCTAATTTTCAACTCATACATTAACTATTCTGAAAATTTGAGAAGACTTTTGAATGTTGTAAAATGTAGTTTATAGTATAAATTAAGTGGGAGTGTTAGAAATGTAATCCATACTATAATAGAATGTAGTTAAAGGTGGTTAGAAGTGAAGTGGTATAAATAAGTGTATGACTCTTATTGATTTTCAATGCATATGCAATATACAATTCATTCACTTGCTTTCTCTCTAATACTCTCTAATCCTCTCTAAGCACATAGCTTCTTCTTCTCTCTGTTTTCTTCAACTCACACTTCCTTCTCCAACAATTCCTGCTTACACTGTTGGGGCAGAGATTGAGCAACTTCAGTGGTCGTCTTCTCAGCCGGAATGGCATTGGGTTTCCATTACTTTCTCCATGAAGCTTCAGATTCTGAGGGTGTGAATGTTCTATTGCTTTGCAATGTCTTGGTTGCAGATCATGGAAGGTGGAAGATGGAAAGTATAGTTGGGTGAGTGTTGGCACAATGATCTTCCATTCTCTGGTCAGTTTGAGGATATTGTCTCTCATGCTTTGATACTTATTAGAACCTTGTCCATTTACTATGCAATCATTTGTAAAAAAAAAATATGCAATATCCATTATTACATAATTGAACTGAGGCAGATTATGCTTTAATCCCTTCGCATGCAAAATATTACAAATTTTAAATAAAGGAGATTTATCACCCACTTTACCTACTCCAACCACTTTTTCTTTCTAGTTTCTACCAAAGGTCATGTATCAACCTTCTTTAGGTTACAAGCACATGAACATAGACTTTCTTCATGTATGTGTCATGACCATCTATTGTCCAAATATCATATCTGGTGTGTCTTTTGTTTTGTTAGTGTGAGAGGTGTGTGAAGACTTTATCTTAAGAAGGCACTTAGACATGACATGTCTAGTTTTTTCCATAAATGATTACAGACATGTCTAATAAAAGTAGTTTGTCAACTGTCATAGTTGGCTTCTTATGATGGTATAGTCAATCCCTTTATTGTTTAAAGAATGCCTTTGGCATCCTAAAATCTTAGTCAAATTTTTATGTGCAGTTCACTATGTGGAAGTAGTTGTAAGTTTTGTTAATATTTTTCGAAATTTTATTTTACTTCTTGTTTTGTTTTTTATTACTTTATTAGGGTGTACCATCCAATAGTGTATTGCGCCAGTGCATATAGCACAACAAATTGTGCCAACATGCAACCCAATCCATGAGGAAGAGTAAGCACAAGTACTAGACTATACTTGTCAGATATAGTTTTCATGTATAACAAATTATATATAATACATATCTAGTACAGTAAACCATATTTAGTATTTATTCTAATATAATTACATTGTTTCTTTGATTGTTTATAGTTATATTTAGCATTTGAAGACTTGAAAGCAATTCTATTAATTATATTATATGTGTTTGATTTAATAATTCGATTCAAATATGATTATAATAAAGTGGTGGTCCAATTTAGATGCAATAAACACATTGTTTAGACAAAATCTATATACTATATGTGAAGTATAAGATGTAATATTAATTTTCATTAAAAATATTATTAATGTTAGTCTGTCAAATATAAAATCCTTACCAAATTAAAATAAATAAAATCAATTTAGGATCTTCAATTATAGGTGCATCTTTGTTTTCAAGGAAATAACATTGGTATACAGGTAATTAAGGCAAGCAAATATTATTAAAAACAAATGTCTCAGCCAATATAAACCTAACTGTAAAAAGCAAATATAAACCTAACCGGAAAAAAACAAAACAACTGGATGAGTTTTAGATAAATTATATAAACTATCCACACATTTTTAAAACCAACACAAACCACCCGTAATTATATATATACATTACACTAACTACAACTATAAGAGACATAAATGTAATTTCTTAAACAAAAAATGACGACAAATGTAATTAAATCAAATAAAATAGGGAACATTATGAAGACAAGCCCAAATAGCATAAGAATCGATGTCTATTCATTATTTTGATTAGTTATAATATAATATAAAAGTAATTTGAACATCTCCTTAGCATTATTAATGCAGTTTGTAACGAATAAAAAATAATGAATATTCATCGAATTTTATACTATTTGGACTTATCTTCATAATGTACCATATTTTATTTGATTTAATTATATTCGTTGTCGTTTTTTGTTTAAGAAATTATATTTATCTCTTTTACATGGGTAGCCAGTGTAATATATATATATATAATTATGGGTGATTTGCATAGGTTTTAAAAATGTGCGATGATTTCTATAATTTCATTAAAATTCAGAGTGTGTCAGTGTAATTTACTCAAAAACAAATATAAACCTTTGGGGGCAATGCATTCCCAAGCAATATGCAGTTGTCATCCATAATAAGGATTTTTTATATTGAATTGGGACAATCCTTCTTTGCATCCCTAATAAACATATTATTATTTGTGAGACCACAAATCATACCCTTCATTCAAATTTCAAAATACAAGGGGTTTCTCTTGTAGCAATGATAATATGGACCGTCCTCCCTTTTATTTCGCACTCCCAAAATGCCCTTAAACAGTAGCATTTTAATAGTAAAAACGCATTTTTTCGTGTATGTGTTCGGTTTGAGGAGGTAGGAATTTGGACCTTTGGGAGTTACACTTACATTTGGTTCGGCCATTTGGGCCTTTGGGGTTGTGAACCTAGTGCCTGTTGCTCTAGATCTTCTGCGTGCCAAGTTATTTTTTAAATGATACCCTGTCACTCCCACTTTAGGTTATGTTTGGGAAAGGAAATAAGAGAGATCAAACTAGAAGGAAGTGAATGAAAAAAAAGATAATTCTCTCATTTGTTTTGGTGGAAGTATGAAATTTAGAGGAGAAGGATAAACTAATGATAATGTTAGAATATTTTTTATTTTTTCTTTAAAAATATAATTAACAATAAGAAATGAACAATAATATATAATTTTACTAAAAATGTTTACGTATTTTTACATTTTGTCTCTAGAAAAACCTCAAATTGGACGAACTAAATAGTCATATAGAGAGTCTTAGAGGGTTTGAGAAACCTCGAAAACTTTCCTCTCTCTTTCATCCAACTCCTAAATAAGGGAAGACTTTCTAAAGTCATCTCTTCAATTTCCTTCCAAAATCATATTTAGACACAAAGCCTTAGGCTAATGAGATTGCCAGCTAGAAAAATGGAAGCACATCTATTGTTTTACAAAAGTGTGTCACTCCATGTGCTATTTGTTAATATTAGTTGAAAAAATATATTTAAGTAAATTTTTTAATAATTATTTATTTTTCTTACCAATCACATCAAATAACACATAGAGTGACATGCTTTTTAGGATATAAAATGTACTCCCTATCTTCATGTTTTTGTGGACACTTTTTAGTGCTTATAGAACCAAAAAAATAGATGCCATATCTTCATGTTTTTTGTGGACAATGCTGCCCTCCAACGATATCCAAATTGCCATGTTTACTCTCTAGCATATCATTCAAAATTTCAAAACAAAAGGCAGCTGGTTGGTTCTCCATGAGAAACGATTATTGGCACAGGTAAAATATAAACGACTGCTCTACTTGAGAAAAGAGTAGCTTTATGTTGAACATTGATGTGTCTAAAACATTGAGATGTATTGCACATCATTATTGTTCAATGTTACCTAATCTTTTTTTTCCTTTTCATAAACAATATCTTATATCCCTAAGACATTAATAAAAGCCATAAAATAAACCTTGAATAGAATGAGAATATTATATACAAATAATCAATAGTAATCTCACTATGAGGAATCACCTACATAGATTGAATTGTGTCATAATATTCTATCATAAGTTATGTTAGGACAACACATTGATCCATAAATCTTTTCGGCATAGGATCTTTCTACTTCTTGCTAAACTTGAACTTAAGGTACTTCTCTTAATTCGACTTATGATAAAATCATATGCTTCTAAAACTTGTCTCAATATTTTTAACTATACTAGGACAATATCATCCCAAAAGCATCACCGATTTTTCTTGGAAATGCTCAATAAACACATCCAAGAACAATGTTGACAAGTAAAGGGTAAAGTTGATGCTTGGTATAGTTATATAACAAAGTAAAACCTTTTTAGATTCGTCTTGTGTTTGCACACTAATCTTGACAAGTAGGAGCTAAATGTTAACCCTTCATATAGGCAATTCAACCACATTTTTTCTCTAAAACTTCAGCAAATACGCGTCTATAGTTATTTTATCATAAAGATAGTAGTAAAGCTATGAAAGTCACTAATGGCTAAATGTTGCTTATACAGTGCAGAGAGCTTCTAACCTCAGTTCTTAATCAAATAGCCAAAACAAGAGAGTATAAATGATCAATACAAGGAAAAAACTCTTCATCTAAAACTGATTTACGTGACAATGATATTTTGGTGAAAGTAAATTAGAAGTTTGAACTTATGATAATAATAAAGATGAAATTTTATGACAGTTTTAGTGTCATGAGTATAATGTGTTTGAACCTTTGTCTTAAAGATAATCTTTGGGAGACGACCTGTAAGTCACTTCCTTGTAGTACATTTTAATTATTATGTTATTTACATCGGATACGACCTCAATCACTTTATCTAACGGTAATAAGGTCTCTACTTCTATCCATGAATAAATTAACCTCACTAAGTCACTAAATTAACCTCCTCAATCACTTTATCTAACGATAATAAGGTCTCTACTTCTATCCATGAATAAATTAACCTCACTAAGTCACTAAAACTGATTGATGTATATGTAAATTTGATCTTAGTTAATAAGTTGCTTAAGAGTTTATAATGCCACTTAATCTTCTCTCAAAATCAGTGCCTTATTTTGCAGAACATTATCAAGAGAGTGATCGGTTCATCTTGGCTTCAACAAGGTTTATTTGTGAAAAACCTTCAACAGCCAAAGCCTTATGTACCATGTTCCCTTTATCAATAGTAATCATACCTCTTTAATGCCTTGCAACATATGCCCTCTTTATAGGAAAAGAAAATTGTCCTTTTTCTAGTAGCAGTAGAGAAAGCTTAAAGGCTTTTCAATTAATACATGCTCTAACATTTGGGAATCTTATTTTGTCCCATCTATTTTAGGAGTTGAGATCTTCTATACCATAATTTCTCTATCTCTTTATACCAAGCTAATGTAATCATGCCAACTAATAGTAGTTATTGTTTCTTGATAAATGATAAAAAATTTATTAGCATAATTTTATTAGTTGGCACGATTTTATTGGTTTGATATAGAGAGATAGATAAATAGTGGTACAGAAGATCTTCACTCCTATTTTAGGCCATAAATATTTCCTAACCTTAGTAGATGATTATATATACTAGATTCACTTGGATAATCATGATGAATACAAAAACATAAACTATACAGCATCTAATCAACCTTGTGTCCTACATTGAGACACAATTTGACACTGGGCTAAAATATTTGAGAAGTGATAATAGTATTGAATTCTTGATGCATCATTTTCTTGCTTCCAAATGAATCATGCACCAAATGAATTCTTTAGAAGCCTCACAAAAAATGAGATTGTTGACAGAAAACAGAACACATCTTAAATGTGGTAAAAACTCTCTACTTTTAATCTCATTTACCCTCCAAGTCTTGGAACTCTGTTACCCAACATGTTGCTCATATCATAAATATACTACCTTCACCCCTTCTTAAAAACAAAATTCCATATCAAACCTTATATCATTAACTGCCCTCTACTAATCACTTCATAATTTTTTGGTTGTTTTGCCTATTCTAACACCATTCAATCTCGCATAACCAAATTTCAAGAAAGAACTCGAAAGATGGCTTCCTTGGCTTCAAGGAAGACACCAATTGTTACATGTTGTATGATCTTACCTTACATAACATTTTCCTTTCCATGCATTACCAAATTCCCAAAACTCTAATCCCATTATTGACTTAGACTCTTCCATTCACAATTCTTTGAATCTCAAATTCTTAACCCTATTGCACCCATCACACATTCTAATAACCCTTCTCCTATCTCAACCAGACAATCTCTCAGAATTAAGAAACCCCATACACATTTGAAGGATTATCACTATAATCTTATTGCATCTCGGCCTAGTCATACCACTTCATCTTTAGAGGTAGCCCTTGTCCTTTACCTTTTTTTCTTAGTTATGTAAATTTCTCTATCTCCTATAGGAATTTACATTTTAATGTTTCTATTGTAGAAGAACCATCTTCTTACAAGCAAGCCTCTACAATCCCTTGTTGCCAAAAAGCAATGCAACAAGAACTTCAAGCTCTTAATTTCAACAATACATTGTCTCTAGTACGATTCCCTGCCAACAAATCCCCATTGGTTGCAAAATGGGTTTGAAAAATTAAATATCATGCAAATAGCACCTTAGAAATGTATAAAGCTAGACTTGTAGCCAAGGGATACACAAAAATGGAATGAGTTGATTAATTTGATACTTTTTACCTATTGTCAAAATTACCATTGTAAGACAAGTTATTGCCTTAGTTGCACCCAAATTTTGGTTTTTTTTAGAGAAATTGGACATCAACAATGTCTTCCTTCATGGAGACTTACATGAAGTCTACATGGCTCAACTCGTTTTCCTGTTACCTTCTTCTCACCTTATCTACAAATTAAACAAGTCTCTTTATAGGCTTAAGCAAGCCAGTCGAGAATGGCTCACTACTTTATCCTCCAAACTTATCTTTTAGGCTTGGCTAATTCCAAATTTGACCAGGCTCTCTTTACCAAATCTTCCAACACCTCTTTTACAACAATCTTGGTCTATGCTGATGATATGGTCCTCATACGAAATGATATTAATGAAATCAATCGTGTGAACCATATCCTTAAGATTCCACAACCTCCTTAAGATACTTTCTAGGACTTGAGATTGCATCGATTTAAGTCTAGGATTCATCTCAACCTGAGAAAATACACCATATCCTTACTAGAGGACTCGGGTTCCCTAGCCTTCAAACTTGCAAAATACCCTTTTGATCCCTCTATTAAGCTTCAACTCAATAAAGGGTCCCTTTTATCTCATACCTCTTATTACAGAGGTCTACTTGGTAGGCTTGTTTTCCTCCGTATTTCTAGGCCTGATATAGCTTATGTAGTCCAATAACTTAGTCTCTGTATGAAAAAATCTTTAGATTGTCATTATAAAGCATCACTAAGGGTGTTTCATTATCTCAAATCCTCTCCTGCACGGGGTTTATTTTTCTCTTCAGATTATAAATTTAAGCTTATTGCCTTTGTAGATTCAGATTAGGCATCTAGCCTAGACACAAGAAAATCACTCATTGGTTTTTGCATCTTCCTTGGCTCATCCTTCATTTCTTTGATGACAAAGAAACAAAACACTATTAGCAGATCCTCCTCGGAAGTATAATATAGGTCACTGGGTAGCTTGGTTTGTGAAATTCAATGACTCAATTATCTCTTTGTTGATCTTCACATTCCTCTAACCAAACCAAACACTGTCTACTTTGACAACTGCTCAATAGAGACCGATTCACCTCATTCCTATTCATTCTTCTTATCAGCTTGTCGATCCGTTCACCATACTAAGGCATCCTAAATCCTTTCAAAATTTTGTAATCATGTTAGGACTTTGTGATTTAGACCGTCCAACTTGAGAGGCTATTAAATCTATGCCTTAGTTCATTCTACCTTACTATGCAAGGTACAATGTTATCCTTCATGACCTCCTCTTCGGTTCCCAGCAGAAGGACAGGGCCAACAAGTCCAACATTCTATTTTCTAGTTATTGGGCCTGATTAAGCACATACTTAAGTAGTGTAGGTTGTTAAGTTGGTTTCTTGATTCCTTTTTAGTTTTTAGGAATGGTAAGCTAGTTAGAGTATTATTTTCTATTAGGTATATACAATGTTTTAAAATATGTTACGCAATGCATAATGTGGACGCAACCATGCGGATGCAGTCAGCAACGCATCAGCAATGCACCGCAATTGCAGTGTGATTGAAATTCACACCAAAAACTGCAACAAAACACTGTTACGGTTGCAACGGGATAAATTCGGATTTGTAACGGCAATATTGCATTTTTACTTTGAAGTTTAAACAGAATTTTAAGAAGAAGACAAAATTGATTTCAAATCCAACTTTTATATGTTAGAAACTCAGAATTCAGAAAAGGAGGTCATGAAGGATAATTCACAATTTCACTCAATAATTCACAATTTCACTCACCACAACTTCCTTCCTCCTTCTTGCTAATTTCACATCCTCCAAACTCTGAGAAATCCTTCCACTTCCAGCAATCCAGCGTCCACTACCACAATGAACCACTTTAAGGCAGACCGACAAGGTAAACAGTAATTAAAACCTTTCATCCCTTTTGTATTTCTTTTTTTTCTAAGAATCTGAGATAGATTAGATCTGTTGGTTGTGGGAGATGAGAGCTGGGTAGCTTGATAGAAGAGAGTGGGAGATGTTGAGAAGATTGAGAAAAGAAGAAGAAAGTGGAGAGGATGAGAGAAAGGGATGTGATAAAATAAGGAAGGAAATGGAAAGGAAAAAGGAGAAGAAGAGAGGGAAAGAGAGAAATGGTAAAGGGGAAGAAATGAATTGTGAAAGAAATGAATTAGGAATGAAATTAATGGAATTAATGGGGAATTAATTTTCTGAATGAATCGGTGGGAATTTTTCCAACCTACCAATTCACTAATAAAAACTCCAAAATAAATATAAAAATATTTAAAATTGGGCCTTGTTAAATGGGCTTAATTAGTTTATTGATAAGTTAGTATTTAATACATATTTAGAAAATTAATAAGTTAGTATTATTATATTTAATAAAATTAATTTATTGATAAGTTAGAAAATTAATACATATTTAAGAAAATTAGTATTATTTAGATATATTTAGACATATCTAAGTTAGTATTATTATATTTAAGTTATATTTAGACATATTTAAGTTAGTATTATTATATTTAGACATGTTTAAGAAAAATAGTTTATTAACAATTGTTATAAACTTATATATTTTTCTGCATTCAAGTAGTGTAAAAATTTTACAATGCCTCCAAGAAAAGAATTCTCAACTAAAAGGTTAGAGGGGTGCTCCAAGTGAAGATATTGGATGACATTTTGGAACACAAGTACCTGAACATCGAAACAATATTAAATGTAAACTTTGTGGAAAAGTGATCAAAGGGGGCATCACTAGATTGAAGCAACATATAGCACATTATAGAGGACAAGTGGTAGGTTGTCCTACAGTTACTGGTGTAGTTAGAGAAAGCATGATGAAACTCCTCCAAGATGGAAAAGAAAAAAAATTGACTCCAAAAAAAGAAAAGATGAGTTTGAAGCACGTTTAAGAGGCTATACTAATGAAGAAGATATTGATGAATGACTATATTGATAAGCAAGTGAGGCAAGCTAAACAAGCAAGCCTTAATTCACAATATGAATGGGAACAAAGGCAACATTTTAGGCAACAAACAAGGGGGTTTGAGAATATATATGAGCAAGGTGGAAGTTCTCGCGCAAGTGCTAGTGACGCTTCAAGACCGCGAGATATCGATTTTAATTTGAGGTCTACAGATTTTGATCTATTGAGGATAAAAGCGCAAAACAACCTAAAATAACTGGTCGTTTAATGGATGCGGCTAGGAAGAAGCTTAGAGAAGTTGTGGGGAAGTTTATAATCTATGAACGAGTGCCCATGAATGTAACGAGGTCTCCTTGGTTTCATAATTTAATTGTTGCAGCAGCTGAGGTCGATCAAGGAGTTAAATGTCCAACCCCTTATAAAATTTTGACTGTGTGTTTGAAAGCTGAGTATAACAATATGCGTGAATGGATCAAAACATTGAGATGCACATGGAAGGAGACTGGAGTAACGATAATGTGTGATGGTTGGACTTATAGTATAAACCACAAGCACATTATGAATTTTCTTGTGTACTCCAGCAAAGGAACTAGTTTCACAAATTCCGTTGATGCATCTGATGTTGATAGTAGAAACACAGATTACTACTTTCAGTTGTTGAATAAAATTGTGTATGAAGTGGGATAAGAATATGTCATTCAAATTGTTACAGATAATGAAAAATCAATTAAAGCAATTGGCCAAAAGTTAATGGAAAAGAGACCACATTTATATTGGTCTGCATGCTCAGCTCACTGTTTGGATCTATGCTTGGAGGATATTGGAAAAAAGAAAAGTGTGCAAAAATCACTGGAGGAAGCAAAGATGGTGACAACCTTCATCTATAACCATATATGGATAGTAAATCTTATGAAAAAATATACTAGAGGTAGAGAAATTGTTCGTCCTAGCATCACTCGATTTACAACAAAGTTCTTGTAGCTTCAAGCGATTGTGAATCAAAAGCGAGGTTTGAAACAAATGTTCAACTCTGAAGAATTCAAAAAATCTAAATTTTACAAACAAAAGAATGTGACAGCACTTGAAGCAAGGAAAATTGTGTTGGATCATGAATTCTGGAGTATGGCTACATATATACTAAAAGTGTTTGAGCCTATAGTCAAAGTACTAAGGCTGGTGGATGGTGACACAAAACACACAATGGATTTTATTTATGAAGCAATTGACCGAGCTAAACAATCAATTCAAAGACATAGCCGCTATCTATAACACCCCAAATTTATCCCCCTTGAGAATAGGTAACAGTCCTGCGGAATGGGGCATACTGCCAGATTCTCGCTTGAGCGAGAGGACCTCGCCCAAGTGAGAGGATCAGTGTTTTGAAATTAGAAATTATGGGAGTCTCGCCCAAGCGAGGAATGGGTCGCTTGAGCGAGAGGAAGCCTGTTGGGACTGTGAGATTCTCGCTTGAGCGAAAATCCCTCGCTTGAGCGAGAGCGTCAGATCTGAAATTTTAAAAAAGGCGGGATTTTCTCGCCTGAGCGAGAATGGGCTCGCTTGAGCGAGAACCCGACGACTCATCTTTAAAATAGAAACCCCAAACACATTTTAGGGTTAGAACTTTGAAGATAAGAGAGAGATGAGAGTTTTTCAAGAGCAAAGAGTCTTAGGACTCATCTTAGAGCTTGAGAAGAGGTAAACCTCTTGTTTCTAACTCTTGTTCTTCCTCTCTAACTTGTTTTGGGTATGTTGAATCAATTTTCAAAACATGAGAAACCATGGAAACTCATTCTTTAGAGTTATGGTTCGTTTTATGTTGTTTTTCTCTTCTAAACTCTTGGTTTAGAGTTGGTATTTGATGAATGGAAAGGCTTTGTAGGTTATTCATGAAAACCCCAAAAAACCCCAAAATGAGAATATGAGTAAAAAGAGAAATGGATGAAATGTTAAATGTTGATATATGAAATGAACATGTATGTTTAGATGTTTGGAAACTTGTATTGAAGTAGTTTTGGAAATCTTGAAAATATGTGAATCCCTTGTATGTTTGATGATAAAATACGAGTTGTTTATGTGTTATTTTAAATAAATGACTGACATTGTTGTTATTGGTGAAAATGAGGAAAGATCATAAGGTTGGAGGAAATCGCGGAGGAGACTTTTAAAGTTACTCAGAACCGATCCCCAACACTCACCAAGGTAAGGGATAAGTGTCTCTAAATCATACTCGCTGATGTGAATGAGGTATGTGAAAGAGGTAATGCGTTTATAAGAATACTGTTGATACCCTACCCGGAGTGGTAGTGGTTTACTGTTGATACCCTACCCGAAGTGGTAGTGGTTTACTGTTGATACCCTACCCGGAGTGGTAGTGGTTTACTGTTGATACCCTACCCAGAGTGGTAGTGGTTTACTGTTGATACCCTGCCCGGAGTGGTAGTGGTTTACTGTTGATACCCTACTTGGAGTGGTAGTGGTTTACTGTTGATACCCTACTTGGAGTGGTAGTGGTTTACTGTTGATACCCTACCCAGAGTGGTAGTGGTTTACTGTTGATACCCTACCCGGAGTGGTAGTGGTTTACTGTTGATACCCTACTCGGAGTGGTAGTGGTTTACTGTTGATACCCTACCCGAAATGGTAGTGGTTTATTGTTGATACCTTACCCGGAGTGGTAGTGGTTTATTGTGGCTATCCTACCCGGAGTGGTAGTGAATTATTGTGGCTATCCTACTCGGAGTGGTAGTGGATTATCGTGGCTATCCTACCCGAAGTGGTAGTGGATTATCGTGGCTATCCTACCCGGAGTGGTCATGGATTGTTGTAACTAGACCTGCCCGATGTGGTATGGAGAATAACTAGACTTGCCCGATGTGGTTTGGAGAATAACTAGACCTGCCCGATGTGGTATGGAGAGTAACTAGACCTGCCTGATGTGGTATGGAGAATAACTAGACCTGCCCGATGTGGTATGGAGAGTAACTAGACCTGCCCGATGTGGTATGGAGAATAACTAGACCTGCCCGATGTGGTATGGAGAGTAACTAGACCTACCCGATGTGGTATGGAGAATAACTAGACCTGCCCGATGTGGTATGGATAATGAACTAGACCTGCCCGATATGGTATGGATAATGAACTAGACCTGTCCGATGTGGTATGGAGGATAAACGAGACCTGCCCGACGTGGTATGGAGATGTAATTGGACCTGCCCGATGTGGTAGAGGATTATCTTGTGAAAGAACTCGGTGAATACGATTAAGGGTGAATACGACATATGAGAAACGAGGATGTTAAGAATGAAAGTCATATGCATGCTATAGGATATATATTATGGGATATATATACTATAGGGTGAATATGAATGTTGAAAATGAGGATGTTAAGAATGAAGGTAATATACATGCTATAGGATATATATTATGGGATATATGTTCTATAGGGTGGATATGAATAATGAGAAGAACGATGCTTCGAATGAACGTAATATGCATGCTATAGAATATATATTATGGGATATATATGCTATAGGATGAATATGGATAATGTGGAAATGAACGAAAAAAGATATGAATGTTACATTTACGTAATTGTGGTTATAATTTATATTAATGCTTAATTGTATTTGAAAATGTGGATTATCATGTAATGTTAGTTTTTTTTGAACTAATGACTTACTCACTTGTTTTGTGTTTGTTTATGATAATTTCATTGTAGGTAAATGAAGGAATTGAGGAGGAAGTTCACTTAGGAAGCTTATGTGTTTATTATCTTGATTGTCTTTATTGCTACTTGACATTGTAGTTGATTTGATAACATTTTTGGGATGAATGTAAATCTGATTAGGACAATACTAAGATATGTAGTTATGGAGGTTATAACTTTTAGGAAGTCCATACTGGTTGTATGTGGTAATTACTAGATGAATGAATTATGTTTTTCCGCAACATGAATTGCATGATAAAATAATAGGTTAGAAGATTAGTGTCAAGGAATGACTCATGAATGTTTTTCAGTAAAATAATGAATGTAGGTAAGGAAAGATTTTAAATAAACGAAAAATTTTCAAGGGTAGAATTCGGGTCCTTACACTATCATTCTCAATACAATGATATAGTTGATAAGAGATGGAAATTCATGCACTCCGATCTTCACTCTATAGGTATGTTAGTAAAATTTTATATTCAATTTTATCACATGATTCATAATTTCATATATCCATTCTAATATTCACACTTTAATAAATTGATAGGTTATTTTCTTAACCCGCAATTCCAATATGGAGTTGAACATGGAACTGATGTCTATAAAGAAACATTTGATGGAACAAGTAATGTCATCATGAAACTTGAAAAAAGCATCGATAAGCAAATTAAAGCTTTGAATCAGGTTCACTAGTTCATAATGAAATCTAATATTTTGATATTTTTAATTATAATTTAAGTTTATACATTTATATAATGACATGTTGTTTTATGTTATACAATTGCTTCTTTTTAGAAATAAATCAGATACATTTGGTACACCTCAAGCTCAAGCAGCTTGGTCTAGAATGAATCCAGGTAAAATAGCATTCTCATATTTCTTTATACTAGTATATTTAAAACACTTTTTATGAGTATAATAACTTATTTATTTTCCCGTTGACATAAATAGATGAATGGTAGATGATATTTGGTTCATGCTCTCCTGAACTTAAAAGCATTGCAATTAAAGTTCTTAGTCAAACAACTTCAACCACAAATTGTGAGAGAAACTGGAGCACATTTAGCTACATTCATACAAAGAAAGGGAATAGACTCACATAAAATAGGTTGCATAGGCTTGTCTATACATTTTACAATATGAAGTTGAAGATGAGAATTGAAATGAGAATAAGTCACAAAGAAATTGAAGCAAGTTTTAATCCTATTAATCTTGACAACATATTTCAAGAATATGACCCATTGTCTGAATGGATAGAAGAAAGGGAAAATCCAGCATTATATGGAGCACAAAATGCAGAGTGACTTCCTATAATTGATATCGATGATGAAAACGAGAATATGGAAGTTGATAGTGATAATGTTGGTTCTGATGAAAATAGTGGTGGTATAAGCCCACCTAGTGACGATGGTGGCAATGGCGGTGGTAATTTTGAGGTTGGAGGAAGTGATGATGAAGGTGAGCAAATGCACAATGATCCGTATGAGAGATGCCATTGCTTAGGTGTGATCATAACCTCATTGATGTCGCAATGCATAGATCGGGTATGGTTCATTCTAGTGATTCATATAATGGTAATAGTAGAACTGAGTCGCAATCTAGGAAAGGAAAAAAGAAACAAAATATTACACTTGAAGACACTTCATCTTCTAGTATTGCACAAAATTTTAGTGATTTTATCATTGATGAAACATCCCAAAGCAATCAAGGATACAATCCAATGCACCCGCCATATTATCCACATGGTTATTATACACATGATCAGTATGCAAGTGAACAATTTCCAGCTTACCAGTCCTCATCAACAGATTATCAAGAACCTTATTATCAACAATCAAGTCATGAATTTTTTTGTTATGTCTTTGGACAAGGAGCTACACGAGATGGTAGTCGAGATGACAATGAAGATTATGCTCCTCCACGCCATTCTAACATGTGGTAACAATTAACAATGCGAATGTGAGTACTCTAGTGAATTTAATATTACCTTTACTTTTTCAAGTGACATTTTATAACATATTAATTGTGATGTTTTATCTTACTTTATTTTGTAGGAATGTCATGTCTATATGGAAATATTGACTTTACTTCTTAATTAAGTATTTCATGATGATGAGAATTGTAATATATTTTACAACTTGTACTCCTCTAATTGAATGTAATTCACATTTGTTAATGTAAAAATATGATAAAATGTTTTCTTTTAATTATAAAATTATATTATTTATATTAAAAAATAAAAATCTATTTTAAATTATTAGTTGTCATTAAACAAAATCAAATAATGAAGAAAAAAACTATACAAAATTAATAATAATAATAGTTATAGTAATTATACATTATTTTTTACATTTTGTGCATATATTAATTAATTTCACGCCGCAGTGGCCGCAATTCGAATCGCAGCAGCCGCATAGGCCATAATCACAGTAACCGCAATCGCAATTTAAAACACTATATATATATATATTCAAAGTTATTCATTTGATTGAGATGTTAAGTTATAGAACTCCAACAAATAAAGTGCGGTTTAGTTTTTCTTCTTTAGTCATCTTTCTCAAGCACTCATAGAAATTGAGAGAAAGTATTATTCTTGATATAAGTATTTTATAATATTACTTATTTGAGGATACTGGAAAATATTGTACTCGTTCATATGTATTATTCTAGTGATGTAAGGTCCTGCTACATTCTCAAGATAACTAAAATGTGAAGAGTTCGATTCCTGAGAGACATTTGTTGGGAGGGACAGTTACTCATCCCAAATGATATTAGTTCCTTACGCATAAGGTCAGAAAATATCATTAATATTACAAACAAAATTAATAAACTTTTAGTATTTATAACATTCCTTATCTACTTAAGAATTCTCTTTCACAATTTTGACTCAATTCAAAGTTCAGCACCTTTCTCTCCATGTTGGTGTCTCTCTACCAAACTTGGTTCAGTTGGCTGTTTCTTTACCTCTTGTTGGTCCAACGAACTTGGAGCTTCTTCCTTGTAGTTGTACACAACCAAACCTAACAACAATAATTTGTCAAATTCAAGGTTTCCCGTGCTCTAGGGACTCTATTTATAATACCATTTAAAATTAAGATTCACTTACTGAGTATTAAATTATTGGGTAGAAAGGGTATCGAAATGAAGTCCAAGATCCTGTTAGTCATACTGTTCAGTTAATCATTAGCAAATTACCTCCATTGTTAGCTACAATTAATTTGAAGCCAATAAGAACTATTCGCTTCGTTAATGCATACGCAAGAACTTCAAAAAAATAAAGGAAAGTACAATATTTATCCTACTAAAATTATATTTTTGTTATTAAAAAAAGGAAATATATGCAATTATGTCTCCAATGAAAATCATCTTTATTCATAAGAACAGCTGTATACTAATATCAGACCCAAAAAAGCTGCATACAAATATCAGACCCAAAAGCCTTCGACTAGCCTTTGTATTACTACTTTCGGCTCTGCTTTTCTATCTCGATAGGATAGACAAGTGCATTAGGTAATAATATAATAATTCAGAAAAAGAAGAGATAAATGTTTGAATTTCAATTATTAGGAGCAATATCATCGTCCTATCCTCTGGACCTGGACCACATGAAACCGATAAGTGTTTGGCATTTGAATCATCATGGGAGAGACACATAGGTAAAGCATGATATTTAGATTACTATTGAATATATGTGGTTAATAATAACTCGTGTTTTAAATTGCGGTTGTATTAATAGTTACGGCTACTACGATTGTGGTAATAGTTGGGGCTATTGCGATTGCTATTATTGCAATGTGGAGTGTGACAGTTGCACTGTGAATTATTTTTATTAAAACAATATTTTTTAATCTGATGTGGCTTCATGTGGTTCAACGCGGTTGCGTTGTGGCGCGATGCAACCAAATCATTATTATTTTTATTAAAACAATATTTTTTAATCTGATGTGGCTTCATGTGGTTCAATGCGGTTGCGTTGTGGCGCGATGCAACCAAATCATTATGATTCGAAGTTACACTGCAATTATGGTGTGATGCGATTGTGACGATCACCACAACCACAATATTACAGCCATATGATGTGGTCTCCGCAATTTAAATCACTCATAAAAATATTAGTAGATAACGTTGTTCATTTTGGTTAGAGGAAGTAGCGTCACTCCATTCTTTTGAAATTTTATCGAGCATATGGTTCCTGATTCGTTTGGGCGTTATTATCTACTCTGTAGCTGATCTAAGAAAATGCCTCCCTAACTAAATATTATTGGAGGATCCATGAATATCGTTTCAACAATTTACGTCAGTTGAATTTTGGAGATGAATGGAGAAAACAATTGGAAACTTAAGAATCATGAAATATATTTATGAGACTTGTGAGATGATACTCAAATTTTTCAATTTTTTTCCATAGATCCTTCTTAACTCAACTCGCAAACAAACAAACAATTACGTATTTTTTCGAGTTTAATTTTGGAGGGAAGAAACAAAAAATGAAGACTTAGGAATCATGTAACAAATATATTTTATGCTCTCATTTATTGTTTTTCGTTTCATTTCTCTCTAGAATTCAACTCACAACCTCATACCTAATAACAATCATGTACCAAAAAGAAAAATAACAATTCCTAGTCATTAGTAGTGATAGGTATATTCATCCACACATCTCGCAGTAATTAACTCCACCAATAGTAGCGTTAAGCTAATCCTCTCATAATCCTCTCATACACGTGTATTCCGCAATCCTTGGATTGAGCGTAATCCATATTCATATACCTATTCTATTAGAAGTAAAGATCATCTTCATAGAGATAAGTATTACAAAAAAGAAAAATATAATACGATAAAACATTTTTATTCTTTTATATATAATGAAATAACATTTCTGCTATTAAAAATACAAGTAAAATCAATCGGTAAATGTTTACCAATATTTTTAGAAATGTTTAATTATTCATATGCTACAATTCTAATTCTACGTGTCAAACATATCGTTATTTTGGACAGGTTCAAAGAGTGAAGTAAAATATTCTAAGTATTGTGGGAGACTATTTATTTAGAAAATTTTAAAACAAAGTTTTCAATTAAAATAAAAATTCAAAATAATAAAACCTATAAACACCTTTATTTTCACTTAAAGTGTATTTTGGACCGATGAGAATGGAGATGGGGAAATTTACTTAAAATGCTTTATTTTTGTTGGTCTATGAATTTAGAGAGAAATGAGGAAAAATCTAATAGGTCAAATTTTATTATCTTCCCATTTTACTTTCCCTCCAAAAATTTATAGTTTTCCAACTGAAAAAAGTATTAAATATAAAGGTTAGATGCTTATCTAAAGTACAGGTTTCTCTTTAGCATTTAATGTCAAAATTATGATATAGATTCATTAAAAAAATATAATGATATACATGTATGCACTTTAAGCAAAATGCATTGTAGATGATATAAACGGTGTTTTTCCTTTTCTTATCTTTTATTTACCAAAACCAACAAGGAATATATATATATATATATATATATATATATATATATATATATATATATATATATATTCCCTTCATCTTCTATTTTCTCCTCTTCCCCATCCATTCATTAAAATATTTTCCTAAATCTATGCTCTCTACTTTAAATCATATACATTGTTAAGATTTATATATCATTTGAACTTTCTTGTTAAAGATTTTTAAAGCTCAAAAACTAAACTACTTGTGTTATATTAAAACACTAGTGTTATTTCATGCAACGTATATAAAACAAGAATCTTATCCTAGTACTACTATAAAACATTCGGATCCAGTCAAAGTGTCAAAGCCGCACGCATCATAATTCCCACTTTCCAGCCTCAACCCCTGACAATGATAGCGTCTACAAGTAATGATGAAAATAAATTTTGTATTTTAAATATAAATATTCAATATATAGTATCATTTTGATACATATTTTTAGTTGAATAACTTATTTTGATACAAATTATTTAATAAATAAAAGTTATATAGACTGAAAATAAAAATATTTATACACGATAATGATAAATTTAATCAATAATATTAAATTAATAATAAAAGTAAAATATATATATATATATATAAATATTGTCATTAATTATTAATAATAGATATAAATTAAAGATACTAGTTTAATATCCTTCTATCTACTTGTAGTACTTTATTTATGATTCATTTATAAGGAAGGATGAAATATAAGTTCTTATATATATTTTACATCTATAAAATATTTTCTCCATCGAGATCACTTTTGATGCACAATATTTATCTATAGATATTAGACCTTTTAAAATTGGTGAGTATGTCATAGCCTAGACATTTATAGGGCATGAGTACCTTATTAGTTATCTTTAATTAAAATTGAGCTTTTTAACCTAGAAGAATGAGACTATTTTAAATTGAGTTAGTATCGTGTTTACTCATCCACACATTCGGGATAACCATTTATTTTTTCCATTTTGAACACCTTTGACTATTTAACTATTACCTTCCGGCCAGTTGGATTAAACTACAATCAACTCATCAACTACATACATAGTTTAATTTTCTTGTAAAACTTCACTAGTTAAATATATGTTTTCAGAATGTTCCTATTGCTTGTTATACATCTACTTAGTTCTGCATTTTTGATATAGAATCCTCTTAATAATTTTATAAACTTATAAAATGGTATATGTAATGGTAAAATGTACATATAATATTAGCAATACACCTTTTTAATACATTATTTATAAAACATGACCTAATAGAGTAAATATGTTAAAGAGTTAGACATTAATATGCAATATATATTTTTTAAAGAGTTTAAAAAAGTTAAAATTTAAATATTTTCTTAATATTATTTCGATCGGCATGCTACACTACACAACCTTCTTATACGAGTTTGAGCTGTAATTTTACATATATAAATTATAATGGGACTTTTTAACCTCCCTCATTTTACATGTTTTACTATATTAATTAACATATTTATAAAGGAGGAGAGATTCACTTACTCAACATTTTAGTCATCAATTCTAGGAAATCTAATGGTTTATATCTGTTGTATCAGTAGCCTGCAACAATGACACGAGATAATCTTTACTGGCTGAGTCACGACCAGGTCGCTCTCTTTAAGACGTTTCGTGGTACTGCCTCAAGGTGCAAGCAGACTATCAACCACGCCGTCCCCAGGATAAAACAGCCCAACTCTCTGTTATACGATATCTTACTGCACTGTAAGAATCGCTCTCGAATACACCCAAAAAATATGGCTACCAATGCCAATTCAGAAATACCCACAATATTGGAATCTTATTCCAACTCTAGTGCCACGGAAAGAAAGGGAGAGAAGGAGGCCGGAAATGCGTCGGCAGAAAATATGGAGGGAGAAAGAAAAGAGCAAGTAAATTCGTACTTGCTCTTGGTGCAAGTATTAATGAGGAGGGGAGGCCTCTATTTATAGCGTGAGGCCTCCAACCGACCCTCCATCCAACGGCCCAGAATAAAAAATAAAATAAATATTTATTTTTGTACAAAAAAAATGTTGGGCCCGAGCCCGAACACGAACCGAGCCGGCCAGCCGGACGGCGGAGGTGGTGGTGCGCGCGCGTGTGTGGGTTTTGTTTGTGTGAGTCCTCACCCACTCACAAAACCCATTGTACCCCTTGGGGCACACCCCAATGGTGGGACTTGAGCCTTATAAGGTCTTCTACCTTCCCTTCTCCAACCAATGTGGGACTTGGAGAGTTTTTTGAAATTCACACTCCAAGCTCCCTCTTTAATGGCCACTTTAATATGCTTTAATGCATCTTGAAACCAACTCTTTTCAACAATATCTATTGTCAAATTCAAATCATTAAATTTCCTAAGAATTAATGGTTAAAATGTAAAATAAGTTTTTTAAAATTACTATTAGCAAAATCTGATCCTCCCTTTATAAATATAACAATTGAATTCAAATTCAAATTTTTATCAACGGGTCCCACCTGCCAACTTGGTTTGTTGGCACATTTCTATCTCTACGCAACATTTTATTGCTTTACCAATGGAACCCCACTTCTAAGCACAAAACTAACTTGAAAACCCCAATTTACCCTCAATGATGATATCAAATCATTTTAAACTTATGAATTCTAGGACACGAGTCCAACCTTATCTCAAGGACAATGGCATCACTGACCAGCCGCCATTAGACTTCACTAATATGTAATATTTGTACTATTTAAAATTATTTATAATCCACAAGTCATTCAAATCCAAAAAATTAAATAAATATATTAGAGTTAATGAATTTAAGTGAATAGATTCCAATAGATAACTTTAGTAATGGATGAATTTGAATTCATCTATCATATCTAATTGATATCCATAGATAAATATTCATTTAGATAGATGTCAAAAAAAAAGAATCTAAAATATTGTTGGTTGATTTTCAATTTCATTTAATATTCAAGAAAAAACTAAATTCAATCAAATTCATTCATGATTCTCACTCTCAATTTTAATATTTTATTAAATTGATATTAATTATAAGACAAGTCGATGTAATTAATTTTAAAAATTTATTTTAAGTACATAACATATATAAGTATGATAAAAAAATGTACGCATTGGCACTGTATACGTGTTGTACATTGTCACTACATCATCCACCATTTATATTTAATCATCATTAACTCTTCAAAAACGTAATCCAAATGAATGATATAATGATTATGTATAAATCTTTATACTAACAAACAGTATATAAATATTACATTCTATAAGTATTAGTTAAATTTTTTACACCTTAAATGTCGTATGCTTGTACAATATTGCAAAAAAATATTTTTTTAAAAAGTGCTTTTTTAAAAGGTGATTTTAAAAAAATGTTATATTGAGATAATAGTTTTTAAAATAATGATTTTCTTCAATAATATTTTTAGTTCCAATAAAAAATTCAAATGAATTTGATAATCATTTATCCAAATCCATGAAAATGGAATCATGGATGGATTAGATGGATTAGAATCCATCTATTAAGTTTGGATATAAATGGATTACATAACTTCAAATTTTGTTTAAATTGATTTATATAGATTAATGTATGACTTTCCATCTATCCATTAGTATCCAAATCCAAATTCATCTAAATTCATTCATTTGGTACCATTAATTTTTGACAATGATTTTTGAGAAAGGACATAAAGGAGATGAGGATATATATATTTCATGTATGTTTTAATTAATGAAAAATTATTTAGTATATTGATATTGGATCATTTAATAAAATATCTTTATAATATATTGCTCAAAATATCTCAAGACACTACATCAATAATTAAACTTTTATCCTACTTGTAAAATCACTTACCTAAATCAAATGATATCATAAAGTAGGTAAATCATTTCCTTGGTTATTTCTCACTACTTGATGCAATGACCTTGCTCTTTACACACGATCCAAACGATACAACGAGTAGATTTCCAAATCAATCACACATGTAGATTTCCAAATCAATCACACATGTAGATTTCCAATGGACCATTCTTTCTCACTCTTTCAGATTTCATCTATATGCCACGTTAAAAAAAAACCATACCACATTGCTTTTCTATCTCTTTACAATGGACCCCATTTTTATGAAAAATTTCAAACTAATCTATTGGAAACCAATCACAGTATCTATTCTTCTCCCATGGTAACGGCCCAATACCCGTACTATTTGTGGTACCCGTGGTAGCGGATATCTGCGGGTACCCAACGAGTTTTCAATTTTAATTATATTTTATACATTTTACAATAATTAAGTTATAAAAATAATTTTTACTTAAATATTGTGATATGTATATGATAATTTTATGATTATAGTCTATTTACTAAATTTTATTATAAAGTAATAATAAAATAAACAAATATAATGTTAAATTAATAATAACTAAGTATAAATTATTTAATTAAAATTTATACGCGAGTACCCGCGGAATGAGTATCTCACATATGAGCTATTTTTGCAAGTACTCATTGTGAATATTTAGACGGGTCCACGTTCATACCCCCTAACCCTCTTGGCCTAATCTCTTTTCCACATGGCGACAAAGTATGACAACCATATAATGCCTTCCCTTCTTCCCACTTCAAAAAATTTCAATCCTCTCTTCCCCTTTTGTATGCTTTACAACATCAAGCTTGGTCTTCGTTTGTATCCTAATTCTCACCAAACCCTTAACATTTTGGTAGCCAAATTAGACACATATGGGAACCCCACAGTCCAATTTGCCACCAGGTTTTAGGTTCCACCCAACTGATGAGGAACTCATTCATCACTATCTCGTCAAGAAGGTAGCCTCCATCCCCTTGCCAGTTACTATCATTGCCGAGGTTGATATCTATAAGTTGGATCCATGGGATTTACCAGGTTTGTTTATATATCTCCAACTCCAAGGTCCTATTTTTGTTTCATAGTTAGTAACTATATAATAAATATTTTAACAACTGATCTTAACGTGTTGAACTTTTGTTAATTCAAATCTTGTCTCATATATACTAATAAGTTTTTGATTTAGTGGTATAAGACCTCACTAGATCCTCATATAACCAAAATGCCAAAGTTTTGATTCGTGAGAGTGACATTTGTTGAGATGGATAATCATAATGTTCGAAAAATATTATTTCCTTACCCATAAGACGATGGAATACCTTGATAGTACCAACAAAATATTGTCTCATATGATATTAAGTTTTAGTGAAAATGAATTAAAAGGAACAATAATAATGAAAGTTTAAATTTTTTAATCGACATGACATAATAGAAGATTTCGGACAACATATGTAAAGTTTAGCCTAGGTAAGAGTCTAAACTTTATTTGTTTTTTGTTTGTTAATCAGCAAAGGCTGCATTTGGGGAGAAAGAATGGTATTTTTTCAGTCCAAGAGACCGCAAGTACCCTAATGGTGCTAGACCTAACAGGGCAGCTGCTTCAGGATATTGGAAGGCCACTGGCACAGATAAGACTATAGTGACATCATTGGCAGGAGAAGGACGAGAGAACATTGGTGTGAAGAAGGCTCTTGTATTTTACGAAGGAAGGCCCCCAAAGGGTGTCAAGACCAATTGGATTATGCATGAATATCGTCTTCTTCACAACAACGGACCTAATAATAAGGTCAAAGACACCTCCATGAGGGTAAGTGACCTCACCGAACAATACCAAATAGTGACAAGGAGCATATAAATCGTGTTACTTTATATAGTGTGAGTGATTTGAAAAAATATATTTTAATTAAAAATTTAATAATTAAGTGTTTTTTCACTGATCATATTAAATAACACATAAAAGTGGTATAGACAAAATACATTTTCATAAACAAAGTTATAAATTAGAAACTATCGATAAATAGAGTTAGTTCCTCTCCTACTCGATAGAAATTGAAAGACACCACACAAAAATCTTTAATGAATACAAAATTAAGTTATTTTTCACTACAAAAATGTTAAAAGTATGAAAGTTTCATTTATCCACATATTTCAATTCTCCGGTAACAATTTAATTATTTTATTAAATTATAAACCAAATTTGATGAAATTAAAGTTGGGACTATTCAATAAACCTTGTGAGTTGTGACTTGTGAGCGGCCAAAGTATTCGATAAGTGAAACTTATGTCCATTTTAGGAGTTTACTCTTTTGTAAGGTGTAAATTTTGTCCAACAAAAAGCTTTTATGGACTATATTGAGTCACTCATTACTCATTGCTATGTTTTTCCTTTAAAATTTAAATATCCTTCAGCTTTTCAGAAAGTACCAATATTTTTCAATCTAGTTAATGAAAATCTTTTAACTCTGTTCTGACTCTCATATATCCATAACTTAACTGACATGATTTTTTTGTGCTTATGCAGTTAGATGACTGGGTTTTGTGCCGGATATACAAGAAAGCTAAATACACAGTATCTGCAACAAAAGTGGTAGGTGATGAAGATAATTCAGAAGAGAAACTATTCAAAGATACCCTTTTACCAATCTCTCATAAAAATTCAAATTCTCCACAGAACACACTAATATCTCAGAAATCTGTATCCTTTTCCAACCTATTGGATGCCATGGACTACTCCATTCTAAGAAGCTTCTTATCTGAGACAGAGAACCATTCCAATAACCCACCAGGATCAAGTGTGGGCTTCAACAGTGGGAATAGCATGGATCAACAAACTTTTCAAATCAACACCAACATCAATGGCCACATGTTTCATATGAATCCTTCAGTCCCAAACATGGAAAATATAATAAAGCCCAAGCGCCAGCATTCATCAAATATAGATGAGGATATGCAGTTATATCCTTCAAAGAAATACCTTAGTTCTTCTTGCAATTTGCCTAACACTAATGCCCAATATCATCAGAGCTACCTCATGAACCAGTCTTTATTGAATCAGCATTTACTTTTGGGCCCTCATCCTCGATTTCAGGGATAAACCATAAAAACTAAGTTATTCCAAAATAATGGAACAGGATAAGTAACATATCATAAAATATATGATGATGAAACAAAAATAGAAAAAAATAATGAATAATATTATTTTTAATTGACCTAACATGTTTTTATTGGTATATTATAAAATTTGTAGCATGGGGGACATAAGATATATGTCCATATCAACAAGCTGACCCCACCAAAAAAAGATAGTCTTTCTTTAATTTTTATTTTAAAATTCTCCCTCTTTGATTTGTGCTAGAAGAAGATGAGAAAATAGAGGGATTTGGATTGGAGAAGGGAACTGTTTGATATGGAATTAAAAAGAAAGATTCCTTCATTCAAATTGTGCAAAGAAAACTTTCATCTTTCAAATGTCATGACGAATAGGAAATAAAGTTATATACAAAATAATGTTTATTTGCAAGTGTTGAGGCTTGGAGGATAGTTTCATTTCATCCTATAACTATTATTATCTAGATAAGGTATTCTCTTTATGATCATTTTCTTATGACATATCAAATTATTTTATCTTACTTATACATTGTTTTGCCATTTATATTTCTACATACATCTCTAAAAGAACATCTAAATATCGAAGAACAATTAATAAATAAAGTCTAGGTATAAAATTTTCTTTTGTGTATTCGTGCTTAGTGTTAGATTATTTCAGCAATCAAGTGGTCTATGTGTTTAGAAGTTACTAGTTTGAATTAAAGTGCCTAATGTGATGATGGTTGGCAATTGATGAGTCAAACTAGTGGGGGTTATTAGTAACTCCCTCCCTTCTCACTTCATAGGAGGTTTTCCATGATAGAGGAGAAGTTACAACTCCTCCTAATCTCATTCTATAGTAGAGACACTCATACACTAGAAAAGCAAGGCTATTATTTGCTATATCATAACCAGAAACACAAAAAGAGAATTCAAAGCATTAGTAGCTGCATCAAAGGAAAGTGCAGTGTCATATAGAGAACGAAGGAAACTGAGTTCCTAATCATCAAGGAATGCATAAAGGGAAGGTGGAGAGGTGAGAACAAAGGCAATCCGAAAGGCAACCAGATACCGCAATGAAACCATATATTATTCCATCTCTTCATTTATCACATGTGAATGTCATAATGTCAAGGTCCTAATTAAAGGGTTCTTATGAACCATCAAAGACTCATGAAAAATATTCTTAAAAGTCTAACAATTGGTATCAGAGCATAAGGTTAGGGACATTATGACATTCCTTATATTCATGAAATTGAATGATGTATATTTCTGGAAGTGATTTTGAGAAGGATTTTATAACCATATTGTGGGGAATCACTCTTTTAAATTTTATGACTAAATTAAGCATATGTTGATGGCTTTATTTTAAAAGTATAACAGTAGAAACATATGTTGATGGCTCTAAAACCCACTATGACAGTACGTGTTGGATTATTAATTGCGTAACTTGCGTAATAATCCACCTTGACACTGATATTGCAGTACATGTTTGATTTTATTTAATGCGTACAGATTAGGATAATGGAACCAAAGGTGATTTGGGTTTATAATGGAACCAGATTAGGATAATTGTAGTAACCCATATGCGTAAAGATTTTATTTGTTAACTATGATGCAAATTTTGATCACCCAAAGGTGGATCATTGCATGTAACTAAGATTATGATGTCATAAGGATAATTATTTGGGTTTGTTCATTTATTATAACCCATATCTTGATCACCCAAAGGTGGATTATTGCATGTATTTAATGACATTAAAGTTTTAAACATACTTGTTTGTGCTTGTTTATCCAAAGATAACATGCATGTTTAGAAAGTATGATTAATTACCCATTAAAGAATAATATGAAGCATCATTAGTAAGGTTTAATGCATTTAAATTTTATCCAAAGATAAATTAAGTGCATTGATAAAAGTTTAGTTTGAATCCATAAAGGTTTATTCAAAGCACTGAAGGTTTAGGCAATGGATGTGTCAAGTTCAACAGACTGAATTATGCTGATTGGTCCGAACAGATCCAGTTCTCACTAGGTGTAATGGAGTTGGACTTGAACATCATTATGGATAATGTGCCAACCATAACTGAGACCAGCTCAGAGGCAGACAAGACTCTTATGACGCTTGAGAGCGGTCAAACAGGTTGAGCCTTAGCTTGATGAAAATGTCAATCTCTGACAATGTCAAGCCGTCTATGCCTAAGACGGATAATGCAAGGGAATTTATGAGAATGATCAAGGAGTACTCCTAATCAGACATTACTGATAAGTCTGTGGTGGGAAATCTCATGACAGAGCTGACGACCAAGAAGTTTGATTGGTCGCAGCCCATTCATGATCATGTAACTAGCATGACAAATATGGCTGCGAAAATGAAAGGCATGGGAATGGAGGTGTGATGTGAACCCAAGTGAGCCCAAACTGGATAATGATAATTTAAGGGGCATAGGTGGCCCCATGACAAGGGCAAGGGCCAAACGGGTACAAGAGGCACTAGGACTACTCATGGAAGGCATCAAAGAGAATGCTCCACGTTCAAATCAAGGGAGCCCTCACTTCATTCATTATGTGACTTTGCATATTGGCCGAAATGGGGAAAATAATTCCCAAACATCTTAATTGGGCCAAGGCCGTGTCCAAGGTATGGCTAGGACATCCTTAATGTGTCCTAATTTTTTTTACTAGTTCTAACTTACTTTTGTTTACTTGAATTCAGAATAAAGGTTGCCTTAAACTCGTGGGGACCATAGCATTAACTTCATTCAACATCATTAAAAGCTGGAGAGAGGATGTACTTATTGCACCAGATTGGGAACTCAAGTATGGTAAATGAGGGTGTGAGTTTCGTGCACTCACTTAATGTATCCAAATGGGAAAGTCCATATTGATAAATGAAGAGAATGATTTTTGTGAAAAGCCTCCACCCATTTAATACAACCGAATGGGGAACTCAATCATGATAAATGTGGGTGTGAGTTTCGTGCAATGCATCCAACCAAGACCTATGCACAATTCAAAGTCCAAAATTGCTTCCTTAAACTTGTGGGGACCAAGGCATTAAAGGATGGCCGAATTTCTCTTTCAATTGGCTGGACCACTTCATGGAAATTCAAAGAGTCTTGCATTTTGTAATTTAATTACTTAGGAATTCCCATGTAGGACATTTACTTGCATTATTTTCGTGTTGAACATGGCTGGAAGGGTGCAATGTAACCAGCCATGTATTAGGATTAATCTAGACCAAATTAAGCCTTGATTCATGGTAGAGTCACGTGGGAACCATCATGGTTTGCCTATAAGTGTACTTCTAATTTGCTGAATGAAATCAAGTTTTGTTGGAGTTAAAAATTAAGGAGTATTTCCTTGTATGAGAGCTTTGTCTTCTCCAAACTTCTTGGCTGAACCAAGATTAAAAGTTCTTATCAAGAACCAAGTTCTTGTGGCGAACATCACCCGGCTTATCAACACTCAAGTGTTGTGGCGCCTACCACCCCATATCTTACCCATCTTCTTTTATCTTACAATATCATTCCGCTGCCAAAATTCATCCACAAAATAGCCCATAAAAACGTGGGCAAAGTGCAACACCAATCAAGATAGATCAATACCAAGAACTTCCTAAAGAGGTTCACATCAAGGTGACAGAAGCATTCTTAGTACAGTTCATCATTAACTCCCTTCCTGTTGAGTTTGACCAATTTCAGGTGAACTATAACACCATAAAGGAGAAATGAAATTTTCAGGAAGTAAAGGTCATGCTTGTTCAGGAGGAGGGGAGGTTAAAGAAAATGAAGAATGACTCCATTCACTTATCCATTCCGGAGCCAGATTCAGATTCAGGCCAAGTAATAGGAACAAAGGAAAGGGGAATGAAAAGATTCCCATTAAAGATGGGAAAATCCATAAAGAAATGAAGTGCTTCTTCTGTAAGAAGAATGTGCACTATAAGAAGGATTGTCCTAAAAGGAAGAAATGGTTCGAAAAGAAAGGTAAACTTTTTGTTTCCGTTATAGATGAACTATTTCTTACCGGAGTTCCTAATAATACTTGGTGGTTAGACTCTAGTGCAACAACTCATGTGTCACATATTGTGCAGAGATTCCTTTCAATCCAAACCCAGGAAACTGAGAAGTTTCTCTACATGGGGAACAGAATGAAGGCACGAGTTCATGGAATTGGAACATATAGATTGATCCTAGATAGTGAAAACTATTTAGATCTAGAAAAGTGTCTTTATGTTCCTGAATGTGCCAAGAACTTGGTTTCTGTTGCTAGGCCGGATTGTATAGGATTTAATTTTAAGATTGAACATTCTGGTTTTAAATTGTATAAACATTCGTACTATTTTGGTCCTGGTACTTTAATGAATGGTTTATATTGCTTCAATCTTGATTTTAAATTTAAGGAATCTTTATTTAATGTTGAACATGAAGTTAGTAGCAAGCTTAAAGATTTTGATAAGAATTCTGCTTACTTGTGGCATAAAAAATTAGGCCATATATCCAAAGAAAGGATAATGAGGTTAACAAAAAATGAGACTTTACCTCTTTTGGATTTTGACGATTGGGATGTTTATTTAGATTGCATTAAAGGAAAGCAAACTAAACATATATCAAAGAACCCAGCCACAAGAACTAGAAAACTTCTTGAATTGATACACACAAATATTTGTGGTCCTTTTGATGTTCCATCTTGGAATGGTGAAAAGTATTTCATCACTTTTATAGACGACTACTCACGTTATTGTTACCTATATTTGTTGCATGAAAAATCTCAATCATTGGATGTCCTAAAGGTATTCATTGATGAGGTTGAGAGACAACTTGAAAAGAAGATTAAGGTTGTGAGGTCTGATAGTTGTGGTGAATATTATGGAAAGTATAATGAGAATGGACAATGTCCAGGACCATTTGCAAAGTTTCTTGAAAGTCGAGGCATATGTGGTCAGTACACTATGCCTTACACACCGCAACAGAATGGTGTGGCTGAACGGCGGAATCATACTTTAATGGAAATGGTTAGATCAATGTTGAATCATTGTGATGTACCTTTATCGTTGTGGATGTACGGATTAAGGACCGTTGTGTATCTGCTGAATAGGGTTCCTAGTAAGGCAGTTCCTAAAACTCCCTATGAGTTATGGACTGGAAGGAAACCCAGTTTGAGACATCTCCATGTTTGGGGTTGTCCAGCAGAAGTAAGGGTGTACAACCCACATGAAAAGATGCATGATGCAAGAACCATTAGTGGTTTCTTTATCAGCTATCCAGTAAAGTCAAAATGGTACATATTTTATTGTCCTAATCATAATACGAGAATAGTTGAGTCTGGTAATGCTAGGTTCATTGAGAATGGTCAAACCAGTGGGATTGATAAATCACGAAAGGTGGATATTATAGAGACTTCAGATAAATCTTCTTCACCGAAGATGTCTCCTCAGGTTGTTGTTCCTCTGGTTATATTACCGTCTAATAACTCTCAAAGACAACAAGATAATATCAAAAACCCACATGATGAACAAATAATTAATGAATTGATTAATGAAGTCATTAATGATCAAGTGATGGAGGAACCGCAAGAAATAACATTAAGAAGGTCTGAAAGGCAAATAAGACCAGCTATTTCTAACGATTATATTGTATATTCACTTGAACATGAATGTGACTTAAGCATTGATAAAGATCCAGTCTCGTTTATACAAGCCATGGAAAGTGACAATTCTGAAAAGTGGCTCAATGCTATGATAGAAGAGTTGAAATCAATGGACGATAATAAAGTTTGGGATCTAGTTGAGTTTCTTGAGGGTTCAAAACGAGTTGGCTGTAAATGTGTATTTAAGACCAAGCGTGACTCGAAAGGCAACATTGAAAGATATAAAGCTAGACTTGTCGCCAAAGGTTTCACTCAAAAGGAGGGCATTGATTATAAAGAAACTTTCTCTCCGGTTTCTAAGAAAGATTATTTAATAATTGTTATGGCTTTGGTGGCTCATTATGACCTAGAGCTTCACCAAATAGACGTAAAGAATGCTTTTCTGAATGGTGACTTAAATGAGAAAGTTTATATGTGTAACGACCCCGATTTTCTACCCTTGAAAATTATTCGTTTAATTTAATCCTTTCTTACATACAGTCGTCACCTTCATTAAAAACTGCCAAGTATCTCTCTTTGACAATACTCTTTACCCTATCGTATTATCATACAAAGTTATGTTGTGGAAAAACATAATTCATTCAATTAGCAATTACCACATACAACCAGTTGTGGGTTTTCCGGATTTATAACGTCCATAACTACAAATCTCCGTATTATCCTAATCAGATTACATTTATCTCAAAATGTCATCAATTCAACTACAATGTCAAGTAGCAACAAAGACGAACAAATTGATAAACACAAAATCTCCCTAAATGAGCTTCCTCCTCAAAATCCTTCATTTACCTACAATGGGATTATCATAACAACACACAAAACACAGGGAGTAAGTCATTAGTTCGAAACTAACATCACATGATAATCCACATTCAAATACAATCAAGCTTTAATGTAATTCATAAACACAAATACGGAATTATAAACATTCAAATCATCTTCCTTTAACTTCCACTTTACTCATATTCATCCTATAGTATATATATCCCATAATATATATTCTATAGTATGCATATTACGTTCATTCGAAACATCATCGGTCTCGTTATTCATATCCACCCTATAACATATATATCCCATAATATATATCCTATAGCATGTATATTACTTTCTTTCTCAACATCTTCCTTTTTATATTCACCCTATAGAATATATATCTCATACTATATATCCTATAGCATGCATACGACATTCATGTGACATTCACATTTCTCATCATTCAAATTCACCCTATAGAATATATATCTCATACTATATATCCTATAGCATGCATACAACATTCATTTGAGTCATATTTCCATTGGTACTCCCCCAATAATATTCATTTCTTTTGAGTCATCTTTCCAATGGTACTCCCCCAATAATATTACTTTCGTTTTGAGTCTTATTTCCTTTGGTACTCCCCCAAAAAGATTAAATTCGTTTTGAGTCTTATTTCCTTTGGTACTCCCCCAAATAGATTGAATTCGTTTTGAGTCTTATTTCATTTGGTACTCCCCCAAATAGATTGAATTCGTTTTGAGTCTTATTTCCTTTGGTACTCCCCCAAATAGATTGAATTCGTTTTGAGTCTTATTTCCTTTGGTACTCCCCCAAATAGATTGAATTCGTTTTGAGTCTTATTTCCTTTGGTACTCCCCCAAATAGATTGAATTCGTTTTGAGTCTTATTTCCTTTGGTACTCCCCCAAATAGATTGAATTCGTTTTGAGTCTTATTTCCTTTGGTACTCCCCCAAATAGATTGAATTCCTTTTGAGTCTTATTTCCATTGGGACTCCCCCAAATAGATTGAATTCATTTTGAGTCTTATTTCCATTGGGACTCCCCCAAATTAGATTGAAATCATTTTGAGTCTTATTTCCATTGGTTCTCCCCCAATTACTTTTATTACCATAACAGAAAAGCCACGCATTTTCCAACATAATGCATAAATTACAAACGTATCATTTTAAACCATTACCTCTTTCACAAACCTCATTCATATCAGCAAGTATGATTTAGAGACACTTATCCCTTACCTTGGTGAGTGTTGGGGATCGGTTCCGAGTAACTTTAAAAGTCTCCTCCGCGATTTCCTCCAACCTTAGGATCTTTCCTCATTTCCACCAATAACAACAACGTCAATCATTTATTCAAAATACCACATAAATAACTCGTATTTCCTCATCAAACATACAAGAGATTTACATATTTTCAAGGTTTCCAAAACTACTTCAATACGAGTTTCCAAACATCTAAAACATACATATTCATCTATTTCTCTCTTTACTCATATTCTCATTTTGGGGTTTTCATGAACAACCCACAAAACCTTTCCATTCATCAAATACCAACTCTAAACCAAGAGTTTACAAGAGAAAAACAACCTAAAACGAACCATAACTCTAAAGGATGAGTTTCCATGGTTTCTCATATTTTGAAAATAGATCTAACATACCCAAAACAAGTTAGAGAGGAAGAAGAAGAGTTAGAAACAAGAGATTTACCTCTTCGCAAGCTCTAAGATGAGTCCTAAGGCTCCTTGCTCTTGAAAAGCTCCCTTCTCTCTCTTCTCTTCAAGTTCTAACCCTAAAATGTGTTTGGGGTTTCTATTTTTAAAGAGCAGTCGTCGGGTTCTCGCTCAAGCGAGCCCATTCTCGCTCAAGCGAGAATCTCACAGTGAGCAACTTTCGCTTAGCGCATAGATGTAATCGATTACATGGATTGTGTAATCGATTACATCGTGTAAAATGCACATATCTGATGTTTTATCAGCATGTAATCGATTACATGTAATCGATTACATCATGTAAAATGCACATATCTGATGCTTTTATCTGTATGTAATCGATTACATGGACTGTGTAATCGATTACACTGCCCAAAATTGCCATTTCTCGCCCGGGCGATACAACTCTCGCTCAGGCGAGAATCCTCCAGTATAGCCCAAGATTTCACCCTCCCAGATGCACCTCTCTCGCTCAAGCGAGAATCTCTCGATCAAGCGAGACTTCCAGGACTGATACTCTAATTTTTAAAGACTAAAATTCGGGGTGTTACAAAATGAACCAGCCCGAAGGGTTTGTGACCACAGGAAAGGAAAATCTAGTGTGTAAATTAAATAAGTCAATATATGGACTAAAACAAGCTTCCAGATAATGTTATATAAAGTTCAATAATATCATTACGTCATATGGGTTTGTAGAAAACACTGTTGACCAGTGTATCTACATGAAAGTTAGTGGAAGCAAGTTTATAATATTAATCCTATATGTTGATGACATTCTGCTTGATACAAATGATAAAGGATTGTTACATGATGTAAAGAAGCTTCTCTCTAATAATTTTGAAATGAAGGATGTGGGTGAGGCATCCTATGTGATAGGAATAGAAATATTTCGTAATAGATTACAAGGATTGTTGGGATTGTCTCAAAAAAGATATATCAATAAAGTATTAGAGAGATTCAGAATGAAAAAGTGATCCGCATGGATAGTTCCAATCCAGAAAGGGGACAAGTTCAATGAAAAGCAATGTCCAAGGAATGATTTGGAACGTAAGAAAATGGAATCTATTCCATATGCATCGGTGGTTGGGAGTTTAATGTATGCTCAGACATGCACTCGACCGGATATCAGCTTTGCTGTTGGAATGTTAGGTCGATATCAAAGTAACCCTAGAATGGACCACTAGAAGGCTGCAAAGAAGGTTCTAAGATATTTGCAAGGCAATAAGGATCACATGCTCACGTATAAAAGGTCAGATAATCTTGAGGTGATCGGTTATTCGGATTCAGACTATGCAGGATATGTGGACTCAAGGAAATCTACATTTGGGTAAGTTTTCTTATTAGCTGGAGGATCCATATCATGGAGAAGTGGTAGACAATCCGTAATTGCTACGTCCACCATGGAAGCTGAGTTTGTGGAGTGCTAAGGCCACAAACCATGCATTGTGGCTGCGGAAATTTACTTCAAGGCTTGGCATTATAGACATTGTAGCTAGGCTGCTGAAGTTTTATTGTGATAATTCTGCAGCTGTCTTCTTCTCTAAGAATGACAGATATTCCAAGGGTACCAAACATATGGACTTAAAGTTTCAGTCAATTAAAGAAGAAGTAAGGAAAGAGAAGGTGTCTATAGAGCATATTGGTACCGACCTAATGGTAGCAGATCCGTTAACTAAGGGATTGTCGCCCAAAATTTACATTAGCCATGTAGAAAGGATAGGTGTTACAGATAAGTCCTTGTTAATGTGATAATACCTGATGTATATATACATGTTTAGATGTTTGCTTATTATTGTATGACACATTTGAATTCAATGAAAGTTTCATTTCCGTAATTAAAGTTCAAGTTATACATATTAAAGAATGTACTTGTATGGTTTTAATGAGATAACTTAGTGAGTTTTCGAAAGGTAAATGAAAACTCAAATTAAAGTTAGTTGAATTGAGTTGGTTGTGATACATGGAAGGGATCAGGTTGCCTCACATAATTTGTGACCGCCATGATTCAACCATTTCAATTCAATCAAGGATGGTGATTTGTAAGGTTCAATTAAAGTGCGCAATTAATGTTATGAATCTTCAAGTCATCACATGGACCAAGTGGGAGATTGTTAGACTATTTCAACAATCAAATGGTCCTTGTGTTTAGAAGTTACTAATTTGAATTAAAGCGCCTAATGTGACGATAATTGGCAATTGATAAGTCAAACTAGTGGGAGTTATTAGTAACTCCATCCCCTCTCACTTCATAGGAGGTTTTCCATGATAGAGAAGGAGTTACAACTCCTCCTAATCTCATTCTATAATAGAGACACTCATGCACTAGAAAAGCAAGGCTATTATTTTCTATCTCATAACCAGAAACACAAAAAGAGAATTCAAAGCATTAGTGGCTGCATCAAAGGAAAGTGCAGTGTCATATAGAGAAGGAAGGAAACTAAGTTCCTAATCATCAAGGAACGCAAAAAGGGAAGGTGGATAGGTGAGAATAAAGGCAATCCGAAAGGCAACCAGATACCGCAATGGAACCAGGTATTATTCAATCTCTTCATCTACCACATGTGAATGTCATAATGTCAAGTGTAACACCCCAAATTTTAATCTTTAAAATTATAGTATCAGTCCTGGAAGCCTCGCTTGATCGAGAGATTCTCGCCTGAGCGAGAAAGGATCACCTGGGATGGTGAAATCCTGGACTATACTAGAGGATTCTCGCCTGAGCGAGAGTTGTCTCGCCTAGGCGAGAAATGACAATTTTGGGCTGTTGACACAGTGTAATCGATTACACACTCCTGGTAATCGATTACATGCTGATAAACTAATCAGACCTGTGCATCTGACACAGTCCTGGTAATCGATTACACAGTCCTGGTAATCGATTACACAGTCCTGGTAATCGATTACACAGTCCTGGTAATCGATTACACAATCCTGGTAATCGATTACATGATGATTAAAAGCATCAGATATGTACATCTGACACAATGTAATCGATTACACCATGTTGGTAATCGATTACACCATGTTGGTAATCGATTACATAGCGACGATGCCTTTGTAATTTACACTGTGTAATCGATTACACACTTATGTAATCGATTACATCGTATTAATGTAATCGATTACACCATGTTGGTAATCGATTACATAACGACGATGCCTCTATAATTTACACAGTGTAATCGATTACACAATGCTTGTAATCGATTACACTTATCGCAGTGTCTATAAAATAGAAACCCAAAACACATTTTAGGGTAGAACTTCGAAGAGAAGAGAGAGAAGAGAGCTTTTCAAGAGCAAGGAGCCTTAGGACTCATCTTGGAGCTTGAGAAGAGGTAAACCTCTTGTTACTAACTCTTCTTCTTCCTCTCTAAATTGTTTTGGGTATGTTGGATTCATTTTCAAAACATGAGAAACCGTAGAAACTCATCCTTTAGAGTTATGGTTCGTTTTATGTTGTTTTTATCTTGTAAACTCTTGGTTTAGAGTTGGTATTTGATGAATGGAAAGTTTTATGGGTTATTCATGAAAAACCCCCCAAAAACCCCCAAAATGAGAATATGAGTATAAAGAGAAAGAGATGAAATGTTAGATGTGGATAATGAGTAGTGCTTTAATGTTGTTATATGAGATGAACATGTATGCTTTGATATTTAGAAACTTGTATTGAAGTAGTTTTGGAAATATTGAAATATGAGATGTTATGCATGTTTTAGATGGTTGAATATTGATGATGAATATTTTGTATGATTAAATGATGCAAAATAAGCTGTTTATGTGATATTTGGAATAAATGACTAACATTGTTGTTATTGGTGGAAATGAGGAAAGATCCTAAGGTTGGAGGAAATCGCGGAGGAGACTTTTAAAGTTACTCGGAACCGATCCCCAAAACTCACTGAGGTAAGGGATAAGTGGCTCTAATTCATACTCACTGATATGAATGAGGTATGTGAAAGAGGTAATGTGTTGTAAGTTTGATTGTTGTTACCCTACCCGAATAGGTAGTGGTTTATTGTTGTTACCCTACTCGAAGAGGTAGTGGTTGACTGTTGTTGTGTCCTACCCGGAGTGGTAGTGAACTGTTTGTTGTGTCCTACCCGGAGTGGTAGTAGACTGTTATTGTGTCCTACCTTAAATGGTAGCGGACTGTTATCGTGTCCTACCCGGAGTGGTAGCGGACTGTTGTTGTGTCCTACCCGGAGTGGTAGTGGACTGTTATTGTTATCCTACCGGGAATGGTAGTGAAGAAAGAATTGTGAACTAGACCTACCCGATGTGGTATGGATTATAACTAGACCTACCCGATGTGGTATGGAGTATAGACCTACCCGATGTGGTATGGAGCATAACACTAGACCTACCCGATGTGGTATGGAATATAATACTAGACCTACCCGATGTGGTATGGAGTATAAATAGACCTGCCCGATGTGGTATGGAGTATAACTAGATCTGCCCGATGTGGTATGGATTATAACAATAGACCTACTCGATGTGGTATGGAGCATAATACTAGACCTACCCGATGTGGTATGGAGTATAACTAGACCTGCCTGATGTGGTATGGAGTATAACTAGACCTGCCCGATGTGGTATGGATTATAACTAGACCTGCCCGATGTGGTATGGAGTATAGACCTACCCGATGTGGTATGGAGCATAACACTAGACCTACCCGATGTGGTATGGAATATAATACTAGACCTACCCGATGTGGTATGGAGTATAACTAGACCTGCCCGATGTGGTATGGAGTATAACTAGACCTGCCCGATGTGGTATGGAGTATAACTAGACCTACCCGATGTGGTATGGAATATAACAGTAGACCTGCCCGATGTGGTATGGATGATGAACTAGACCTGCCCGATGTGGTATGGATGATGAACTAGACCTGCCCGATGTGGTATGGATGATGAACTAGACCTGCCCGATGTGGTATGGATGGTGAACTAGACCTGCCCGATGTGGTATGGAGATGTAATTGGATCTACCCGAGGTGGTAGGAGATTATAGTTGTGAAAGAACTCGGTGAATACGATTAAGGATGAATACGACATATGAAAAACGAGGACGTTAAGAGCGAAAGTCATATGCATGCTATAGGATATATATTATGGGATATATATACTATAGGGTGAATATGAATGTTGGAAATAAAGACGTTAAGGATAAAAGTAATATAGATGCTATAAGATATATAATATGGGATATATATATACTATAGTGTGGATATGAATAATGAGAAGAACGATGCTTCGAATGAACATAATATGCATGCTATAGAATATATATTATGGGATATGTATTCTATAGGATGAATATGGATAACGTAGAAATGAATGAAAGAAGAGATGAATGTTTGCATTTACGTAATTGCGTTTATAATTTATATTAAAGTTTAATCGTATTTGAAATGTGGATTATCGTGTGATGTTAGTTTTGAACTAATGACTTACTCCCTTTTGTTTTGTGTGTTGTTTATGATAATCCCATTGTAGGTAAATGAAGGATTTTGAGGATGAAGCTCAAATAGGAAGTCTTTGTGTCTATTTACTTGAGTGTCTTTATTGCTATTCGACGTTGTAGTTGATTCGATAGCATTTTGGGATAAATGTAATATGATTAGGATAATATGGTGACATGTAGTTATGGACGTTATAACCTTGGAAAACCCGTAACTGGATGTATGTGGTAAATGTTATCTAAATGAATTATGTTTTTCCGCAACATAAATTTGTATGATAATATAATAGGGTAAATGGTATTTTCAAAGAGTGATACTTGAGAGTTTTCAATGAAGGTGACGACTGTATGTAAGAAAGGATTAAAATAAATGAAAAATTTTCAAGGGTAGAAAATCGGGTTGTTACATCAAGGTCCTAATTAAAGGGTTCTTATGAAACCATCAAAGACTCATGAAAAGTATTCTTAAAAGTCTAACACTTAGCACCTTTATTTATTTGGTTTAAGCCTTTTCTCATTGCTTCAAACTTGCAAGGGAATCGAGGTGAATAATGTTATATGAAAACTGAAACTTAACATTTCCCTTATAATAACAAAAATTATTTTTCTTTTTTTACTTCTAATGTTAAACTTGCATATGTGTGCTCGATGTCATACATAGTTGGTCCTAATCTCACATAAAAGTTGAAAGTTATTTTAGAGAATCGATAACCAACATAAAGATTTATTGAATCTCTATGACGTGGATCAATAATGTAATAACTCTAATATTAGGTCGTTACTCAGAAGCAACACGTTGTATCACACGGGTGCAATGTCAAAAGAGCAAGGGTCGCTATGTGAAATATAAGCAGGGTTCTTGTACTTGTGAGAATAAGAACATGTAAAGAAGTTAAATATAGACACTCATACATGCAAATTATTGGAAATAGTTGATACAATGATTAGCAAATTAGGAGAAGAATTAATTTATGTGAGTACAAGAAAGTAAGTTGGTTGGAAAAAGGCAAAAAAATAATTAGACACTCCAAAATTTAAGTTGTGGTACACGAGTAAGACAAGATTGATAAAAGGAGTGAATATAATTATAGATAAGGAACAAAAAAGGATGCGATGGAAATAAAGATAAGTTGAGATAAGATCATATCCTTAAAGTTTATAACAAAGGAAGACAACTTTAATGTGATTAGTGCTTAATGCTTATGCACCGTAGGTAAGGTTAGAAGAACATCAAATGATAAAATTTTGGGAGGATTTGGAAGGAGTAGTTCAAACAATACCTTTAGGAGAAAATATTTTCCTTAGAGGCGGTCTTAATGGCCATGTAGGAAGGGACACTAGAGGTTTTGAAGGTTTCATTTCGGATATGGAATATGAGAAACAAATAATGAAGGTATGACTATTGTAGACTTCTCATCAACTTTTGATTTTACAATATACAATACATGTTTTAAGAAGCGGGAGGATCATCTTATCACATATAAGAGTGAGGTTTCACATTCTAAAATAAATTTCTTACTTAGAAGGAAATCACATAGAAATTCTTGCTTGAACTGCAAAGTCACACTTGGAGAGAGATTGATGAACCAACATAGAATTTTGTTTAGAGTCGTCAACTGTAGCGACCTGATTTTTGGTGGCTCATCAGTTTCATGACTTAGGAAGAGGTTGAACTCAATTTCTAATTCTCTCAATAGATTTGGAGTCGCCATTATGTTTTCTGCGGTTAAAACATAGAAAAGTTTCTTTTACGTCCAAATTGGGTAAATGATCTTTAAACATGATTTATCCTTGTGATGCAAATGTGTATTGCAGAATTCTGATGAAGACAAAGCATGAAGATATTGTCAAAAGGCAAATCCACAACAACTTTAAAGACTCAAGTTCAAGCGTCATGAGGATCAACAAAAGCTTAAGAGTAATTTTCATTTCCTTAGGTCCTAAGATATTTTGAATGGGTAGAGTCTAGGAAAGATGAACCAAATGAAAATCTCACAAATTAGAATGATGATCATGATGCATATGAGATTAACATGCATACATGATTTTGATGCATTAACATTCATACATGATTTTGATGCATTAACTTCATGATTTTTTTGCATTAAACAGGGTTGAACTTATGTAATTTCAAAATCATGCATCATACATTAGCAAATCATGTTAGAGGTTCATAGCATATTAATTAAGTATTTCTCAGAAAATAGTTAATCGATTAAGGTAATATTTAATTGATTAAGTCGTTACAAAATGAGAAAATAGTTAATCGATTAAGTACATAGTTAATTGATTAAGTCAATGTTAGTTTTGAAATCTTGGATTTTTAAAGAACGGTAATCGATTAAGTATCAACATAGTCAATTAAACTAATAGAAAACGGATTGAAATAGAAGGTTATTTTAACCAACAATTCCCATGAGTAATTTGAATGCATTGAAACGTTTTCAAGTTAAAATAAGAGAGTTTCTGATAAAAGAGCTAGATATATTGACACAAGATAAGAGAATTTACATGAATCTTTAAAGAGAGATATTCAAGCATTCATATCATATCAAAAGTTTTTCAAGAACCTTTCCATCTCATGCTCATTACATTATCATATTATGAGATATTTCAAGAAGGTTTTGATATTCTGAATTGAGTGTATACAAACACAAGAAAATGAGTAAAATCATTATACACAAGAAGAGGATTCAATTTGTAATTTATCTCCCAAGGTGTGAGGATCACCATAAAAGGAGAGAAGAGTTTAGAGAAATCCTAAGCTAGAAGTGGTGATGCTATCCTTTAGAAGCTAGGTCCAAGAGGTTTTTTGTGGAAGATTGTTTGTAAGAACATTCAAATTCTTCATAGTGAAAGCAAATCTCTTAGATTAGAAGGGGATGAATGGGTGTAGATTGCAGTGGTTGGCAATTGAACTAGGATAAAATCGAACATGTCAAATTCTCTTATCCCTACTCTTTTACGTTAAGTAATTATCAATTTACATTATCTTGAATTGAATTCATATTAGGATTGTTACATAATTGTCATTGCATGATTGATTATATAAATTCAATTGTTAAAATGCATTTAAGAACAGATTGATCATTGCATATCGTTGTGTCAAGAACTAAAGATTTTTCAAGAAACTAATTGGTTAATCGATCAAGTCAGGAGTAAATTGATTACATATTTTAATTGATTAAATAAGCTGTTAATCGATTAAATACGGGAAAAATCTGCAAATATATTTCAAAACCGAAAAGTTTTTAATCGTACACCAAATCACCTATTCACCCCCTCTAGGTCTGTTAGAGCCCATGTTACCCAACAAATGACATTGAAGCTAGATCAAATCAGTGCTAGCTTAATCACTAAATTGATACGATCCTAGGAATAGTAAACATTGGCTCTATGAATCCCTTTGGTGGTGAAGGCTCCCCAATCAATTGCCCTCCTGTATTTAGTCGACAGGGCTATGCTTATTGGAAAGTGAGAATGAAAATATTCATAGAGGTCATTGACACAAACATTTAGGAGGCTGTGCAAAATGGGCCTCATGTACCACTATATTTATTGGAAGGTGAAACAAAATAAAAACCTAAAAGTTTGTGGACGGATGATGAATAGAGAAAAGTACAACACAATTTAAAGGTTAAAAACATCATCTCACATATGCACTCTCTTATGATTAATTCTTTAGAATTTCACAATGCAAAAGTTCCAACGAAATGTGGGACACTTACAAGTAACCCTCACAAGTGGGGTTAAACATGCTAGATAATTTTTTAAGATAAAGTGTTTGCAAATGGTGAGCGTAGTAACAAAGTTTTAAAATGTCTTGATAGGGCATGTCAACCAAAAGTGACCGCAATTGTGGAATCCAAGGATTTTGACACTGTCACTTGAAACTCTTTTTTGGAAAGCTACAAGAGCATGAGATGAAGCTTGGATGCTTAACTCTACATGAAGAATCAAATAAGAAGAAGAAAGGAATTTCCCTCATAGCTACAACTTCAAATACAAAAGTACATGAGGAGAAATCAAATGAAGAAGAATCCGATTCGTACGACATTGATGATGAAACTATGACAGTCCTAGTGAACATATACAACAAATTTCTAAAGAAGAAAGGAGAACTCAGAAAGTTTCAAAGAAGAGACACAAAAGACTCAACAGAAAGGAGCAAGTACTCAAATGACAAAATCACTTTCCATGAATGCAGGAAGGTATGACACATAAAATTCACATGTCCTACCATCTCAAAATATTTGAAAATTATAAGAAGGATGCAAGGGAGATCAAGGCCAAGAAAGCTTATATTGTATGTGATGTGCCCGAAAAAGAAGCAACATCAAGCACTTTGGATGATGAAAAATCGACAAAACTTTGCTTAGTGGTTCAAAATCACAATTCATGTGATAAAAATGAGCAAAATGATCTTGGTGACTCAAGTGAGGTAAGCAATTCTGATTCCGATAACTCCCCCACATATGATATAGTATATAATGCTTAAGTTGAATTGCATGAAGAACTGGAGAAATTAGTTAAAATAAATGTTGATTTAATGGTTGATTTTGGTGTATGAAAAGAAGATTACTGAAATGCAATTTTTTTTATGAGCTGAAACTCAAAAATGAAACCTTAGATCTAATATATGCTAATTCTTCTTGTGATTGCTCTTCAAAACTGAATGTGATACCCGATTATGAAAAACATACATTTTTTGAAATAGAGAACACAAACTTAAATGAAACAAATGCAAGTTTCACTAAGGGTAGTCACATTTGAATGCATGCATGCAAGATCATGATTTTGATGAAGACAAAAGACTAAAGCTTAATGACAATGTACACTTCAAAAACAATATAACAAGACTCACATTTAAGTAAGGATCACAAAGAATAAAAGTAATTATTTTTTTAGGTCCTTAAGAAGCTTTGATTGGGTAGAGTCTAGGTTGGGTGAACCTTTGATAAACCTCCCATAACATGAACATATTTCATAAAAGAGATTTTTGATACATAACATGATTTAAATATATTTTAGCATGCATACATGATTTTGGGCACTTATACTTAAATAATTTTCAAAGTCATGCAACATGTATACATCACACATGTTAAGAGGTTCATGCATAATAAACTAAGTCTTTTTTGAGAGCACTCTTTGTAAATGAGAAATATGTTAATCGATTGAAACAGTTTTCTGTTTTGGAATTTATTCCCAACAAAACAGTGTCAAAATAGAATGGTATTTCACCCATTTTTAATGTGAAAAGAGGAACCAAATTAGGAAAAAGAAAACTATATCTTTCAAGAATGAAATTGAGAACTCAGAAAACAAGAGTGATTGTTTGATAAAAAGATAAAAAACAATTTTTTAGTACCTTTGAAAAGATAGAATTTTCATATCTTGAGGGTTTTCAAAGATTTCCTTTTGTGAATCTCATTCACTCATTTTTCATCTCTGTATGTGAGATTCATCGAAGGGTTGTGTAGAATTATTAGTGTATGTTTTAGAACATTCAAGGTGAATTGGAAGATGTGCACTGTTGAAACGATTTAAGAGTGGTTTATCTCTCTAACAAAAAGTCTCCCTTTAAGGTGCCAATTTGTAGAAAGTTGAATATATGGTTTAAGAATAAAAGAGAGTGATTGAGTTTATCTCTCTAACAAAAAGTCTCCCTTTAAGGTGCCAATTTGTTGAAAGTTGAATATGTGGTTTAAGAATAAAATAGAGTGATTGAGTGATGAGTAACTTATTTTATTTTATTGCTCCATTTTAGGGTTGAGTTAACCATACCATTTATTATGAAAGTTGGTATCAATACAAAATAAAAGAATAAAAGAAATAAATAAATTGTTAGTAAGTTAGTATGTGCATAAGTTAAATGACATAAAGTAAATGAAGAAAAGAAAAAGTTAGTGTTAGTTGTTAGTAGTTAGTTATGTTCACCACTCTTTTACATAGTAACAATTCATGAATTAAATTGCACTTAAGTTTGTTACTCATTTTACAAAGTTACAACCAATGAATTAAATTGAACTTCAATTTCAACAAATAAAACTTATAAGTAACTCTTTACTATATTAACTCTTAAGTCTTTTTCAAGATTCAATTGTAGTATAGGGTTATGTCGAACCACAGAGAATTTCCTTAAAGAAATAATCACACTTTGAATCTTCTATCAATAGGACAAAGTAACAAATAGTTGTTTTTTATGATTGAATAAAAGTTATAAACATGAAAAAGTAAAGAAACTAAATATTTACAAATTGAAGAGAAGAATATGGTTAGTATGATGGAAATATTTCTTGAACAATATCAACTTGAAAACTTTATGCAAGTTATGTGTTACACCTTGGTTAAACCACACACTATGTCCTAACTTTCCCCCCGGTGTCCCGACCTGGAAAAGATGATTTTCAAACCTTGTATAATACACTAGTCAATAGTTAACTATCATTCGTCGGAGAAGGTTGTCACACCCTACTTTAGGCTCCTTAACATTGCTTAGCCTTGAATAGAAGTTGCTTACAATATATGCTTAGTCTGGTAAGTGAACTAAGGTGTATGTTCTACTTTTTAGTTCACTTGTCAACACTTTAAGAAGAAGCATTTTGGATCTTTGAATCAAGTTTTAGGTGATCAAGATAAAACCACATTAAGAACTTTTAAAAGCATCAATTTAACCAAAAGTAATAACTTGTATCAATGAAGAAGAGGATACAAAATAGTAAAAGAAATTACAGCATAGTCCAAACATTTTAGGAGTATTAGCCATCCATCCAAAGATTAGTTATTTTTTATTCCTAATGATATTACAAAATTATGATTTTGCACATCATTTTCCAACTCCATTCTCTCTAAATTTCTATGAAAGAAAATTAAAAAGAAAGCCTAAAGGAAGAGAGAAACCGAAAATGATGCAAAATGGTTTACAATGGATGAGAAATTTGTGGGGAAGTAGTGCTCCATTTATAAGATGCTAGTGGGGCGCTCATCGCCCCTTTCTGGCCGCCCAACGCCTAGTCACGGCGGTTTGCCCATGTGAAAATGCAACTTGTTGATGAGTCATATATTACATACTATTCATAATCTTATTTTACCATTCTTAATAATTCTTGGTGTCTAATTGACTTTATTTGGCTTGGTTTAGTGTTTTAGGCTTTATTGGACTATTATTCCTAAAATGAGTTAATTTGGGATTATTTAGCCTAATTAAATCTAATTCCATTTTCAGGTCATATTTGCCACTAATGACATTTTGGGCATTACAAGTGAAGGATGTGTACTAAGTGAAGATTGTATATATTTTAGGATTTTAATATTGTTTTGGGTTTTGGGCCAATTTTTTAGGGGCCATTTCGGTTTTACCCCTATTTTGCCTTACAAATTCGGTTTTCAAAACTTGACACTTGGAACATTACATTAGACTCTTAGCTTTAGAATAGAATTGGGTTTCCCCCCTTTTGGGGCTCTCTTAGGTTTTCGTTTTCTACCCTTCTTCCCTTATTGAATTAGGTTTTTTCCCTTCCTCCATAGAAGGCTAGACCTTGGACTAAATTCCTTTAGTAATGTATGACAACTCTTGAGGTTTATTGCTTAATGCGTTTTAGGTTTCTCTTTATTCCTTTAATGTATTTTTGTTTTGTTCATGGTTGAATCTTCTATCCTATTTGAGATTATGGTTTGCTTAATTCCATGGTTTTGATTTAGGTTTGTGAACTGAATTTCGCTTAGTCAATTAGTTCTCTAGCACACAATCGCTTAGTTTATGTGAATTTGTAAATGCCATGTGCTTATGCTGATTTCACTTAGTTTTAAGCTTAGACATTAGAGTTGTGAATTGATTATCGCTTAGTTAATTAATTCTAAACATATTAAGAATTCAATGCTTAGAAGCTGAAATTGGTCTTTTGATTCGTGTGAATTTGTTAAGTGTTTATTGCTTATGCCAATTTTACTTAGTTTGAGGTTTAGAAATTTAATTGTGAGTTGGTCATCGCTTAGTTAATTGACTCTCAACAAAGAAACACTGAGAATTTGAATTTGATATATTGAAACTGAGGATTGAGTCATGAATAAATAAACCAAAGGGATTTAGCCTTTTTATTGTTCTACTTGTTAATGTTTTGTTATGTTTTGCCATTAGATTAATACCATAACAACTACAAACCCCCTATGTGTGAGTGCAAGGTGTTTGTGATGGGTATACCACAGAACAAATAACAACTAGAGGGGGTGAATCGGTGTGCGCGGAAGCAATTAACACTTTTGCGGTAAATGAGAAATTCTAAAATAAACCCAGTTTAATCAATTAAATATTCACTTAATCGATTAAATTGATCTGTTATTAATCGATTAAAGATAGTTTTAACAGATTAACCTGATTCTTGTGTTCTTTGAAAATTAGTTTTTCTTGCATGAAAAGTTACAACACTTTCAATCAAGAACAGATGCAATCTACTCAAAGAATTTATGCTACTGTATTAAACAGAATCAAGAACATGCACTAAATTCAGTAAGTAAATCAATTAAACATATAATGCACAATATGATTGAAAAGTAAAGAGATAAGGGATCAATAAAACTTAAGACGACGATTTTATCCTGGTTCGTTTGCGGGTCCACTTGCAAACTACATACAAGTCTTCCCTTCTGATCTTGGGAGATTTCTTCACTATTTGAATAATGTTTTACAAAACAATCGTTCAAATAAACTTTACAAATGCTCCCTTCTTGGTCCTAGAGTCCCTCTATTCAGTTTGACCTTTGTGAAGAAGATCTTGCTCCTGACATTGACACGGTTTTGATGAAGACACCAAAATCACAAAAAAGAAGAAAGGAAGAAGACCGACAAAGACTATCGAAGATAAAGCTTCAAGAAATAGAGTCTAAGTCTTTAGGTACTTATATCCTTACAACTCATTTATTTACTTAGTTAATAATGCTCAAAATTGTTTTCAAGAAAATCAGGAAAAACTAAGTGTGAATAAAAATAATTTTCAAAAACAACATGTAACGAGTTACCATACTTGAGTCACAAGTTATATGAGTGAGAAAAGAGTTTTCAAACCTCTAACAGCTATGAGTAATCCATTACAGACTTTGGAGTAACAGATTACCATTTTTAGAAAACAGGGTAATCGATTACTCAAAGTAGTGTAATCGATTACACTAAGGCAAATTCACAAAGCTGTCAAACAGTGTTGTTGAGTAATCGATTACTCAAATCCAGTAATCGATTACACTTTTGTGTGAATTTTCAAAAATCTGTTAACAGGATTGTTGGGTAATCGATTACCCATTTGCAGTAATCGATTACTGAGAGTTGTTGCATCAGTTTTTCAGATTTCAAGTGAAAGGGTTTCACTTCAAACTGATTGTTTTTCATTCCAAACGAAACCTACTCATGCCTAAGGGTATTGTGGTTGATTGGAAGCCTATATAAAGGCATTGAAACACTCTCACAACATACAACAATATACAACAACTCAGATTACAAACTTTTACTTGAAACTCTCAAAAGCTCTCACACTTTCTGATTTTACTTACACTTTTAAAAGTTGGGAGATGAAGATGTGTATTTTCTGTCAATATTCTTTCAGGTACATAATTCCAAAAGAAAGGGGGAACATACATGCATACATATAGGGGGAGCATACTCAAGACAAGTCACGATATATCATCAAGTATGCTGCTCTCAGAAAATTACACTTTCAAGAAGACATTGGTTTTTCATCATCAAAAAGGGGGAGATTGTGAAGAAGATCTTGCTCCTGACCTTGACACGGTTTTGATGAAGACACCAATATCACAAAAAGAGGAAAGGAAGAAGACCGACAAAGACTGTCGAAGATAAAGCTTCAAAAAATAGAGTCTAAGTCTTTAGGTACTTCTATCCTTATAACTCCTTTATTTACTTAGTTAATAATGCTCAAAATTGTTTTCAAGAAAATCAAGAAAAACTAAGTGTGAATAATATTCTTCCAGGCACATAATTCCAAAAGAAAGGGGGAGCATACATGCATACATATAGGGGGAGCATACTCAAGACAAGTCACGATATATCATTAAGTATGCTGCTCTCAGAAAATTACACTTTCAAGAAGACATTGGTTTGTCATCATCAAAAAGGGAGAGATTGTGAAGAAGATCTTGCTCCTGACCTTGGCACGGTTTTGATGAAGACACCAATATTACAAAAAGAAGAAAGGAAGAAGACCGACAAAGACTATCGCAAATAAAGCGTCAAGAAATAGAGTCTAAGTCTTTAGGTACTTCTATCCTTACAACTCCTTTATTTACTTAGTTATTATTGCTCAAAATTGTTTTCAAGAAAATCAAGAAAAACTAAGTGTGAATAAAATAATTTTCAAAAACAACATGTAACGGGTTACCATATTTTGAGTAACAAGTTACATGAGTGAGAAAAGAGTTTTCAAACCTCTAACAACTATGAGTAATCCATTACAGACTTTGGAGTAACAGATTACCATTTTTAGAAAACAGGGTAATCGATTACTCAAAGTAGTTTTATCGATTACACTAAGGCAAATTCACAAAGTTGTCAAACAGTGTTGTTGAGTAATCGATTACTCAAAACCAGTAATCGATTACACTGTGTGAATTTTCAAAAAGTTGTTAACAGGATTGTTGGGTAATCGATTACCCATTTGCAGTAATCGATTACTGAGAGCTGTTGCATCAGTTTTTCAGATTTCAAGTGAAAGGATTTCACTTCAAACTGATTGCTTTTCATTCCAAATGAAACCTACTCATGCCTAAGGGTAATATGGTTGATTGGAAGCCTATATAAAGGCATTGAAACAGTCTCACTAGAAACAACAACTCAAATTACAAACTTTTACTTGAAACTCTCAAAAGCTTTCACACTGTTTTTCATATTGTTAAAAAGCATTATTATCTCAAGTATACGAGTTGTTATTGGATTGCAAGTTATAGAAATTGTCATATACACTTGTAAGGCAATCCAAGCCAAATTGTACATTCTTCACTTTTGCAAACTTTACTTTCTTTCACAAGGGTGTGAAGAGAAAGGGTGAGTGACTTGGTATAGTGTTTACCAATGGTGTTACTTGGAATAGAGTTTTCCAAGGGGATTAGATATAAGTGAGTGTGTAAGGTACAAGGAGATCTCGGGGTGAGATATTTGTAATTGCAACTCATTATATTTAATAAAGGAATCTCTTGCGCGTCAAGAATACTGGACGTAGCCTTCGGTGGACAAGAAGGTGAACCAGTATAAAACATCTGCGTACTCTCTTTCCCTTCTCTTTGTTATTTATTTATCCTTCCTAAGTCAATATTTTTCTGCATATTATTTCCGCTGCACGTTAACTTTGATATTGCAGAAAAATTGGCCATACTCATTGCAACAACTAATTCACCCCCCCCCCCTCTTAGTTGCAATCTCAGTCTTACACTCTTGGCCTTATGCATCATTTTGGCCGAACCAAATCAAAGGAGTGGGCATAACCATATGGAAATTAAGGTATTGATGAGTGTTTATTCTTATATTTTCGTGTGGAGCCTTATGGTCATCCACAAAACTATTTGCACCAAGCTTTTTGCTTCTTGAAGAAATAAGTTGAAAAATATTTTGGATTAAATCCTTTCTTGTTTAGTTGAGCCTTGTTCCTAACTTAGAACTTATCAAGATTAGTTTCTTATGACGTTCATAGGCCTATCACCCTTATGTGTAGCACCTACCCCTAGTTCTCATCAACATCCTTTTTTGTGGTGAAGCTTATCAAACATCATTGTTTGTGGCGTCACCATCTTCTTTTATCCAAGAACATACAAATATAAAATACAAAACACAAAATAAATATGAAAAATTGTGCCATAAATTAACCTCATACACAACCAAATCATTTTCATACAATCATACGTTCCTTCATAATTTCCATACACATTTCATCCAATTTGCATTCACAAATTCGTGACATTCATAAACGATTTCTATTCTGCAAGATAATTCAGTTTCAGAGGTAAGATGACCTACAAAAAAAACAACCCCCTCAAAGAGGTTGCTATCAGAAGGTCATGAGCAAAGTACTTGTGCTCCTCAAACATATGGTTAAGATGTCTGCAACATTTTGGTATATGCAAAATACAAAGTCGATAATGAGTCTAGCCAGTGAGAAGCTAATGCACTTGACATTGCCTAATCATGATGAGTGACAATTGTTATAGGTGTTAAGTGCCATATAACAAGTAAATTGACAATTGTTATAGGTGTTTAATTGAATTCAGGATGTAGATGCATAAAGTAGACACAGATTGAATAGGTTGAATAATGAGCTGTCTAATAAAAGGAAATAGCCTTAAACCAAGTGAGAGACGGAATCTAAACACCTTTGAGTGATTTTGCTGGATAATTTCAATTAACTTTGCCTGATTTTTGTGTTGCCAATTATTCATGGAAAATGATAGAAATGACTAAGGCCTAGTTTAGGATAAGTGAGCTACAGCCAAAAACCCAACCCGTATGTATCATGATCCAATTCTTTGTAGCCCTTTTGAGCCGAATTATTAATTTCTGAACATCATGCACCCGAGCTAAATTGAGATATATCATTCCCATCCCTATGGAGAAAGAACACTAGTGTATATGGTTTGAAATTGTGATATTGGGCAATGACCTGAATTGTAGTGTATACAAACAGAAAGGAACTCAACATCTCATTCTCTAAGTGTAATTGATAAACATATGAAGAAAAATAATCAAATGTTAGTGAAAATATGCATTATGTTAAAAGGACCCAAAATAAAAGGGTCAAGTGAAAAAGAATGAGAGTCAAATAGATGAGAATATGAGATGTGGGTTGTGTTATAAAGTGAACAAGTGAAGGAAGTAGGAATATGCACTAGTGTTCTAACTCCCTTTGTTTATCCAGAAAAACCATATTTCGCTGTAGCCAGGCCTCATTAAAACCAAAAGTGAAGTCCTTAGGATCTTTTGTTAGACATGTTTATTTGTATTAATTGAAATGAAAGGCAAAGTCAAATTGTATATGTCTAGTAAAAATTTGAGTGAAACACTTGCCCTGTGAGCATATGAGAGATTTCCTTTGATTGAACTGAGTAATTATTCTTGCTATTCTTTTTGAAATTGAAGTGCACACATATCATGATTTCAATTGGATCTTAGTTCACTTTGATTGATCAGTAAACATCTCTGTGCAACATTTGTAAATGATTATAGGGGATTGACATGATTGGTTGAAAGGTGCATGAACTGAATTGAATTCCAATGCACGAATTGAATTGAATTCCAAAACTTTGCTTGAGGACAAGCAAGATTCTAGGTTTGGGGGGGTTAAGTGTCATATAACAAGTAAATTGAACATGAATTGGGCACTTAGTTGTGAATTTTGATGAAAATATTAGACAAACTTTCATGAATCTAGAATAATTACCTTGGTCTGGAAAACTTATACAAGTGTTATCAATTGTAGGGTAATGGATTGAAAAAGGTGAAAAATGGAAGAAATTGAGAATAGTGGCTCAAAAGCACACACACTGGCGGATTCTCGCCCAAGCCAAGAAAACCTCGCTCAAGCTAGAGTTCTCGCACAAGCGAGAGACAAGGGACCACAAGCCTCAGCTACTGAAGAATTCTCGCCCAGGCGAGGATCTCTCGCCCAAGCGAGGATCCCTCGCCCAAGCGAGAGACCAAAAGTCTGAAGTTCATTTAGGCTGTTTCCAACAGTTTTGGGGGGTTATCTTTTGCCATTACACACTTTTTCAGAGTTTTTGGGGAGAAAACACATGAAGGAGAAGGAAGAAAGTCGTGGGAACGACCTTAGGCCTAGATTCCCGTTGTTTTATGCATCTCATGAGTGTAATGTACAGAATGAGCGGCAAAATTCTCAGTGTGGGATTGAATGTAATCTTCTAAACTTTTGTATTCTTGGATTCAATTCGTTTTATGTTTAGTTATTTGATTTTGGAAATCTTATCTTATGCTTAATGCTTGATTCTAATTAGCTATTGGAATCTTGATATGTTACCCATGTTGATCTGGAAAGTGAAATATGTGGTTGAATCCGGATAGGTTTTCTTGATGTATTATTGATCTAGGAATAGACAATGATACATGAATTGCTTATACATTGGACTTAATGCTAGATAATTTGTCAAAGTACCAAGGAATTGGAATTTGAGAAATTATCTAAGGAATTTGTAGTCAAGGAATTGATACAAATGATTCGTGATGTTCATCAAGATTAATAACCAAAAGAGATCTATAGAATTGAATCTAAAGTTTACAAAAGGAAGAATGATAAAGTCAATCACAACCTGTTTTATCATACTTTACAAAACCTTTTAAGAAAATACAACCAATTTATTCAATGACTCTTATCAAAATCACCAATTGTTAATATTTGCTCAATTTATTTTTCTAGAGATTAGTATAAATCTGAATTGCTCCTTGAGGATGATATCTCGGTACCTACCGGTTTTATTACTTGAGCGATACGGTATACTTTTTGGAGCCGCTGCCGGGGAGCAATGTGCGATTTATATTGAATTTTTGAATATATTTTATTGAGTTGTGTAAATAATTTTTGATTTAATCTTTTAGTTTTTATTAACAACTGTGCTAACCCTTGATATAGTCTTCTCATTTATGCTTTTGAGAGGAAAGGCTACTGAAGACCAACTACAGTTCAATCTGGAGATTGAGAAATCAGCTAAAAGTAACGGGAAAAAAGCAAAAGCTAAGAAGAAGTAGGGTGCACAGTCTGATTCTCTCCAGTCCAGTTCTCAACAGACACCAATTTCAGACACTCCATCAATCAAGATGGATGATAACAACACCAATACAAATAATGAGCGGACTAATCCTCCAAGAAGGACACTGGGTGATCATGCTAGGTATCAAGGTCTGCGGCATTATTCCAGCATTGTCATTCCACACACTACAAGGGCAGTGGAAACTGATCCTATGGTTGGAGGCCAGAATCAGGATCATCAAACAAGCAACCACCTTATCAGCAACCATTCCAACAAAGTCAACATCCACAAATGCATAAAAGGTAAACTAAACTAGAGGATACATTAGAGAAGTTCATGCAAGCTTCAATGACTAACTAGAAAAATACTGAAGCATTTATCAGGAATCTGGAAACTCAGGTGGGTCAGTTGGCAAAACAGATGGCAGAGCAACATTCCGATAGCCGATAGTTCTCGGCCAACACTCAAACCAATCCTAAGGAGCATTGCAAAGCTATCACTACTAGAAGTGGAAAGGTGATTAGTCCAGATTTTGGTAAAAATTTGGTAGTAGAAGAAGAGGTGATGAATGATAAGAAGAGTGAGGAAGATAAAGTTATTTCTGGAGAGAACAAGGATGAAAGGATTGTGAATAGTGAGCAGAAGATTGATCTGCCACAACTAAAGAGTCTTCCTTATCCGAAAAACATTTCAAAGAAGGATAAGGAGAGACAATATACAAGGTTCATGGACATATTCAATAGCCTTCAGATCAACATACCTTTCATGGAAGCTATGGAACAGATTCCTACTTATGCTAAGTTCATGAAGGAATTGTTTACAAAGAAGAGAAAGTTTTCTGAGGAAACGGTGATGCTGGAAGTTGGGTGTAGTGCCATTATTCAGAAGTCTTTGCCGGAAAAATATAAGGATCCCAGAAGTTTCACAATATCAGTCACCATTGGAGAATTATATGTGGGAAAAGCACTATGTGATTTGGGTGCTAGCATCAATCTAATGCCTCTATCCATGTTACAAAGAATTGGAGACTTGGAAGTAAAACCTACGAGGATGACTATGCCGCTAGAAGATAGATCTATGAAATATCCTTATGGAGTTGTGGAAGATTTCTTAGTCAAGGTGGATAAGCTGGTATTTCCAGTTGACTTTGTGATTATGGATATAGAGGAAGATATTGAAGTTCCATTGATTTTGGGGAGGCCTTTCATGAAAACTGCCAGGGTAATTATTGATGTTGATGAAGGCAAGCTAAAGGTTAGAGTGCAAGATGATAGATATTGTGAACTTCAATGTTTTTTAGGCAATGTATCATCCGAAAGACAAGAAGCAATGTTTCAGAGTGGATGTCATGGATGAGATATATATGGAGATGGATCTGTATGCTAATAGAAACAGTCCCTTAAAAAAGTTTTGCATGGTGAGCTAGAAGGTCGAGATGTCGAAGAGAATTTGTGCATTGAAAAGTGTATAGCGGAGTTGGATGTACTCCGAGAGATGCCCTCTCAGAAGGTTCCAGTTGAGGAATTATCTGAAAATAAAAATTCAGAAATTCCGAAATTAGAACTAAAAATGTTACCTTCACACTTGAAGTATGCATTTTTAGAAGAGGGAGGAAATAAACCTGTGGTAATCTGCAGCACTTTATCAGATGAGGAAGAAAGGAAACTGCTTGATGTGTTGAAAGCAAACAAGGGGGCTATAGGTTGGAAACTATCAGATCTCAAGGGTATTAGTCCTTTGTATTGTATGCATAAGATTCACATGGAGCAGGATTTCAAACCAGTCGCACAGCCTCAAAGGCGTCTGAATCCTACAATGAAAGAGGTAGTAAAAAAGGAGGTCATAAAACTTCTGGATGCATGGATGATTTATCCCATATCTGATAGTGCATGGGTGAGTCCGATTCAAGTGGTGTCGAAGAAAGGGGGTATGATTGTGATGAAAAATGATAAAGATGAGTTAATCCCTACCAGAACGGTCACGGGCTGAAGAATGTGTATAGACTATCGAAAATTGAACCAAGCAACCATGAAGGATCATTTTCCTCTGCCATTCATGGATCAAATGCTCGAGAGACTGGTTGGCCAAGCATTCTATTGCTTTCTGGATGGCTATTCCAGATGCAATCAGATCATCATCGACCCAAATGATCAAGAAAAGACTACTTTCACTTGTCCATTTGGTGTCTTCGCGTATAGGAAAATGCCATTCGGATTGTCTAATGCACCAACAACTTTTTAAAGGTGGATGCTTGCCATCTTCTCAGATTTGGTGGAGCATTGTATTGAGGTGTTCATGGATGACTTCTCAGTTTTTGGGTCATCATATGAGGGTTCCTTAGAAAATCTGGACATAGTGCTGAAGAGATGCATAGAGACCAACTTGGTACTGAATTGGGAGAAATGTCACTTCATGGTGACTGAAGGAGTGGTCTTGGGGCATAAAATCTCTGCTCGAGGTATTGAAGTAGATCAGGCCAAAATTGAAGTCATCAAGGAGCATTGATGCTGAGTATGCAAATGCTTTTGAAATGTTGAAACAAAAACTTGTTTCTGCTCCTGTCATAGTAGTTCCTGACTGACATTTAAATTTTGAACTGATGTGTGATGCTAGTGATTATGCAGTCGGAGCTGTACTAGGGCAGCGGAAATCTAAAGTTTTTCATGCTATACACTATGCTAGCAAAGTTTTAAACGAGGCACAAATTAACTATGCCACCACAGAAAAAGAATTGTTAGCAATTGTGTATGCATTGGAAAAATTTAAATCATATTTGATAGGGTCTAAAGTTATAATATTTTCTGATCATGCTGTTATCAAATATTTGCTAACCAAATCGGATTCCAAACCGAGATTGCTTCGATGGGTGTTGCTATTGCAGGAATTTGATCTTGTCATCAAGGACAAAAAAGGAAGTGAAAACTGTGTAGCAGACCATCTGTTAAGGTTGGTGAATCAAGGAGTGACTAGCAGAGAACTCGAGGTGGTAGAAGAGTTCCCAGATGAAAAGTTGTTGGTATTACAAGAGAGGCCATGGTTTGCTGATATGGCAAACTTCAAAGCTGCAAGGGTACTCACTACTAATTTCACATGGCACCAGAAGAAAATGTTCCTAAGAGATGTCCGTCAGTATATTTGGGATGACCCTCATCTTTTCAAGATTGGTGTGTCTCCTTGGTAGAAGCTACAAGAATTCTTTGGCACGGTCACAGTTCACCATATGGGGACACTTTAATGGAGAAAGGACAGGTGCTAAGGTCCTTCAGTCAGGCTTCTATTAGCCCTCCTTGTTCAAGGATGCTCATCAATTTGCCCAGCAGTGTGATAAATGTCAACGGACAAGTGGAATCTCCAAAAGGAATGAAATGCCGCTGTCTAATAGTCAAGAGATTGAGGTCTTTGACTATTGGGGGATTGACTTCATGGGACCATTTCCACCATCGCATTCACACTTATTCATACTTGTAGCGGTGGACTATGTGTCCAAATGGGTGGAAGCCATAGCTGCATCCAAAGATGATGGCAACACCGTGGTAAAGTTTTTGAGGAGAAACATATTCAGCAGATTTGGCACACCACAGATTCTCATTAGTGATGGAGGATCACACTTCTGCAATGCACAACTTCATAAAGTCCTTCAACACTACGGAGTCCGACACAAAGTCGCATCTCCTTATCATCCTCAAACCAATGGGCAAGCAGAAGTGTCCAATAGAGAGATCAAAAGAATTTTGGAGAAAACATTCTCCACATCAAGAAAAGATTGGTCTCTCAAGCTGGATGATGCACTTTGGGCATATAGAACCACATACAAAGCTCCCACAGGCTTATCTCCTTATCAGCTGGTCTACGGAAAGGCATGTCATCTTCTAGTGGAGCTGGAGCACAAAGCATTCTGGGCTCTGAAATATTTCAATATGGACCCAAAAGCTGCTGGTGCAAAAAGACACTTACAAATGCACCAAGTGGAAGAAATGAGGCAAAATGCTTATGAATCCTCAAAGTTGTACAAGGAGAAAGTTAAGCTCTATCATGATAAGAAGATCCGACGGAAAGACTTTCAATGGGGTCAATTGTGTTACTATTCAACTCTAGGATGAGCTATTTCGGGCAAATTAAGATCAAAGTGGTCGGGACCATTCTTGGTAAAACAAGTAAAGTCACATGGAGCAATTGGGCTTGACGATCCCGCCTCACACAGGAGTTGGACAGTAAATGGTCAAAGACTAAAGGCTTATCTGGGTGGTGAAGTCGAAAGACTTACCACAAGCATCCTTCTAGCAGATCCTTAGACAACATGAAAATCAAGCGTCGAGCTAATGACGTTAAACAAGAGCTAACTGGAAGGCAATCCAGCTTTTACTGTTTTTTTTGTCACTTTTTAATTGTTATTTTTGTTCTGTGTGTACTAAAAAAAATTCTCCTAATCCTCGCCCAGGCGAGGCGGTTCTTAACTGAAGGCCACCATACTGGCTGATTCTCGCCCAGGCGAGAATCCCTCGCTTAAGCGAGGCTATCAGGTGAAAAAGAAAAAGAAAATAGGATTCTCGCCCAGGCGAGACGTGTTTGAGAATATTGATTGATTCTCGCCCAGGCGAGAAATGCTCACTCATGTGAGAAATGCTCGCTCAAGCGAGAAGGCACGATTTCAGTTTTAAAAAAGGGGATGAGGGTGAAACCCTTCATTCCCCTTTCAAACAAAAAGCTCCCAAAAGCTCCAAATCGGTTTCAAGGCATTTCAAAGCATTTCAACGCATTTTACACTCATTCATCATCACACACACTCACTCTACCAACATGAGCTGCCCAATGTAAGTGTTTTGTACTTTTCTCATCTCATTACGGTTGTGCTCATTGTTGTCTCTAATGTGAATAATCTTCACTTATACATGTTTTACACACATTAGAGATTGATTAGAGTGTTATCTTGCTTCACTTGCATGCTCACTATCATGGATTTAGCTTAGAGACACTATGAGGGGATTACATTGAAAACCTAGGGTTTCTAAATGTGGGTGTAAAACCTCACATCATGAACAAGCTTTCCTTTAGTGTAATGATATGGTAGTGGTAGTGATGTTCTCATTTAAAAATTGTGTTGGGTGAAAAATCATATCCTCTTTAGTGAAAAAGTGTGATGGTATGAAAGTATATGAAACAGTGTGAGAGAGTGTATAAGTTGAGAAAGAATGTGTTAAGATTATTGTTGGCTTTCTGTTTAGTGAGTAATGAACTTCGTCTGTGTGCAGGAGAACCAAATCAGTTTCTGACAAGAGCCACCCTCCTCCTAAAAAGCACAAATCTGGAACCAGTGGTCAAGCCACCTCGTCTTTCAACCGCAACAAATTCACCTCATTAGAAAGAGAGGAGCGGTACTCTACTCTCCTCCACTAGGCATTCGTACCCGAGCGGAGGGTTGAACTGGAACATAATGAGTACCCAACATTCTTGGCTAAATTGGATGAGTTGAAGTGGGGGGTCATCCCACAACCACATGATAAATTCGACCCTGAAGTGGTGCGAGAATTTTATGCAAATGCTTACTGTAACGCCTCAAATTATTAACACGGAAAAAATTCAATTCTTTTTCTAACATAATAAAATTTTATACCATTTAAAATTTCCTTTCAATTAAGAATACTCTAATAGTAAGGTAAACCATAAAAAGGAAAACAACACAGTGATTCCACAATACTAGGTTCTACACTTTTTAGTCTAATAAACTGAACATCAACTACATCAATGAAAATTCCCATGAAAGGGGTCCAATATCAACCATTACAAACTCCTATAGTAATTCAAAAGCACACTAAATCCAAAGCAACACAATCACCCCAAGGCTCGGCAATAACTTATTCCTTAGCTCCACCTACAATCCGATTACCACGGATTGAGTGAATAAAACAACATAGAGAGAGTCAGTCATTAAATACATGCAATATATAACATGGTGGGTTTACATAGAATAATAACATTAGAACATTGCAATACAGAAACCACGCATCATTACAGCACAACACAAATCCATGATTTACAATTAACCTTTATGATAACCAGGTCATACATCTATAGTACAACCAACTCGAAACCAATCCGAACCTTAATCAAAAATACACACTATACGTGCATATCCCGAAATCCATACCATGAAGGCAGGTCAATTTCCATACCATGAAGGGCAGGTCAAACTCCATACCACGAAGGGCAGGTCAAACTCCATACCACGAAGGGCAGGTCAAACTCCATACCACGAAGGGCAGGTCAAACTCCATACCACGAAGGGCAGGTCAAACTCCATACCACGAAGGGCAGGTCAAACTCCATACCACGAAGGGCAGGTCAAACTCCATACCACGAAGGGCAGGTCAAACTCCATACCACGAAGGGCAGGTCAAACTCCATACCACGAAGGGCAGGTCAAACTCCATAATCAAACATACCAATCACATCAGTAGGACTAACGCGGTTAAATAGGAAACTCATGAGATTTCCTGTTTAATCGTGTTATCCTATTGAAATCCTCCAACTAGTGAGTGTCGTTGGAGTTTCCAATATCATGATTCTAATACCACAAAGTTTTAATGCTGCTCCCTCACCTGAGTAGTCGCTAACGCTTGCACTAGAGCTCAGTTGCGTTCTCCGCCGTCTACTCCAACCTTAGGGTCTTTCAACCCAAAACAACAACAATCACAACACATCAATTTACATGTCAAGACAAGAATAATACCAACCAAAACTTATACAACACAAGACAACATCATCTATTCTCTTCATCCTCAAAAGGAAAGGTTTCCATAATATTGAAATGACTCTATGGTTTTGAAAACAACCCTTCATACACCCTTTACGAAAAACAACTCATGCTCTACGAGTTTTACAAGGTTTTCCAAAGCAAAACGAACCACAATGTCAAAAGAGGGTTTATGGGGTTTTATCCCTAAACGTGGAGAAGAAACCCTATCCAAAACAAGACATTCAACCCTAAGAGAGACTAAGTTAAGCGATTTACCTCTTCTCCGACCTCTTTCTTGACTCTAAGGGTGCTCAACTCCTCAAACCGTTCATCTCCTCTTTGTTTTTCGAAAAATAACCCTTATCCTCACTTGGGACGTCTATTTATGTTTTCAGAGAATCTCACCGTGTTAAGTGTAATCGATTACCATAATGGTGTAATCGATTACAGTGTGAAAAAAATGCACATATCTGATGTTTTTAATATGATGTAATCGATTACGAGTATAGTGTAATCGATTACATCATGAAAAATTACACATGTCTGATCAGATATCAACATGTAATCGATTACCAGGACAATGTAATCGATTACATCATGAAAAATTTCACATGTTTGATCAGATATCAGCATGTAATCGATTACATCATGAAAAATTTCACATGTCTGATAAGATATCAGCATGTAATCGATTACCAGGACTATGTAATCGATTACCAGGACTATGTAATCGATTACACTGTGTCAACAGCACAAAATTGTCAGTTCTCGCCCAGGCGAGACAACTCTCGCTCGGGCGAGAATCCTCTAGTATAGTCCCAGGATTTCACCCTCCCAGGTGATCCCTTCTCACTCAGGCGAGAGTCTCTCGCTCAAGCGAGACTTCTAGGACTGATACTATAATTTTAAATACTCAAAATTAGGATGTTACACTTACCCACCAGAGGAGGGTGGAGGAATTTTTGAGCACAAATCCTGGGTCAGAGGCAAAGTCATCCGGTATAACCGGGACTATCTCAACATGATGCTGAATAACCCATATGAGGTAAGAGATGGTCACCCGGATGGTTATCATAGAATGGTGGAACAAAGCAGCACAACGACTCATGGGTTTAACATTGCTGAAACTGTGGCGACACTATGCCTTCCTGGGAGAACTGTCTCGGGTAACGTTGTTGGTCGACCAAAGTGGATCTATAGAAAAGATATGACCACGTTAGCCCATATATGGATGATCTTCTGCTTACACAATGTTATCCCTAACAGTCACGTCTCATCCCTGCCTTTGTATGATTGTCATCTACTCTACTGTATATTTGTGGGGGTTGAGATTGATGTTGCACGGCTAATGGCAACAAAAATTTAAAAAGCTGCAGTTAAAGGAGGCAAGAAATGGACTATGGGATTCCCATCCTTCATCACATTCTTATGTGCAAGGCAAGGAGTCCAAGTCTCCGCCACAGAGCCAATCAAAAATCCGATCACCAAGAAGTACATCCAGCAGAATTGCAAGGAGGATATTGTTGGACCTCAAGGACAACAACCACCACCGGAGCCGCAATAGCAACAGGAACACCACAATCTGACCATGGAAGCACTTAGAGCTTCAAAATGATACCTCATGTAGGGTCAAATGAACCAGCAATAGAGTTTTTATGCCACCTACCAGCACCAATATCCCAACAATGACTTCTGGCTGAGCCCTGATGAATTCACAACTCGTTTTCCATGGCCTGGGGTCAGCCCTACATTTCTGGGGGGGACAGGCGCTGTTAGACCATCTGGTTTTGGTGATGAGGATACAACAACTGATGAAGAGTTAAAGGAGCTATCATGGGGGGCATGCAAAAACTGGTTTTGTTGTTTTATGTTAATTTTTTGCTTTCAGTTGTTTAATTATGCATTGTGAACATGTTTGCAATTATGTGTTTAGACTCTGTTGTGTGTTTAATTAGGAAGTGTGTTTAGTTAATTCAATAAAATGCATCTGAAAACTAAATTGTGTCTTGAACCTCAAAAAGAAAAGAAAAGAACAAATGTGTATAGAGCTGTGATTGAAAGAGATTAGGGTTCTGAGTTTAATTGAATTCAGGATGTGGATACATGAAGTAGGCATAGATTGAATAGGTTGAATAATGAGCAGTCTAATCAAAGGAAATAGCCTTAAACCTAGTGAGAGAGGGAATCTAAACACGTTTGAGTGATTTTGCTAGATAATATCAACTAACTTTGCCTGATTTTTGTGTTGCCAATTATTCATGGAAAATGATAGAAATTAATAAGGGCTAGTTTAGGATAAGTGAGTTACAGCCAAAAACTCAACCTGTATGTATCATGATCCAATTCTTTGTAGCCCTTTTGAGCCGAATTATTAATTTCTGAACATCATGCACCCAAGCTAAATTGAGATATATCAATCCCATCCCTATGGAGAAAGAACACTAGTGTATATTGTTTGAAATTGTGATATTGGGCAATGACCTGAATTGTAGTGTATACAAACAAAAACGAACTCAACATCTCATTCTCTAAGTGTAATTGATAAGCATATGAAGAAAAATAATCAAATGTTAGTGAAAATATGCATTGGGTTAAAAGGACCCAAAACAAAAGGGTCAAGTGAAAAAGAATGAGAGTCAAATAGTTGAGAATATGAGATGTGGGTTGGGTTATAAAGTGAACAAGTGAAGGAAGTAGGAATATGCACTAGTGTTCTAACTCCCTTTGTTTATTAAGAAAAACCATATTTCATTGTAGCTAGGCCTCATTACAACCAAAAGTTAAGTCCTTGGGATCTTTTGTTAAACATATTTATTTGTATTAATTGAAATGAAAGGCAAAGTCAAATTGTATATGTCTAGTAAAAATTTGATTGAAACACTTGCCCTGTGAGCATATGAGAGATTTCCTTTGATTGAACTGAGTAATTATTCTTGCTATTTGTAACACCCAAAATTTTAATCTTTAATAGTATCAGTCCTGGAAGCCTCGCTTGATCGAGAGATTCTCACCTGAGCGAGAAAGGATCACCTATGAGGGTGAAATCCTGGACTATACTGGAGGATTCTAGCCTGAGCGAGAGTTGTCTCGCCTAGGCGAGAAATGGCAACTTTGGGCTGTCGACACAGTGTAATCGATTACACACTCCTGGTAATCGATTACATGCTGATAAACTAATCAGACCTGTGCATCTGACACAGTGTAATCGATTACACAGTCTTGGTAATCGATTACATGATGATTAAATGCATCAGATATGTACATCTGACACAATGTAATCGATACACCATGTTGGTAATCGATTACATCGCGACGATGCCTTTGTAATTTACACTGTGTAATCGATTACACACTTATGGTAATCGATTACATCGTATTAATGTAATCGATTACACCATGTTGGTAATCGATTACATAGCGACGATGCCTCTATAATTTACACAGTGTAATCGATTACACTATACTTGTAATCGATTACACTATACTTGTAATCGATTACACTTATCGCAGTGCCTATAAAATAGAAACCCAAAACACATTTTAGGGTTAGAACTTCGAAGAGAAGAGAGAGAGGAGAGCTTTTCAAGAGCAAGGAGCCTTAGGACTCATCTTGGAGCTTGAGAAGAGGTAAACCTCTTGTTACTAACTCTTCTTCTTCCTCTCTAACTTGTTTTGGGTATGTTGGATTTATTTTCGTAACATGAGAAACCATGGAAACTCATCCGTTAGAGTTATGGTTCGTTTTATGTTGTTTTTATCTTATAAACTCTTGGTTTAGAGATAGTATCTCAAGAATGTAAAGGGTTGTGGGTTGATTCATGAAAACCCCAAAAAAACCTAAAAGTGAAAATGTGGTAAAAGGAGAGAATGAGTAAAATGTTAGAGGTAGAAGATGAGTTTACCCCCAAATATTGAAATATGAGATGTTATGCATGTTTTAGATGGTTGAATATTGATGATGAATATTTTGTGTGATTAAATGATGCAATATAAGTTGTTTATGTGATATTTGGAATAAATGACTAACATTGTGTTATGTGGTGGGATGAAGAGAGATCCTAAGGTTGGAGGCGGTGTCGGTGGAACTCGAGAAGTTGCCAAGAACCAAACCCAACACTCATCGAGGTAAGGATAAGTCTTTAATTGAGCATTTGGAATCGAAAATGTGAGTTTTCTGATTATGCAATGATTGATACGTAAAGTACACATTTGATATAAACATACATGGGTGGGTTTACATTAAAGTAGGCGTAGATTTATGGAAAGGAAAGTATGTGGTACTTTCTGGTTATGCGATGATTGAGTGTAAATCACGTATTTAGTATAAACATATATGGGTGTGTTTATACTAATGTGGGCGTGGATTTACCGGAAATGATTTATGGTGAAACGAATGAAAAAGAAGTACATTTTTAGCCGACCATGAATGGTTAGCGACTCTGGCTTGAGTATAGAAGCATACACTCTGGCTTGAGTATAGAAGCATACACTCTGGCTTGAGTATAGAAGCATACATTATGGCTTGAGTATAGAAGCATACACTCTGGCTTGAGTATAGAAGCATACACTCTGGCTTGAGTATAGAAGCATGAAAATGATTTATGAGGAGATCGATGAAAGGAAAATATGTTTTAGCCGACCATGAATGGTTAGCGACTCTGGCTTGAGTATAGAAGCATGCACTCTGGCTTGAGTATAGAAGCATACACTCTGGCTTGAGTATAGAAGCATGAAAATGATTTATGAGGAGATCGATGAAAGGAAAATATGTTTTAGCCGACCATGAATGGTTAGCGACTCTGGCTTGAGTATAGAAGCATGCACTCTGGCTTGAGTATAGAAGCATATACTCTGGCTTGAGTATAGAAGCATGAAAATGATTTATGAGGAGATCGATGAAAGGAAAATATGTTTTAGCCGACCATGAATGGTTAGCGACTCTGGCTTGAGTATAGAAGCACACACTCTGGCTTGAGTATAGAAGCATACACTCTGGCTTGAGTATAGAAGCATGAAAATGATTTATGAGGAGATCGATGAAAGGAAAATATGTTTTAGCCGACCATGATTGGTTAGCGACTCTGGCTTGAGTATAGAAGCATACACTCTGGCTTGAGTATAGAAGCATACACTCTGGCTTGAGTATAGAAGCATGAAAATGAATTATGAGGAGATCGATGAAAGGAAAATATGTTTTAGCCGACCATGAATGGTTAGCGACTCTGGCTTGAGTATAGAAGCGTAAACTCTGGCTTGAGTATATAAGCGTGATTTTTTTTAAGAGAAACGAGATTCTGCTTTTAGCTAACCCTGAGGGGTGTAGCGACTTTGGCTCAAGTTATGCAGCAGGACAAAATGAATTTCGAAAATGGTTTACTAACCCTTTTCTAATGTGGATTATCTTATAATGACGTTTATTGAATTAACGACTTACTCCTTTGTGTGTTTTGTACTTTTGTCATTGATAATCCCATTGCAGGTAAATAGATGAATGGAGTATGCTAGTTCGGGAGCTTTAGGAGCTTTAGACGTTGGATTCACTATTTGCGTTTTTGTACTTTAAATGACTACTTGTGGATTTGAATGATTGTAACCATGGCTGACATTTATTTGGGTATTCGTAACCATGGGTATTGTTATATTTGGAGTATTATAACTTTTGGGCTCTTAGTACCCAATGGGAATAATAATGAATGAATTATATTTTTCCGCAATTTAAATTATATGATAATATAATAGGTGTAAAAAGTATTTTTAAGGAATGATTCCTGAAGGTTTTAAGTAAGATGATGAATGTATGTAAGAGGGAATTAAAATGAATGAAAAAAATTTCAAGGGTAGAAATCGGGTCGTTACAATATGGTATCAGAGCATAGTTAATCCTGCAGCCTAGGATATGGCCTTACATGCTTTTTTGTGATCTTTATGTGTTTGAATTGCTTGGTTAGCATTGACCATTGTGTGTTATGTGATGCTTGTCTGGTTATACAATTAGTCTACTGACAAGTACGTGAGTGCAGGTACACATGGCTGGAAGAGAAAGAGGAGCGAGTCAGAATGTTCCGAATGACCTCTTGGCCCAGATGGTGGCGGCACTACAACAAATGAGTGAAAATTTACAACATATGAATCGGAGCGTGGCACCAGGTCCAAGCTCGCACACCCTAGTTCAACAAGGACCGGCTGAGTACCGGGGGTTAGATAAATCCTGCAGAAGGAACCCTAGTCCGTTCCAAGTCGGATTCACCCCGAATGCTGCTATTGAGTGGGTCCAAGGAATGGAGTGTACTAACATGAAGGCGGATGGAGTGGCGACCTCCGAATCCATTCCTCACAAGGACTTTGGGCCTCAACGAAATTTTGTGCACGGAAGAGGCAAGGATAAGATGTATCGCGAAGAGCGGAAGCATTATTTTCCACGTGTTGGTACTCGGAGTTGCATTTCGTATGGACCGAGGACCCATGCGAATGCCGGAGGGTCACGGTTAAACTCTCCACCTTGGTGCAGCAAGTGTAACCGGAAACATGACGGATGATTGTGTTCTGGAACTACAAATCACCGTTTTCGTTGTAAAGAGACCGGACCTATAAAGAGGCATTGTCCTACGTCACGGCAGAGTATGAATGCTATGGGTACTGGACGACCTCAATCTATCGGCAGAGTGGTTACCATGTATGGTGCAGAGGCATCAGAATCAGATAGTCTGATCCGATGTGGGATGTATGAGGAAAGGGGAATGGATGTTTCCACTGCAAGGAGTTTGAGCATAATAAAAGGTATTGTTCCAAGTGGATCGGAGACCTAATGCCACTCCTGCCGAGGAGGCAAGAGACCACGGTCAGATGGTTACCCCAAGTGGCGCAGGGACATCAGGTGTTGATGATCCGGCGAGAGGTAAACGCATGGTGACAGGTATTCCTTGTTTAGTGTTGTTGATTCGGGAGCGACACACTCCCTTATATATGATAAATGTGAAAACCGGCTGAAATTGTAAACTGAGTCATTACTTCCGACTTGGTCGCGTCGACCCCAATCTTTGTGTTGGTGGTGGTGTCGACGTTTATTTTCTAGAGTCCGGTTGTAGTAAATGGTGTGATATTTACCGCAGATTCAGTCTACTTGTCGTTATCCCAGTTAGATAAAGTTCTGGGGATGGACTAATTGTTGGCAAATCATGTTATGATTGAATAGTGCTGACAAGGTTGTGGCGGTTAGGGATCTGTGCGAGATCTCTGACCATGCTAGTAGTATGGGGCCAGTGTCGGCTAAGAAAGTCATAACTCTCCTTCGAAAAAGGGATCATTTTTTATTCAGTAAATGTAACGAGAGGATATTTAAGAACTCTTTAGTATTTCAATATATTAAGATTTGAAAGAACTATGTATTTTTCTGGGAAAGTGAATTTTCTTCTGTGAATGAAATGAGGAATTTGTGCGTAACATGTTCTGTATGACAATGGGGAAAATATTTTTCGAGATTATGTACTAATGCTTGGTTAATTATACCTTGATGCATGAATTATGAAAAAGTTATTTTGATTCTTGTGCATGAAGCTCTTGGTCTATAAAATTTGATTTTTGTTAAAGAGGAATATTCGCCGTAACAAATGTATATTGGTATTGAACGCCAAGCTATGTGCGGGGATGTTGAACCTCAAAAACTTATTTTGGATCGGGAGTGTCTCAGTGTAGCGTTGGGGTAAATGGTAGAACCTTTACTATAGGGTTGATATGCGCGATGATGTCCCAATTGGATTTAATCCTGGAAATGGACTAGCGGTCAGCAAATAGTGTTATGTTTAACTGTGTGTAATTGTTGAGGTGAAGATTTAACATTTAGTATGCATTGATATGTAAGTGTATGCTAAGGGGGTAAGACGTATACTGATAGTCGAGGAAAGAGGCTAGTCAATTTACTTACCCCGTCAATGTGTTGAATGCAAAGGAAAAGACGTGAAACTTTTGGTCATGAATGATCGATACTTTTGCGGTAGGACATTGACAATGCATGAAATAGTGATGGTGTACCTCAATTGTCTGCGTTGAATGTTGTACCGGCAAAAGTTGTTGCTGTTTCGTGAACGTCAGTAATGACGGTGTATGAGTGGGATGTAGCCATATGAGAGAAGGAGTTTGGGGTTGTGTTGAACTGATTATGTAAACTTTGTTTCATAAGTCATGGATTCAAACCGTTTTCGAAAATCCTTTTCTTTGGGCGAAACATAGCCTGTGGCTAAGAAATGATTTAGTATCATGTTGGAGAATTCCGAAATTTTAGCAACCATATCGGAATAAGTTTGAGGTTGTTAGAAGTTTAGTGATATAAGACGCCCATGTATTGTTGGACATAATGCGAGTGGGTTAATAAGTTTATCTTTGCTAACAGAATTGGGATGACCAAACGAACGCAAGTTGTAGGTTTGAGTGTTGGTCGACTTGTGCTTGCTGTAACGACCCAAATTCTACCCTTGAAGATTTTTCATTTATTTTAATCCTTTCTTACATACTGTCGTCACCTTCATTAAAAACTCTCAAGTGTCTCTCTTTGAAAATACTCTTTACCCTATTATATTATCATACAAATTTATGTAGCGGAAAAACATAATTCATTCAGATAGCCTTTATCACATACGTCCAATTATGGGTTTTCCAGAGTTATAACGTCCATAACTACATGTCACCATATTATCCTAATCAGATTACATTTATCCCAAAATACTATCAAATCAACTACAATATCAAATAGCAATAAAAACAATCGAGTAAATAAACACAAAAGCTTCCTAATTGAGCTTCATCCTCAAAATCCTTCATTTATCTACAATGGGATTATCATAAACAACACACAAAACAAAAGGGAGTAAGTCATTAGTTCAAAACTAACATCAAACGATAATCCACATTTCAAATACAATTAAGCATTGATATAAATCATAACCACAAATAAATAAATGTAAACATTCATATATTCTTTCTTTCATTTCCACGTTATTCATATTCGTCCTATAGTATATATATATCTCATAATATATATTCTATAGCACGCCTACTACGTTCCTTCGAAACCTCATACTTCTCATCATTCATATCCACCCTATAGAATATATATCCCATACAATATACTCTATAGAATGCATACGACTTTCATTGTGACATTCTCAGTTCTCATCCTTCATATTCACCTTATAGAATATATATCCCATACTATATATCCTATAACATGCATATGACTTTCATTGTTCACATCTTCCACTTTATCATCCATATTCACCCTATAGAATATATATCTCATACTATATATCCTATAGCATGCATATTCGTTTATCTCAAATCTTTTTGTCTCATTGCTTATTCTCGCCATCAGGCTTACTCTTTACCACCTCCGGTTCTACCACATCAGGTATGTAATTTCTCAATGATCCACTACCACTTCGGGTAGGCAATTTCCCTTAATGATCCACTACCACTTCGGGTAGGCAATTTCCCTTAATGATCCACTACCACTTCGGGTAGGTCATATACAATACCACATAGGGCAAGTCATACACAATACCACATAGGGCAAGTCATACACAATACCACATAGGGCAAGTCATACACAATACCACATAGGGCAAGTCATACGCAATACCACATAGGGCAAGTCATACGCAATACCACATAGGGCAAGTCATACGCAATACCACATAGGGCAAGTCATACACAATACCACATAGGGCAAGTCATACGCAATGCCACATAGGGCAAGACATACACAATACCACATAGGGCAAGTCATACGCAATACCACATAGGGCAAGTCATACACAATACCACATAGGGCAAGTCATACACAATACCACATAGGGCAAGTCATACGCAATACCACATAGGGCAAGTCATACGCAATACCACATAGGGCAAGTCATACAGTTCACTACCACTCCGGGTAGGACACGATGAATAGTTCACTACCACTCCGGGTAGGACACAATGATAAACCACTACCTCCTCGGGTAGGGTAACAACCATAAACTTACCAACACGTTACCTCTTTCACATACCTCATTCACATAAGTGAGTATGAATTAGAGCCACTTATCCCTTACCTCAGTGAGTTTTGGGATCGGTTCCGAGTAACTTTAAAAGTCTCCTCCGCGATTTCCTCCAACCTTAGGATCTTTTCTCAAGCTCCAAGATGAGTCCTAAGGCTCCTTGCTCTTGAAAAGCTCTCCTTTCTCTCTTCTCTTCGAAGTTCTAACCCAAAAATGTGTTTGGGTTTCTGTTTTAAAGAGGTTTCGTCGGGTTGTAATCGATTACCAACATGGTGTAATCGATTACAACGTGAAAAATGCGCATATCTGATGCTTTTAATACAATGTAATCGATTACCAGGAGTGTGTAATCGATTACCAGGAGTGTGTAATCGATTACACTGTGTCAGATGCACAAATCTGATGCTTTTAATACGATGTAATCGATTACCAGCAATGTGTAATCGATTACCAGCAATGTGTAATCGATTACCAGAAATGTGTAATCGATTACCAGCAATGTGTAATCGATTACCAGAAATGTGTAATCGATTACCAGCAATGTGTAATCGATTACTAGAAATGTGTAATCGATTACCAGCAATGTGTAATCGATTACCAGAAATGTGTAATCGATTACACTGTGTCAGATGCACATATCTGATGCTTTTAATACGATGTAATCGATTACCAGAAGAGTGTAATCGATTACCAGCAGAGTGTAATCGATTACCAGCAGAGTGTAATCGATTACCACTGTCTCAACAGCCCAAAATTGCCATTTCTCGCCCACGCGAGAATCCTCGTCCAGGATTTCACCCTCCCAGCTGATCCTTTTTCGCTCAAGTGAGAATCTCTCGATCAAGCGAGGCTTCCAGGACTGATACTATATTTTTAAAGATTAAAATTTGGGGTGTTACACTTGCTGATTGGTAACAGAGTACCTAGTTTTGGTGTGAATCAATGGTTTTATGGTTTCAGTAGATGCTAGAAATTGGTAATTTCTTAAGACGATAAGATTTGATGGTAGAAATATTTGATGTAATTACACAATTACTGGATAGTTTGATTGTGTACAATAGATGAGGCATTAAGAGACTTTTGTGTAGGTATTTTGTTGATCGAGTAAAATGAAATTGTGCTAGATTCTCGAGTGGAGATGAAACTAGTTAGTGTATGACGGATGTTAAAAGATGCATTTAGATAAATATGGGATAAAGGGTTCCCCATTCGCTGAAATTCGGGAGTGTTATCGGGATTCTTAACGTATGTTAGGATTGATAGATGGATATGTGATGGATACCTATGGTTCTTGAAAAATGTAGAAAAGATCTTTAGTCTGAATTACGGTTTAGTTCGCATGGTATTCAATGTTGTTCGAGGCTAGGATCTTAATATTTGGACATTGAGGAGTTAGTTCATGAATTGGTTTGGTGATATCATGGTTTAGTGGTGTATGCCCTTAGTGACTGATTAAGTAATCTTAATGGATTAGAGAATCGAATTGTGATTTTGGTTGAATATTCTTGTGCCTAAGGTCTAGGTGATGATTTTATTTTCCGAGGTATGTTTAATTTTCGGGGACGAAAATTCTTATAAGAGGGGGAGGATTGTAACACCCAAAATTTTAATCTTTAAAATTATAGTATCAGTCCTGGAAGCCTCGCTTGATCGAGAGATTCTCACCTGAGCGAGAAAGGATCACCTATGAGGGTGAAATCCTGGACTATACTGGAGGATTCTAGCCTGAGCGAGAGTTGTCTCGCCTAGGCGAGAAATGGCAACTTTGGGCTGTCGACACAGTGTAATCGATTACACACTCCTGGTAATCGATTACATGCTGATAAACTAATCAGACCTGTGCATCTGACACAGTGTAATCGATTACACAGTCTTGGTAATCGATTACATGATGATTAAATGCATCAGATATGTACATCTGACACAATGTAATCGATACACCATGTTGGTAATCGATTACATCGCGACGATGCCTTTGTAATTTACACTGTGTAATCGATTACACACTTATGGTAATCGATTACATCGTATTAATGTAATCGATTACACCATGTTGGTAATCGATTACATAGCGACGATGCCTCTATAATTTACACAGTGTAATCGATTACACTATACTTGTAATCGATTACACTTATCGCAGTGCCTATAAAATAGAAACCCAAAACACATTTTAGGGTTAGAACTTCGAAGAGAAGAGAGAGAGGAGAGCTTTTCAAGAGCAAGGAGCCTTAGGACTCATCTTGGAGCTTGAGAAGAGGTAAACCTCTTGTTACTAACTCTTCTTCTTCCTCTCTAACTTGTTTTGGGTATGTTGGATTTATTTTCGTAACATGAGAAACCATGGAAACTCATCCGTTAGAGTTATGGTTCGTTTTATGTTGTTTTTATCTTATAAACTCTTGGTTTAGAGATAGTATCTCAAGAATGTAAAGGGTTGTGGGTTGATTCATGAAAACCCCAAAAAAACCTAAAAGTGAAAATGTGGTAAAAGGAGAGAATGAGTAAAATGTTAGAGGTAGAAGATGAGTTTACCCCCAAATATTGAAATATGAGATGTTATGCATGTTTTAGATGGTTGAATATTGATGATGAATATTTTGTGTGATTAAATGATGCAATATAAGTTGTTTATGTGATATTTGGAATAAATGACTAACATTGTGTTATGTGGTGGGATGAAGAGAGATCCTAAGGTTGGAGGCGGTGTCGGTGGAACTCGAGAAGTTGCCAAGAACCAAACCCAACACTCATCGAGGTAAGGATAAGTCTTTAATTGAGCATTTGGAATCGAAAATGTGAGTTTTCTGATTATGCAATAATTGATACGTAAAGTACGCATTTGATATAAACATACATGGGTGTGTTTACATTAAAGTAGGCGTAGATTTACGGAAAGGAAAGTATGTGGTACTTTCTGGTTATGCGATGATTGAGTGTAAATAACGTATTTAGTATAAACATATATGGGTGTGTTTATACTAATGTGGGCGTGGATTTACCGGAAATGATTTATGGTGAAACGAATGAAAAAGAAGTACATTTTTAGCCGACCATGAATGGTTAGCGACTCTGGCTTGAGTATAGAAGCATACACTCTGGCTTGAGTATAGAAGCATACACTTTGGCTTGAGTATAGAAGCATGAAAATGATTTATGAGGAGATCGATGAAAGGAAAATATGTTTTAGCCGACCATGAATGGTTAGCGACTCTGGCTTGAGTATAGAAGCATACACTCTGGCTTGAGTATAGAAGCATGAAAATGATTTATGAGGAGATCGATGAAAGGAAAATATGTTTTAGCCGACCATGAATGGTTAGCGACTCTGGCTTGAGTATAGAAGCATACACTCTGGCTTGAGTATAGAAGCATACACTCTGGCTTGAGTATAGAAGCATGAAAATGATTTATGAGGAGATCGATGAAAGGAAAATATGTTTTAGCCGACCATGAATGGTTAGCTACTCTGGCTTGAGTATAGAAGCATACACTCTGGCTTGAGTATAGAAGCATACACTCTGGCTTGAGTATAGAAGCATGAAAATGATTTATGAGGAGATCGATGAGAGGAAAATATGTTTTAGTCGACCATGAATGGTTAGCGACTCTGGCTTGAGTATAGAAGCATACACTCTGGCTTGAGTATAGAAGCACACACTCTGGCTTGAGTATAGAAGCATACACTCTGGCTTGAGTATAGAAGCATGAAAATGAATTATGAGGAGATCGATGAAAGGAAAATATGTTTTAGCCGACCATGAATGGTTAGCGACTCTGGCTTGAGTATAGAAGCGTAAACTCTGGCTTGAGTATATAAGCGTGATTTGTTTTAAGAGAAACGAGATTCTGCTTTTAGCTAACCCTGAGGGGTGTAGCGACTTTGGCTCAAGTTATGCAGCAAGACAAAATGAATTTCGAAAATGGTTTACTAACCCTTTTTCTAATGTGGATTATCTTATAATGACGTTTATTGAATTAACGACTTACTCCTTTGTGTGTTTTGTACTTTTGTCATTGATAATCCCATTGCAGGTAAATAGACGAATGGAGTATGCTATTTCGGGAGCTTTAGGAGCTTTAGACGTTGGATTCACTATTTGCGTTTTTGTACTTTAAATGACTACTTGTGGATTTGAATGATTGTAACCATGGCTGACATTTATTTGGGTATTCGTAACCATGGGTATTGTTATATTTGGAGTATTATAACTTTTGGACTCTTAGTACCCAATGGGAATAATAATGAATGAATTATGTTTTTCCGCAATTTAAATTATATGATAATATAATAGGTGTAAAGAGTATTTTTAAGGAATGATTCCTGAAGGTTTTAAGTAAGATGATGAATGTATGTAAGAGGGAATTAAAATGAATGAAAAAAATTTCAAGGGTAGAAATCGGGTCGTTACACTATTCTTTTTGAAATTGAAGTGCACACATATCATGATTTCAATTGGATCTTAGTTCACTTTGATTGATCAGTAAACATCTCTATGCAACATTTGTAAATGATTATAGGTGATTCACATGATTGGTTGAAAGGTGCACGAACTAAATTGAATTCCAATACTTTGCTTGAGGACAAGCAAGATTCTAGGTTTGGGGGAGTTTGTTAAGTGCCATATAACAACTAAATTGAACATGAATTGGGCACTTAATTGTGAATTTTGATGAAAATATTAGACAAACTTTCATGAATCTAGAATAATTACCTTGGTCTGGAGAAACATACAAATGTTATCAATTGCAGGGTAATGGATTGAAAAAGGTGAAAAACGGAAGAAATTGAGAACAGTGGCTCAAAAGCACACACACTGGCGGATTCTCGCCCAAGCCAAGAACACCTCGCTCAAGCTAGAGTTCTCGCCCAAGCAAGAATCTCTTGCCCAAGCGAGAGACAAGAGACCACAAGCCTCAACTACTGAAGAATTCTTGCCCAAGCGAGGATCTCTCGCCCCAGCGAGGATCCCTCGCCCAAGCGAGAGACCAAAAGTCTGAAGTTCATTTAGGCAGTTTCCAACAGTTTTGGGGGGTTACCTTTTGCCATTACACACTTTTTCAGAGCTTATGGGGAGAAAAACACACGAATGGGAAGGAAGAGAGTCGTGGGAACGACCTTAGGCCTAGATTCCCGTTGTTTTATGCATCTCATGAGTGTAATGTACAGAATGAGCGGCTAAATTCTCAGTGTGGGATTGAATGTAATCTTCTAAACTTTTGTATTCTTGGATTCAATTCGTTTTATGTTTAGTTATTTGATTTTGGAAATCTTATCTTATGTGTAATACTTGATTCTAATTGACTATTGGAATCTTGATATGTTACCCATGTTGAACTGGAAAGTGAAATATGTGGTTGAATCCGGATAGGTTTTCTTGATGTATTATTGATCTAGGAATAGACAATGATACATGAATTGCTTATACATTGGACTTAATGCTAGATAATTTGTCAAAGTACCAAGGAATTGGAATTTGAGAAATTATCTAAGGAATTTGTAGTCAAAGAATTGATACAAATAATCTATGATGTGCATCAAGATTAATAACCAAAAGAGATCTATAGGATTGAATCTAAAGTTTACAAAAGGAAGAATGATGAAAGTCAATCCCAACCTATTTTATCATACTTTACAAAACCTTTTAAGAAAATACAATCAATTTATTCAATGACTCTTATCAAAATCACCTATTGTAAATATTTACTCAATTTATATTTCTAGAGATTAGTATAAATCTGAATTGCTCCTTGAGGACGATATCCCGGTACCTACTGGTTTTATTACTTGAGCGATACAGTACACTTGCCGTACGAAAATAGTTAACAAGTTTTTGGCGCCGCAACCGGGGATCAATGTGGGATTTATATTGAATTTTTGAATATATTTTATTGAGTAGTGTAAATAATTTTTGATTTAATCTTTTAGTTTTTATTAATAATTGTGCTAACCCTTGTTGTAGCCTTCTCATTTATGCTTTTGAGAGGAAAGGCTACTGAAGACTAACTGCAGTTCAATCCGGAGATTGAGAATTCAGCTAAAAGTAACAGGAAAAAAGCAAAAGCTAAGAAGAAGTAGGGTGCAGCGTCTGATTCTCTCCAGTCCAGTTCTCAACAGACACCAATTTCAGACACTCCATCCATCAAGATGGATGATAACAGCACCAATACTAATCCTCCAAGAAGGACACTAGGTGATTATGCTATGTATCAAGTTCCACGACATTATTCCAGCATTGTCATTCCACACACTACAAGGGCAGTGGAAACTGATCCTACGGCTAAGGCAGCAACAATTTCTCCATTCCCAACTTGGAGACTAACTTCTCCTTTCTTCAACCATCTAATGATTTGTTGTCCCTGCAACGTATTGCAGATGTTAAAACTACTTCCAATATCTAATACCCATATTGAAGAATCAGTTACAGATAAAGAAAACATGAAAACATTTTTCATCAAAGTCTCACCTTGCTTCTCATGTTTCAGAGAATCAAGATACTTCTTGCAATTTCTTTTCCAATGACCTTTCTCCTTGCAGAAGAAACACTCGATATTGCTTTGATCAGTTTTACCTATCTTGTAAGGTTTGGTCACACCACTCGTATGAGCAAGCTTTTTCTTTGCTTTGAAATTTTTCTTGCCCTTCCTTTTAGAGGAGTTTCCGACCACCATGACAGTTCCAGTCTTACGTTCAGAGACAATTTGATTTTGATAATCAATCAACATATTGAGCATCTCATGCAAATCACAATTCATTTTGTTCATATTGAAATTAACAATAAATTGTGAAAATGATTCAAGAAGTGATTGAAGAATCAAATCTTGAGAAAGCTCTTTTCCAATTTTGCATTCTAACTTCTCAAGTTGTTCAATAAGATCAATCATCTTCAACACATGAGGTCCAACTTGATCCTTTACAGGCATTGAGGACCTAAACAATCTTTTGGATAACTGGTACCTCGCAGTCCTGCATTGACCACCGTACATCTTCTTAAGATGCTAAATGATAGTAGTTGGATCCATATCCTGATGTTGCCTTTGAAGTTCAGAACTCATGGATGATATGATAATACATTTAGCATTCAAACAATTTTCTTTGTATTTCTCAAATACTTTGGTTGCTTCAGCATTATACGGGTCCGCTGGAGCAGTCATAGCGGGTCCGTCAATGGTGTTAAGCAGTTTTTCATGCATGAGAACTATTCTCAGGTTATGGTACCAATCATCATAATTGGCTCCAACCAGTTTTGAGGTTTCAAGAATGGAGGGCAATGATATAGTAGACATTTTTGGAAATCTAAAGCCAATAACAACAAAAACATATATTTATAATATACGTGAGAGACAAAAAAATAAAAGAAAACATTATTTCTTCTAATTGAAATAATAAATTCTTCTAAAAATATGAAAGAGTCAGTTGGTTGTCAAGTTGTTTCTCATACATACTTTAAAGTAATCAAATGTATCATATACGATAAAAACAAAATCATACAAATAGTCCCATGTGAGTCAGGTCGTTCCTATTAGTATATTTGTTGATTAATTTAATTTACAAGTCTCATGTATTCAGGTTGTTCCTTGTTATTAAATTATTAGCAAACTAACATATTATGAAATATAATAATATACATCAGATAATGTTAAATAAATACAGTTACATAATTTTGAATAATAGAGCACATTATACAGTTACATAATGTTAAATAATAGAGCACATTAGATAATCTCTTTCTTCACCACACAAACTGAGAGACCTTTTTTTCTTTCTCTCTCCCATATATATATATATATATATATATATATATATATATATATATAAATAATATATAATTAAAGTATATATATATACATATAAATATATGTACAGTAGTTACAAAGTATGCAAAGCATATATACATTTATATAAGAAAATGTGCAGTACAGAAAATATGCAGTACCTACAAAGCATATATATATATATATATATTGTTTCTGTGCAAGCAGCGTATTCATAAAAGAAAGTACAGTAGATACATACATACAACCGAAATCGGTAGAAACAATTTTATATAAATTAAACAAAAAAAAAAAACTAGCTCTGGTACCAATTGAAAGAAAAATTAGGTTGTTCTTAACATACACAGCGGAATAAAATTTATCTGTTTGTATTTAAAACTATATATAATCGAAATTGCATATAAATTGCGTACCCAGTTGTAGTTCTCCCAAATGTTTAAAGTTGTTCTTCAATATTGTGAAGACTCTACGGGTGTATCCACATCGAGACCAACCTTTGTTATCAACTATTTGTTCAATGGAGGAGAAATATAACACTCTAATTGTATATATTTGTGTAGCAAATAAGGAAGAGAAAAATGATCATATCAAACAACAAAATTTTGTTTTCCCCTTTTCTGTAACAAAATGAAGAAAAGAACTCTTTGTCTCTCAAGTTTTTGCCATGTTTCTCATACACCCTTTTATTTCTCAAAGAGGTTTTTTTGTGTTTTTATCTGTCATTATGCAACATTAGCATGAACATATATATATATATATATATATATATATATATATATATATATATATATATATATATATATATATATATATATATATGCAACATTTTTCTGTTGAAACAATTTGTCTACCGAAAAGAAATCTCTTGAGATATAATATAAAGTGATACCTATTGGTTAAAATATTATAAACCAATTATCACATATTATTTTATGAAACAATACAATAATTATTCCTTTATTTTTCAGCTACACAATAATATTTTAGAACGTGCTCTATTATTTAAATTATTTGTGCTAGCAAATTATTAAAATAATATTCCATAAAATTATTTATTTTATCAAATTAAATTCTCTAATTTAATTATCAAATAATATAATTATTTAGCAAAGATTAGAACACTCGTTAGTGTGTGACCCCGTTTGTTCAATACCAAGCTGGTAGTAAATTAAATAAATAATTTACTAATCAAAGTTGGCGTCTAGCAATACTCCTTAACGACCAGTTAGTATGAAGCAATATATATTTCACTTTCAAGAACCACTAGAAGATCAATTAAAATATACAGCTCTGACTAACTTTAAAGTATGGTACAGTTGTCAAACTTTAATAAGTTGTCATAATAACTCAAAGAAACTCATTTCTTTATTAATTGTAATACTTTGGCCAATGTCTTATTTATAGAGCTCAAACTCATTACCAAGAGTTGATGGATTCCATCTTGATTAATCATTAATTCTACAAGCATTTAATCATACCCAATATTCATTCAAATAATATCCTAAGATATTATGTGTCCGAAATCAAAGTATAATAAATAATATGTTAATTACTATGTTAATCTCAGGTCAAAGGAAACTATTTCATTTCTTCTTGAGAATTTCCAATTGATAGTTTAAGGTAATCTTAACCATTAGGAGTTCTCAGTTGAGTCAGTTCAATGATCATATTAACATATGCATCATCTATATGTGTTACTTAATAAATGGGATCTATTAATATTTATCCAATAAATACTATCAACACATATATTGATCTATCTGAGTCATTGATGTCTTACTCTTAATGATTTTACGATCAAAAACGATTTAGACAAAATATTATAAAAAACATGTTTCTCATTTATTATAATAACAAGTCTTTAATTTTTAATCAATAACTTTATCATATAATTTATTTAATTAGATAATAAATATGATAAAATAAATAAATGTAATTATTTTAATTTTATTTAATGACATATTGGGTCTTGGGCATATATATAGAAGTATAAATACATTTCCAACACTTTTAAGTTGCATTCAATAAAGTGGAGGTCTTTCATCCCACACATAGTTAGGTTATTCTTATTTTATGATAAACAATCAATTATTCCTTTCTTAAAATAAAGCCTTGAATATCCATGTAATATTTCCTTGTTAAATGGGGGACATGCATCAATGTGGGAGAGTTAATGAATTTAGCCTTTACAAATGTATGGTTTATTTCCTTATTGGAGGAAAGCTTTTAAATTCCATATTATGGTCATAATTGTTAGGAAAATAGCAAGAAAGTAAAGAAAAAAGAGATTGAATAATGCAGAGAATTCTTATTGAATGAATAAAGGAAAAGTTTCTTTATATAGAAAGTCATTTAACTAACTAAACTAACTTTCAAAAATAAATTTTCTACAAAAAGCAAGTTCCAGTTTAGTTGCTTCTAACTATTCTAAATGCACTCTAAAGCTACTTGGCTTATACATGTGTCCTAATTTTAACACCCTCCCTTAAGCCAAGCATGAAAGTGATACAACACTCATCTTCTTCTTCAATTCTTCAAATCTTTCAACTTTGAGTGGCTTAGTTAATCCATCTACAAGTTGCATTTCAGTTTTGCAATAAACCAACTTCAGCTTTTCATTGTTCACTTGATTCCTTAGATAATGGAACCTTACTTCAATGTGCTTGCTCCTACCATGGCTTACTGGATTTCTTGACAAATTTATAGTTGTAACATTGTCAATCCTTAGCTCCAATGGTGTCTGCAACTGCATACCCATCTCTTTCAACAGCTCCTCGAGCCAAACAGCTTGTCAAACAGCTTGTCAAGTAGCATAGCAGCCTGCAATGTACTCTGCTTCACAACTAGAGAGAGCAATCACTTGTTTCTTCTTGGAACACCATGATATTGGTGCATTATTCAACAAGAACAAATAACCAGAGGTGTAAGGACCCGATTTTCATAACCCGAAAATTCTTTTTTTTTTTTTAAACCTTATTCATGAAAATGAAGTGATTACTTTTGAAAGACATTACCTGAACGTTTTGGAAACTTGAGTGAATACATTTATAAATTACAAGGCGGAAATATTCCAAATACATTTCTTTTCAAAAGCATGTTATCCATTCTTAAGGAACACTTTTAATACAAACATTAAATCATATTCCTTATACATTTAGGAGCAAGTTACCTATACATAATTTCACTTTAACATGTTCTTCATATTACAAACATTTATCATATAACGTATCGATAACATAAAGCCCTACTCTACCATGTACTCTTCTCCACAATCATTCGATGCGCTACCGCCACGACCTGAATTCAAATACGCAACACATACAAGGAAAGACAGAGGGAGTAAGAACCAACTACGGCGACCGTAGCGTGGATTTACATGGAGTAATAACATTAAATTATTAAAACTACACACATCTAACATCAATCATGATAAACATATACCAATCAACACATATTATCCATATTCACCTTATAGTACACATATATCCCATACTATATGTGTTCTATAGTGTGCATATTTATTCATCACATATTATCCATATTCACCCTATAGTACACATACATCCCATAATATATATGTGCTATAGTGTGCATATTTATTCATCCAAATCACTTTCCTTTTCAAAATATTCATATTCACCCTATAGTATATATATCTCATAATATATATTCTATAGCATGCTTATCCATTGTAAGGTAGTCCCATTCTTTTTTTTTTAAGTAACCGTGCTACATAACTTGAGCTAAAGTCGCTAACCCATCCTGGTCGGCTAAAACGAGTTTTATTTCCATTGGCACTCCACCAATACATAAACGGTAAATACACCCGACATCATTACAAACATATCCATATATGCTTATAACTACAAAGTGATTTACGATTCATTTCATTATTCTGAGTTTTATTTCCATTGGCACTCCACCAATACATAAACGGTAAATGCACCCGACATCATTACAAACATATCCATATATGCTTATAACTATAAAGTGATTTACGATTCATTTCATTATTCCGAGTTTTATTTCCATTGACACTCCACCAATACATAAACGGTAAATGCACCCGACATCATTACAAACATATCCACGTATGCTTATAACTACAAAGTGATCTACAATTCATTGCTTTATTCCGAGTTTTATTTCCATTGGCACTCCACCAATACAAAACAGTAAATGCACTCCTCGTCATTATAAACATACCCATATATGTTTATAACAACTAAGCGATTCACAATACATTTCATTATCCACATCAGAAAATCCACACATTTTCTATCACAATGCATGAGTTAAAGACTTATCCTTACATCTCATTTCATACAACAACACAAAATATCACATCAATGTCATACACACGATAAACACAACGTATCTCATTGTTTCCTCATCGTAAAATAATCTACAACACCTTCATTGTCACAAACACACCCATATATGTTCCTAACAATAAAGCAACTCTCAACTTTGTCATTTTCATAAACATACTCATCTCCACTCTTAACAAATCAACACCTCATCACACAATCATTGTTACAAACACACTCATATATGTTTATAACAATAAACAACTCACACATAATCATTATCACACAACATAACCATTTCTACTTTGTACCATTAAACAACACATCTCACAATCTTTGTTACAAACATATCCATGTATGTTCATAACAAATCAAACATCCATAACACACCATTATCATAAACAAACTACACACCACACATTCTTCATCACATACACATTAACGTTAGAACCATCTTTCATGACGGTGTATTACCATAAATAAGCATATGGCGTTTTAATTAAATAAACGGTTTTCCCACACATATATCTCCACTTTTATGGTTAATACAACCTCATGTAAAATAAAGACTCTCACATGGACCACAACACTCAAATGAGTTTCTATCTGTTAACGTGCTCCGATTCTTGAGGGAAATCAGAGAAGATGACTCTAATGAAATACTCTAAGACCACAATGATCTTCTCCCTTACCTTAGGTTGCGTAAGCTCCGTTGCTCCGCAAAAGAGCCACATCTCCCTTCATCTCCTCCAACCTCCATTGTTGCTTTTTCACCTCCAAGCTTTTCCAAATGTGTCACCATGAAGCAAGAGGAAGGTTTTGATGAGTTTTGAGGCTTAGTGGAGGGGAAATGGTCCATTTGGTTGGAGCCACCATTGGGAGAGAAAGGGGGAGAAAGAAAATGAAGATTAGGGTTTCTAGATCCCCCTTTTCACTTTTATAGCTCTAACGCTCTCGCCCGGGCGAGAACAGCTCGCTTGGCCGAGAATTTCGCGACTTTTTCAAGTTTCACACTGGAATGCTCTCGCCCAGGCGCGGATTTCTCGCTCGGGCGAGAATCGGGCAGTATGCTAAGGCCCCTCTCTAGCCTGGGCGAAAATTCTAGCTCGAGCTAGAATTTGACAGCTTTTCCAGATTTCACTTTCGCTCAAACGACCACTTCTTCGCTTGGGCGAGGTTCCCATACTTCTCAAACTTAAAACATTGAGTCACTATGAGCTTCTTTTGCTGGATTTGTGACCATAAGTGTCAAGGATTCAGACTCTTGTTCTTCATGAGAGTAGAAAGCTTCTCTATCTTGATTTGCTTTTTGTTTTCCTTTTTCAATTGTGCATTCATATGAGTATTGACCAAACTTATGGCAATTGTAGCATTCAACATTCCTCTTGTCATACTTATTTTTCATTGGTTGACCCTTCCATTGACCCCTTCTTCTTTCAGAAGCTCATGGCCACTCTGCACCAGTTCTTGTGCTCTTTCCCTTCCAATTCTTGCTTCTTCTTTCATCTTTGACATATGAGGCTTTTAGAGTTTGATCACTGCTCTTGATGGGATATCTATCCAGAAGTCTCATCTCATGAGCTTCTAATGAGCTTTGCAGCTCCTCTATCTTCATACAAGTCACATCCTTTGATTCCTTTATAGCAACAACTATGTAATCAAATCTTGGTGGCAAAGATCTCATTACTTTCTCAATGATCATGAGGTCTGTCATGATTTCCCCACAACCCTTCATAAGGTTGGTCAAGGTGGGTATCTTGGTGAAGTAGTCTTTAACCTTGTCTCTTTCTTCCATATGAGTCAATTCATATTGCTTTCTCAAGGTTTGAAGCTTCACTTTCTTGATCTTAATTCCACCAAAATTGCTTCTAACAAGAATGTCCCAAGCTTTTTTTGCAGTTTCTGCATTCTGAATTTTCCTAAAGTGGATGTCATCCACACATTGATGCAGCAAGAACAAGGCTTTGTTGTCCTTCTTTGTGGCTTCCTTGTACATTGCAACTTGCATTTCCGTAGCTTCTGGACCAGGTTGAGGAACACCATCTTCAACAACTTCTTTGACTTCTTGATACTTAAACATTATCTTCATTTGTGTGTTCCATCTATCCCAATTTTTTTCTATTAGAATGGGTAGATTCATAGATGGAATTGGGGTGTTTGTATGTGCCATCTTACTCCAGCTTTCTATTCTGCTATGGCTTCTCCTTCCACTATCTATTTGGCTCTTCTTGCACACTACGTGCTTGAGTCTTTCTTGCACAGCTTCGTGACTTTTAGCAGCCTCAACCACACCACAAACAGCTTCAACTCACACGTAGTGAATGCTTGGTGATCTATGCCTTAGCTTGATAGATTCAGGTTTGTGGGGATGGAGAGAAAACGTGTTGCCCAGGATTGCAACAAGCTCTTGATATCAGTTTGTTAGCAAAATAGCAAGAAAGCAAAGAAAAAAGAGATTGAATAATGCAGAGAATTCTTATTGAATGAATAAAGGAAAAGTTTCTTTATATAGCAAGTCATTTAACTAACTAAACTAACTTTCAAAAATAAACTTTCTACAAAAAGCAAGTTCTAGTTTAGTTGCTTCTAACTATTCTATATGCACTCTAAAGCTACTTGGCTTATACATGTGTCCTAATTTTAACAATAATGAGTCGTGTGGTAACCTACCATAATGGGAACCCACATGTGAATGCTTGTTTTTATGAGGATGAATTATAATTATGTGTGATATTGTTTTCTTTTCTGGGAATTCATTGAATTTAGACAACTCTTGGCCTTATGCATCATTTTGGCCGAACCAAATCAATGGAGTGGGCATAACCATATGGAAATTAAGATATTGAGGAGTGTTTATTCCTATGTTTTCGTGTGGAGCCTTATGGTCATCCACAAAACTATTTGTACCAAGCTTTTTGCTTCTTGAAGAAATAAGTTGAATAATATTTTGGATCAAATCATTTTTTGTTTAGTTGAGCCTTGCTCCTAACTTAGAACTTATCAAGATTAGTTTCTTGTGGCATTTATAGGCCTATCACCCTTGTGTGTAGAACCTACCCCTATTTCTCATCAACATCTTTGTTTGTGGTGAAGCTTATCAAACTTCATTGTTTGTGGCATTACCATCTTCATTCTCATCCATCTTCTTTTATCCAAGCACTACAAAGATAAAAAACAAAACACAAAATAAATACGGAAAATTGTGCCATAAATTAATCTCATACACAACCAAATCATTTTCAAACAATCATATGTTCCTTCATAATTTCTATACACATTTCATCCAATTTGCATTCTCAAATTCGTGTCATTCATAAACAATTTCTATTCTGCAAGATAATTCAGTTTCAGGTAAGACGATCGACAAAAAAAACAACTCCCTCAAAGAGGTTGCTATCACAAGGTCATGAGCAAAGTACTTGTGCTCCTCAAACATACGGTGAAGATGTCTGCAGCATTCTGGTATATGCAAAATACAAAGTCAATAATGTGTCTAGCCAGTGAGAAGCTAATGCATTTGACATTGCTTAATCTTGATGAGTGACAATTGTTATAGGCCTCTTTCCAACCATAGCCTTTACAATGTGTTAAACAATCACTTGAAAAAAATTTGTTGTCTCATATTTTTTGGTCTGTCTATGGTGATTAACTCCAACAAGCAAAGCAAATGGACAATCTGCTTTGTTTTCTTGTAAGTTAGTGTCAAAGCTACCAAAAGCGTCAAAATAGCTAAAAACATATATCATTTGTGCATATGCCTAGAAAACATTAGTAATTAAGTCATTAATATCCACTTGTATGGCGTAAAAAACTTGGGATCTTAAGTTTGCTTGTAGTGTAAATATTCAAGCACTCCACTAGTGTCTCTTACTTGCATCCCTTTTGAATGTTTTGTCCTCACATAATTATCACAATCCATATGTAGAAAACGAAGATGTTATCTCCTCCACTTTTTCTACTCATTAATTTTACACTTTCTTTAGGTGTAATTCTAGAGCTACATGTTGTGTCAAGTTCAGTGGCTTGAGCAATGGAAATTTATCGATGTGCATGAAATAAATGAATTTTGACGAGCTTGCCTATGCATGATTATGCAATGTCTCAAACTTGATATCATTTAGTCTACAACTAACACGCATGCTTATTTTCAATAATGCTAGGCAACCAAATCTTGTCTCGGCTCTATATTGTTCCATATAAGCAGAATGAAGATCATCTGTCCCATTTTTTTGTGTCCCAATGTGTACCAATCCAGTTAAAAACTGACACGTAATCAAATAGAAAAACAACAGAAAATAACATTTTTTTATATTACTTTGTACAGTGTGATTGACTTGGGACATTAGACATAAATTTTTTGGGACAGGTGATCCTTGACATTTTATCTTTTTTCTTATTGCCTTGAGAGGAGCAACAAAATATTCTATCCAAAATAATCCCCCTGGTATTTGTGAGATTTGCTCAATCTAGTTCCAAAACCAACGATTCTAGCATATATTTTGTAAAAGTCATATTCAAATGCTCTCACTATATAAACTCTATTTCTATCCTAGGAATAACTTGTTGTGAAATTTTTGAATTAATAGAATCATGTCTGGACAATACTCAATAATTTCCTTATTATTATTTTCATCTTTCAAGCCACAATGATATAAATTAATGCATATTGAGGCATTATGTCAAACACAAAGTGGACAATAATAAAATGCATCGACAAGAATTAATAAATACTAATATGAAAAGGAATAATACTGCCTTGACCAAATGAGAATCAGAGAAATTGAATATTGAAGAAAAAAGAAGAAGGAGAGAAATGTTTGTCAAAAGTGAAGTTTTGTAAGTGCAATAGAGAAGGTTTCTTAAAAGAAATGAGAAAAATGTTTGCCAAATGTGAAGTGAAGTTCTAAACGAGAGAAATGCAAAAAGAGGGGATTAAGTACACTAAGTGGAGGCCAAAATATATCTTAGAAAAAGAGAAGACAGAGTCGCTTATGATGGGGACTAAAATGTAAATACAAAAAAATTATTAGTTTTTTTAAGTATTTAATGTATTATTATGATTAATTTTATTTATGATCAATCTCAAGCTTTGGCACATAGAACGACAAAGAAGATGACACTATTTAATTGATTCAAAGGGTATCACCAAATATTCAAAATGTTCATACCTTGCCCTAAAGGCAGTCTTAGGAATATCCTCAGACTTCACTCTGAGTTGATGTCAACCCGATCTAAGGTCAATCTTAGAAAATATCACTGCTCCTCTCAACTGATTCATCAAATCATCAATTCTAGGTAACGGGTACTTGTTCTTAATTGTGACCTTGTTCAGTTGTCTGTAGTCGGTGCACAACCTCATACTCTCATCTTTCTTTTTAACCAACAGCACCGGTGCACCCACGGCGAAACACTAGGACGAATAAATTTATTCGTCAACAAATCTTCAATCTGCTTTTTCAGCTCGGCTAGTCCTAAGGGTGTCATTCTATAAGGGGTTATAGAAATAGGTCCCGTCCACGGTATTAAATCAATGAAGAATTCCACTTCTCGCACTAGAGGCAAATCCAGAATATCTCCAGGAAAACCTCAGGAAATTCACATACCACTAGTATGTCTTCAACTCGGGGTTTCTCATCACCCTCTAGTGATGTCATCAACATAAACATTGATCCCCATTCCTTAAGGGAAGTTCTGACTTCTTTAGCCGACACAGGCTCCAAACATCTAGACTGGTCACACACCTCACACAGATCTTTGAACACTACCATCTTATCAGCACAGTTAAGCATCACATGATTTTCCGACAACCAGTCCATTCCTAGAATTAGATCTAACTGGCACAGCGGAAAACAGATTAAATCTACGGTAAACATCCTATTGTTTACCACGACCGGACACTGAGATACACATGTCGATACCACCACAGGTGTACTAGTAGGGGTGGATAGGACTAAGTCGAAGGGTAACGACTCAGTCTGCATTGTCAGTCGTTCTACACAATAAACATATATGAAGGAGTGTGTAGCTCCCGAATCAAACAACACTAAAAGAGGAATACCTGCCACCATACAGTTACCTTGGATCAGGCCATCCACATTTGCTGCTTCTGCACCACTCATGGTGAACAGACTGCCAGCAGCCCGAAGTTTTTCAGCCCTCACAGCATTCACACTCTGCCATAGCTTAGGACAATACCTCTTCAAGTGCTCAGACTCCTTACAATGGAAGCAACTCAGGTTCGTTCCTGGACAAATGTTCCCCACATGAGTTCGGCCACATTTGCTGCACAAGGATGGAGAGTTTAACTGTGACCCTCTCGCATTGACATGAGTCATCGACCCATGTGAAGTATACCCTCGATTACCAATGGGTGGAGAGTAATGCTTTCGTTCCTCTTGAAACGCCTTACCCTTGCCTTTTTCGTGCATAAAGTTCCTTTGAGGCCCAAAGTTCTTGGGAGGAATTGATTTGGGCGTCGCCACCTCGTCCGCCTTCATGTTATCCTCATACATCCTACACTTGTTGACCAAGGTATGGAAGTTAGAGATTTCTTGATGTCCAAACATCATCTTCAGCTTGGGCTTCAAACCCGACTATACTTTGCACACTTAGATCGCCCTTCCACCTCTAGTTCATAGTAAGGACAATATTTGGCCAACTCCTCAAATTTGGCTGCATACTCCCCACAGTCATGTTCCCTTACTCCAGCCTCAGGAATTCTATCTCCTTATTCCTCTTTAGATCCGCGGTAAAGTATTTATGGAGAAACTTTCCCTTGAAAGCCTCCCAAGTGATAGCCTGCTCTTCCGCCTCCATTTGCCTCCGAGTAAATTCCCACCAGTTCTCGACCTCCTTTACCGGCATGTAGGAAGCATAGGTCACCTTCTGGGCATCAGCACAACCCATAGCTCGGAATAAGCGTTCCAAGTTCTGAAACCACTCTTTGACTACATCAGGAGAGAATCCACCTTCGAATTTATTAGGATTGCGCCTACAAAATTCATCCAACCCCTGGTACTCTAGCGGACCTTGTGGTGCCAGAGGGTGTGGGTTTGGGCTCGGCGCCGCATTCTGGTTTAGATGCTGCAGGTTCTCATTCATGTTCTGCACTGTGGATGCTATCTAAGCCAACAACTCATTCTGCCATGATCCTCTTCCTCGTCCAGCCATCTCCTTAACTTGTACATGTACTCATTCACATATCAGTCAAGCAAGTTTAACAAGACATGGATCACATAATCACACAACAGTTCATATAAATCAAATAGTTAAGCCACAAATATGACGCAAAGAAACACGTAAGGCCATACCCTAGGCCGCAGAATTAACTATGCTCTGATACCATATTGTAAGGATCCAAATTCTAGCCTTGAAATTTTTTCATTTATTTTAATACTTTATGCTTGATTTACCGATATTATATCATACATACATTTCTTTTAATCTTTAATTCATTCGTTTAGTATCTAATAACTCTAAACATACAATTTCAGTTTCATACTTTAACTACCCTTATTTGCAGGAAAAACATAATCCGCATATATATCATGATAAGGGTCATCACATGTCAAGTCGAAGGGTTACAAAATTAGTGTACCCATAATTACAATCAAAGTCAACAATTTTTCAGTTAATGCAAGAATAATTAAAGACATAGAGTCTTGATCGTTAGAGTCTCTAAAGCTCCTAATCAAGCATCTCTAATCATTTGTTTACTTGCAATGAGATTAACATTGACAAATACATAGGAAACACAAAGGAGTAAGTCATTAACTCAATAAATGTTAGTATATGTTAATTCACATTTTAATAGTATTAAGTAAGCAATTTAAAATAATAATACATAAAACTATTACAGCAGTTTATATAAATGTAATCGTGCTACATAACTTGAGCTAAAGTTTGCTACATAACTTGAGCCAAAGTATGCTAAATGACCTGAGCCAAAGTTTGCTACATAACTTGATCCAAAGTTTGCTACATAACTTGAGCCAAAGCTTGCTACATAACTTGAGGCAAAGTGTGCTACATAACTTGAGCCAAAGTTTGCTACATAACTTGAGCTAAAGTATGCTACATAGCTTGAGTCAAAGCTTGCTACATAACTTGAGTCAAAGTGTGCTACATAGCTTGAGCCAAAGCTTGCTACATAAATTGAGCCAAAGTTTGCTACATGACTTGAGCCAAAGTCACTACACCACTTGAGGGTAGCTAAAAATATGTTTTCTTTTCATTGATTCACAATCAAGTTATAATAAAAAATCCACGCATTTTCTTATACAACGTACAAGTTAAAGACTTATCCTTACCTTGGTGAGTGTTGGGTTGGGTTCTTGGTAACTTTACAAGTTCCTTCGTCACCTCCTCCAACTCTAGGATCTTTCCTCATTCCCACCACATAACAACAAAATTAGTCATTTATTCACAATAACACATAAATAACTCATATTACATATTCAACCATAAAAAGATGTTCATATTTCCAATGATTCTCAAAACCATTTTATTTATGAGTTTCAAACATGTAAAACATACATCTTCACTTCTAATCAACCTTACAAACCATAAATCACCTTCCTAACCTATCATTTCCTCCTTTTCAACATCATTTTCGTTTTAGGGTTTGGGGTTTTCATGAATCCACCACCAATCACCCTCATTTCTGAATACAAACTCTAAACCACTAGTTTTCAAGGAGAATGTTAGATTAAATGAACCACAACTCAAAAGAGAGAGTTTAAGGGTTTTTCAAGATAAGAGAAGAGATCTAACAAGCATAAAATAGAGATTCAAAACTAGATAGAGTGTCAAAATCAAGTGATTTACCTCTTCTCTAGCTTCTAGTAGATTTCACGCGAACCCTTGCTCTCAAAATCGCATCTACCTCTTTCTCTCTAAAAAATTCTACCCCTTTTCGTGTTTGGGGTTCTATTTTAGGGTTCAGGATTTTAGATTCTCGCCCAAATGAGAATACGTCGCCCAAGCGAGAAATCCCGCCTTTTTAAATTTTCCAACTCTGATGCTCTCGCTCAAGCGAGGGATTCTCGCTCAAGCGAGGAACTGACAGCCTCCAAGCCACTCTCCCTCGCCCAGGCGAGCCAAATCTCGCCTAGGCGAGAATCTCTCAGCCTCCACAGTTACCTCTCGCTCAGGTGAGCCATCTCTCGCTCAGGCGAGATTCCTAAAGAAAATACAGGAGAAATGTTGACACTCTCGCTTGGGCGAGACTCCTCTCGCTCAAGCGAGAATCCTACAGTATACCCCAAATTTTCTACGATTACAATATTTTAGGAAAATAAAACTTAGGGTGTAACACTCCTCTCCATTACTGGAGAGGACATTTAGACTTTTTAGTATATGTTTAAGGATAAAAACGTAATGTTAATGTAAGTTAATGGGATAAAACTACCACCGTCATTTGATTTTTCTAAGTATTTCTAGGTAACTGCCCTCTCTGGTAATGGAGAGGATTCTGGCTCAAATTCTATATATACACTCCTAAATTTCTTAAAACTACACAACAATTTTACAACAACTTTCACTTGCAAATCTATGACAAGTTTTTCAGAAAAATCATAAGGGGAAATCTGCATTTTCATATTTTTTTGAAAACAAGAGGCATGTTTGATATTAACTTCAAATTTTATTGAAATGGATTACAACATCATTATATTGAGTTTAGTAATCCTTAGTAAATGAGAAAGTCTTCCCATTTATCAAATAAAAAAATCACCATAGGTTTTGGTGAATGGCCGTATAAAAAGAAAGTTTTGTGCTTTCTTGTGGGATTGTGTAAGGACCAAAATTCTACCATTGAAAACTTTTCTTCTATTTTAATCATTTATGCTTAATTTACCGATATTATATCATGCCTACATTTCTTTTAATCTTTAAATCATTCAATCCTTTAGTTGTCTAAAGACTCTAAATATACAATTTCAGTTTCATCGTTAACTACCCTTAATTGCAGAAAAACATAATTCGCATATATATCATAATAAGGGTCACCATATGTCAAGTCGAAGGGTTACAAAATTAGTGTACCCATAATTACAATCCAAGTCAACAATTGTTCAGTTAATGCAAGAATAATTAAAGACATAGAGTCTAGATTGTTAAAGTCCCTAAAGCTCCTAATCAAGCATCTCTAACCATCCTTTTACCTGCAATGGGATTAACATTGACAAATACACATAAAACACAAAGGAGTAAGTCATTAACTCAATAAATGTCAATATGTATTAATCCACATTTTAATAGTATTAAGTAATCAATTTAAATAATAATGCATAGAACAATTACATCAGTTTATATAAATGTAACTGTGCTATATAACTTGAGCCAAAGTTTGCTACATAACTTGAGCCAAAGTGTGCTACATAACTTGAGCCAAAGTGTGCTACATAACTTGAGCCAAAGTTTGCTACATAACTTGAGCCTAAGTTCGCTACATAACTTGAGCCAAAGTATGCTACATAGCTTGAGCAAAGCTTGCTACGTAGCTTGAGCCAAAGCTTGCTACAAACTTGAGTCAAAGTTTGCTACATAGCTTGAGCCAAAGCTTGCTACATAACTTGTGCCAAAGTGTGCAACATAGCTTGAGCCAGAGCTTGCTACATAACTTGAGCCAAAGTGTGATACATAGCTTGAGCCAAAGCTTGCTACATAACTTGAGCCAAAGTGTGTTACATAGCTTGAGCCAAAGCTTGCTACATAACTTGAGCCAAAGTTTGCTACATGACTTGAGCCAAAGTCACTACACCACTTGAGGGTAGCTAAAATATGCTTTCTTTTCATTGATTCACAATCAATTTAAAATCAGAAAATCCACGCATTTTCTTATACAACGTACAAGCTAAAGACTTATCCTTACCTTTGTGACTGTTGGGTTGGGTTCTTGGTAACTTTACAAGTTCCTTCGTCAGCTCCTCCAACTCTAGGATCTTTCCTCATTCCCACCACATAACAACAAAATCAGTCATTTATTCACAATAACACATAAATAACTCATATTACATATTCAACCATAAAAGATGTTCATATTCCCAATGATTCTCAAAGCCATTTCATTTAGGACTTCCAAACATGTCAAACATATATATTCGTCTTCTATTTTACATTAGAATACATACTCATATTCTACATCGACTATTTCACCCATTTTCCTCTTTAACCCCATTTTCATTTTGGGGTTTTGGGGTTTTCATGAATCAACCCACAAACTCTTTCCATTTTTCGAATACCAAATCTAAACCAAGAGTTTACAAGAGAGATACTAAATAAAACGAACCACAACTCCAAAAGAAGAGTTTCAATGGTTTCTCACATTTTGAGAAGACATCCCAAATACCGAGAACGCGTTTCAAAAGGAAAATGAGAGTTAGAATCAATAGATAACCTCTTCTCAAGCTTCTAGATGATTCTCAGGAATCCTTACTCTTGAAAATGCTCCCTTCTCTCTATTCTCTCCAAAGTTCTAACCCTAAAAGTGTTTGAGGTTTCTATTTTAAAGTTCAATCGTCGGGTTCTCGCTCAAGCGAGAAAATCCCGCCCATTTTAAAAAACTCCACACTAACGTTCTCGCTCAAGTGAGGGATTCTCGCTCAAGCGAGGGATTCTCGCTCAAGCGAGGATCCTCCAGTCTCCACACTATTCTCCCTCGCCCAGGCAAGCCAAATCTCGCCCAGACGAGAATCCTTCAGCATCTCCCAGTTTTCCACTCACCCAAGTGAGCCATCTCTCGGCCAAGCGAGCCCTCTCTCGCTCAAGCGAGAATCTGTCAGTGTGTCTCATTCTTCAGGACTGTTACCACATCTTAAGAAAGATAAATTCAGGGTATTACAATCCTCCCCTCTAATAAGAATTTTCGTCCCCGAAAATTAAACATACCTCGATTCAAACAAATGAGGGTAATCCTCCCTCATGTCTCGCTCCACATCCTAAGTCGTGTCTCCTTCATCCACTTGGCTCTATAATACCTTCACTAAGGAAATCTCTTTTCCTCTCAACTTATTGATACTAGAATCCATGATCCTCACATGCAAGGTCGCAAAAGTCAGATTATCCTTCAGTTCTATCTGATCAGACTCAACCACATGAGATGGATCTCCAACATATTGTCGCAATTGGGACACATGAAACACATTGTGAAGATTCGATAAAAAAGGAGGTAAAGCAATCTGATATGCTACCGGTCCAACCCTCTTCAATATCTGATATGGTCCAATGAATCTCGGAGTAAGTTTACAAGATTTCAACACTCTACCTATCCCAGTAGTCGGAATTACTCTCATGAACACATGATTGTAAAGACCCAAATTCTACCCTTGAAATTTTTTCCATATTTAATCCAATTCCATGCATTTAACAATAAATCATAATTACCGAGTGAATAAATTTATTTTAAAGATCTCACTTCTCACTCACACCCGATTCTATGAATCAAAATAACATACAAAATCCGATAGCAGAAAAACATAATTCATATTAATATATCCTAGTAACGGCCGCATACGATTAGCTATGGGTTTCCAAAACACCCATAGCTACATATATCCCGAGTTACTAGTTTCCATGTTAATACACATGTACAACAATCAGGTTTATAATTACAAAATAATTAATTCAAGTACAACCAATAAGGTCACAAAAGAATGGGTAAGAGACATCAAAATGAAAGTCTCTAAGCTCCTAATCAAAAACACTCATACTCCTTCCACCTACCTGCAATGGGATTAACATTGACAATACACCAGGAAAACACAAAGGAATAAGTCGTTAACTCATTAAATATCAATGTAAGATAATCCACATTTAATAAGGTTAAATAAACGGTTTAAAATCAAGTTTGCTTAAAAGCCAATTTCATCGTTCATAATTTTGAAAACCATGCTACATAACTTGAGTCAAAGTTTGCTACATTGCTTGAGCCAAAGCTTGCTACATTACTTGAGCCAAAGTTTGCTACATTGCTTGAGCCAAAGATTGCTACATTACTTGAGCCAAAGTTTGCTACATTGCTTGAGCCAAAGCTTGCTACATTACTTGAGCCAAAGTTTTCTACATTACTTGAGCCAAAGTTTGCTACATTACTTGAGCCAAAGTCGCTAACCAATCATGGTCAGCTAAAAACGAGTTTTATTTCCATTGGCACTCCACCAATACTTTTTCACGAGTTTTATTTTCATTGGCACTCCACCAATACAAAAATATTAAATGCACCCGACATCATTACAAACATATACACATATGCTTATAACTACAAAGTGATTTACGAATCATTTTCTTATTCCGAGTTTTATTTCCATTGGCACTCCACCAATACGTATACGGTAAATCCACTCCTCGTTGTTATAGACATACCCATATATGTTTATAACAACTAAGTAATTTACGCTTCATTGCATTATTCCGAGTATTATTTCCATTGGTACTCCACCAATACATATACGGTAAATTCACTCCTCGTTGTTACAAATATACCCATATATGTTTATAACAACTAAGTGATTTATGCTTCATTTCGTCATTCACATCAGAAAATCCACACATTTTCTATCACAGTGCATAAGTTAAAGACTTATCCTTACCTTGGTGAGTGTTGGATTTGGGTTCTTGGCTACTCCTCAAGTTCCATCGACACCGCCTCCAACCTTAGGATCTTTCATCATCCCACCATATTACACAAGGTTAGTCATTTATACCAAATATCACATAAACAACTTATATTGCATTATTTAACCATACAAGATATTCATCATATTGTTAGTCATTTATACCAAATATCACATAAACAACTTATATTGCATTATTTAACCATACAAGATATTCATCATATTGTTCGACAATAGGGTTTTGGGGTTTTCATGACTAACCCCACACACTCTCTCATTTCTTGAAATACTAACTTTATACCAAGAGTTTACAAGATCAAACCACATAAAATGAACCATAACTCAAAAGGATGAGTTTCCATGGTTTCTCTCACTTTGAGAAGAGTCCATAATACCAAAAACGGGTTTTCAAGAGAAGAAGAGAGTTAGAATAGAGAGTTTTACCTCTTCTCAAGCTCTTGAACAAGAATCAAAGCTCCTAGACCTTGGGAATGCTCTCTTCTCTCACCTCTCTTCAATTCTTAACCTAAAAATGTATTTGGGGTTTCCCTCGTTTAATGCTCTCATCGGGTTCTCGCTTAAGCGAGCTTATTCTCGCTCAAGCGAGAAAATCCCGCCCATTTTAAAAACTCAGATCTGACCCTCTCGCTCAAGCGAGGGATTCTCGCTCAAGCGAGAATCTCACAGTGTCCACAGCCCCAAAATGTTATTTCTCGCCTAGGCAAGACAACTCTCGCTCAGGCGAGAATATTCCAGTATACTCCAGGATTTCACCCTCCCAGGTGAGCCTCTCTCGCCCAGGAAAGAATCTCTCGCTCAAGCGAGGATCCTCCAGTATAGCCCAGTATTTCACCCTCCTAGGTGAGTCTCTCTCTCGCTCAAGCGAGAATCTCTCGCTCAAGCGAGGATCTCAGGACTGATACTATAATTTTAAAGACTTAAAATTTAGGGTGTTACAATGATCCCCTTCATTGAATTCAAGAGGCTTCCGCCTCTTGTCATAGTAACTCTTTTGTCGGCTTTGAGCTATCTTCATATTCTATCTTATTTTCTTTATCTTCTCAGTCGTCTCTCAGACCACCTCATGTCCCAACACCAAATTCTCCCCAATTTCGAACCAACTCACCGGGGTCCTACATTTCCTTTCATACAATACCTCATACGGTGCCATCCCAATACTCAAATGAAAACTATTGTTGTACGTGAACTCGGTCAATGATATCATATTATCCCAATTTCCTGGTTGTTCCAAAACACAAGCCCTCAAAAGGTCTCCTAACAATTGGATAGTCCTTTCTAATTGACCATCCATTTCTGGGTGAAACGCGGAACTCAATTTCAACTTGGTTCCCAATGCAGACTGCAGACTAGTCCAAAAATTTGAAGTGAAACAGGGATCTCTATCCGATACAATACTCACCAGTATCCCATGCAATCGAACTATCTCTCAAACATACAGTTCAGTCAACCGTTCTAAGGAATATCTCATGTTCATAGGTAAAAAGTGGGCAGACTTAGTTAACTGATCTACTATTACCCATATCGAATCGTACCCTTTCTGAGTTGGAAAACCCGATACAAAGTCCATCGAGATGCAATCCCATTTCCACACAGGAATTTCCAGAGATTGTAGTTCTGCTGTTGGTCTCTAGTGTTCAATTTTCGCCTTCTGGAAAATCAAGCAACTCAACACATACAATGCCACATCCTTCAGAACAACTTCTTCAGATCTTGATACATTTTTGTGGTCCCCGGGTGAAAGTTCATCTTACCCTTGTGAGATTCCTCGAGAATGCTCTTCCGCAATTCCACATTGCAAGGTACACACACTCTTCCCTTGTACTTCAACATCCCACTAACATCTAACTCAAAATCTTTTCCTTCCCCATTAATCTTCAATTGTATTTTGGCCCTTAGTTCCTGATCCTTAACTTGCATCACTCTGATTTGAACAAATAGCTCATTCATAACCTTGAGCATTCCCACAATCATACTATGGGGTTATACTTGAACTGCCAAGTTCATATCTCGGAATTCCTCAATTAACTTCTCTTCACGGATCATCAATGCGAACACATGTAATGACTTCCGACTCAAAGCATCAGCCACCACACTGGCTTTTCCAAGATGATATTGCAAACTAAAATCGTAGTCCTTCAAAAATTTCATCCATCTCTGCTGTCTCAAGTTCAGCTCCTTCTGATCGAATAAATATTTCAAGCTTTTGTGATCGCTGTACACTTCAAATCTCACACCATAGATATGGTGTCACCAAATCTTTAAAGAAATAACTACTGCAACTAACTCCAAATCATTGGTAGGGTAATTCTGCTCATGTGTCATTTACTATCGTGAAGCGTAATACACAACTATCTCATCTTGCATTAACACACAACTCAAACCTTGTTTGGAAGCATCACAATACACGCTGAAATCACGATTAGTACAAGGAAGAACCAATACTAGTGCCATAGTCAACTTCCGCTACAACTCTTGGAAACTTTCCTCACAACGGGTGGTCCATACATACGGTTCCCCTTTTCTAGGTAACTTTGTTAGCAGTAAAGCTAACTTCGAGAATACTTCAATAAACTTCCGATAATAGCCTGCGAATCCCATAAAACTTCTGATTTCACTCGCTCACTTGGGTACTACCCATTCCATCACTACTTCTACCTTAGAGGGATCTGCCGCCACTCCCTCTCTGGATATCACATGCCCATGAAAATTTACTGGCTCCAGCCAAAAGTCGCATTTTGACAGTTCCGCATACAACTGAATACTCTTAAAGATCCTCAGCACAACTCTCAGATGCTTCGCATGTTCATCTCGGCTCTTAGAGTAAACCAGAATGTCATCAATAAATACCACTACGAATGAATCCAAGTATGGATGAAATATTCGATTCATGTAGTCGGTAAATATTGATGGGGCATTCGTCACTCCAAAGGGCATCACAAAATATTCAAAATATCCATACCTCGTCCTAAAAGCAGTCTTAGGGATATCCTTAGATTTTACTCTGAGTTGATGATAACCCGATCTGAGATCGATCTTAGAGAACATTGCGGCTCCTCTTAATTGATCCATCAAGTCATCAATCCTAGGAAAATGATACTTTTTCTTAATTGTGACCTTGTTCAAGTTGCCTATAGTTGGTGCACAGCCTCATACAACCATCTTTCTTTTTAACCAACAGCATCGGTGCGCCCAATGGCGAAACGCTGGGACGAATGAACTTCTTTGTCAACAAATTCTCAATCTTCTTTTTCAACTCGGCTAGTTCTAATGGTGCCATTCTATAAGGGGCTATAGAAATAGGTCTTGTCTCTGGTACTAAATCAATGGAGAATTCAACTTCTCGCACTGGAGGCAAATCCGGAATATCTTCAGGAAAAACCTCGGGAAATTATCATAACACTAGTATGTCTTCGACTCGGGGTTTCTCACCACCCTCTAATGATGTCATCAACATAAACATTGATCCCCCTTCCTTAAGGGAAGTTCTGACTTCTTTTGCCGACATTGGCTCCAAACATCTAGACTGGTCAGAAACCTCACACGGATCTCTGAACACTACCATCTTATCAGCACAGTTGATCCTCACATGATTTGCTGATAACCAGTCCATTCCCATAATTAGATCTAATTGGGATAGCGGCAAACAGATAAAATCTAAGGTAAACATCCTACCGTTTACCACGACCAGACACTGAGACACACATGCTGATACCACCACAGGGGTACTAGTAAGGGTGGACACGACTAAGTCGAAGGGCAACGACTCAGTCTGTATTATCAGTCGTTTTACAAAATCAACATATATGAAGGAGTGGGTCACTCCCGAATCAAACAACAATAAAAGAGGAATATCTGCCACCATACAGTTACCTTGGATCAGGTCATCCATATTTGTTGCCCCTGCACCACTCATGGTGAACACTCTGCCAGCAGCCCGAGGTTTTTCAGCCCTCACACCATTCACACCCTGCCGCAACTTAGGACAATACTTCTTCAAGTGCCCAGACTCCTTACAGTGAAAGCAACTCAGGTTCGTCCCAGACAAATGTTCCCCACATGAGTTCGGTTACATGTGCTGCACAAGGATGGAGAGTTTAACTGTGACCCTCCCGCATTGACATGAGTCCTCGACGCATGCGAAGTATACCCTCGATTACCAGTGGGTGGAGAGTAAGGCTTTCATTCCTCTTGAAACGCCTTACTTTCCCCTTTCCGTGCATAGAGTTCCTTTGAGGCCCAAAGTTCTTGGGAGGAATTGATTTGGGTGTCGCCACCTCGTCCGCCTTCATGTCATCCTCAATCATCCTACACTTGTTGACCAAGGTAGGGAAGTCAGAGATTTCTTGATGTCCAAACATCATCTTCTGCTTGGGCTTTAAACCCGACTCAAAGTTTGCACACTTGGATCGCCCGTCCACTTCCATTTCATAGTAAGGACAATATCTGGCCAACTCCTCAAATTTGGCCGCATACTCCCCCACAGTCATGTTCCCTTGTTTCAACCTCAGGAATTCTATCTCCTTCTTCCTCTTTAGATCTGCGGGAAAGTATTTATGGAGAAACTTTCCCTTGAAAGCCTCCCAAGTGATGGCCGCCTCTTCCACCACCATTTGCCTCCGGGTAAACTCTCACCAGTTCTTGACCTCCTTCACCAGCATGTAGGAAGCATAGATTACCTTCTGGGCATCAGCACAACCCATAGCTCGGAATATGCGTTCCAAGTTCTGAACCCATTCATTGGCTACATCAGGATCGAATCCGCCTACGAATTGATTCGGATTGCGCCTAAAAAATTCATCCAATCCCCGATACTCTACTGGTCCTTGAGGTGCCAAGGGGTGTGGGTTTGGGCTTGATGTCGCATTCTGGTTCAAATGTTGCAAGTTCTCATTCATGTTTAGCAGCACGGCTGCAATCTGGGCCAACAGGTCATTCTGGGCCGATCCTCTCCCTCTTCTTCTTCCAGACATCTCCGTAACTGGTACTTGTACTCATTCACTTATCAAAAAACCAAGTCTAACCGGATAAATCATCACATATCCACACAAAAATTCACATAAATCACATAGTTAAATCACATAAAGGTCACAAAGAAGCACATAAGGTCATGCCCTAGGTCGCAGAATTAACTATGCTATGATACCATATTGTAAGGGCCCAAATTCTACCCTTGAAAATTTTTCTTTTATGCTTAATTTACTGATATTATATCATGCCTACATTTTTTTAATATTTAAATCATTCATTCCTTTAGTTGTCTAAAGACTCTAAACATACAATTTCAGTTTCATCCTTAACTACCCTTAATTGCAGAAAAACTTAATTCGCATATATGTCATAATAATGGTCACCATATGTCAAGTCGAAGGGTTACAAAATCAGTGTACCCATAATTACAATCCAAGTCAACAATTGTTCACTTAATGCAAGAATAATTAAAGACATAGAGTCTTGACCGTTAAAGAACCTAAAGCTCCTAATCAAGCATCTCTAACCATCCGTTTACCTGCAATGGGATTAACATTGACAAATACACAGAAAACACAAATGAGTAAGTCATTAACTCAATAAATGTCAATATATATTAATCCACATTTTAATAGTATTAAGTAATCAATTTAAATAATAATACATATAACTATTATAGGAGTTTATATAAATGTAACTGTGCTACATAACTTGAGCCAAAGTTTGCTACATAACTTGAGCCAAAGTGTGCTACATAACTTGAGGCAAAGTTTGCTACATAACTTGAGACAAAGTTTGCTACATAACTTGAGTCAAAGGTCGCTACATAACTTGAGCCAAAGTTTTGTGAAAGATATTTTCAAAATATCTAAATTCCCATAAGCAGTATATATATGTATTATTTTTTCATGATATAATATAAAATAATAATTGGTTTAGTGGTTGTGACTCTTGGATATGAGTTGTTGGTCTTATGTTCGATCCTTAATATTGCCTTTTTTGTTCTAATTTAAATGCTTGCAAAAATTATGTTTTATATAGAACGATTATTTTATATATACATGTTATTTAATGCGTATAAATTAAAAAACAGATGAACACACCTGCTGGGATTTGAACTCAGGCACCAGTGTTGCCAAACAATGTTACTGCCGTTTGGGCTATGTGACATTTCGATTCATTCCTGAAATGTTTTGGCTTATACCCATTCGGATAAGCTGATGTTAAATCCAAATGTGCTCTGTTCCACCAAGTGGTATGAGTTTCTCTATAAATAGAGACCCTCAAAGCCATAATCATCATCCGAAAATACAAGCCTAGAAATCTTCCTTCACTTCTCTAATGCATAAGAGAATTGTGGGAAACATAAATTTGTAAAATACTTTTGAGAGATACGCTTGTTGTGCTTGTGCAAATCACATCAAGGTTTCCAAAATATCCTGAAGGGGATTCGCGGTTCATCCCACTTGCATCCAATATACTTAGATTGGTGGGAGCGAATCGAACCTAAAGGTTAGTGTGGTAACACACACTTTGGAGGTTTCGACGTGCATATCCATCAACATCTTCTTTGTCCAAGTGGTGTAGCATTTTCCCCAACAATCAAGATTTTCCAACAATCTTTAGGTTCGAATAGTGCTAATGGCTGCATCACTCAAAGAAATGACTTCTGATTTTGTGAGATTAGAAAAATTTGATGGAGGCAATTTTATTCGCTGGCAAAAGAAGATGAAATTTCTTCTTACAACTCTAAAGGTGGCATATGTTCTTAACACCATAAGGCCGTTAGAGTTGGAAGGAGAAACAATTGCAGAAACAAGAGAGAGACATAAATGGGACAAGGATGACTATATATGCATGGGCCATATCCTCAACGGGATGTCCGACTCCTTGTTCGATATTTATCAAACTAGTCAATCTGCAAATGAACTATGGGAGAAATTGGAATCAAGGTACATGCAGGAGGACGCAACAAGTAAGAAGTTTCTTGTTTCTCATTTTAATAATTATAAAATGGTAGACAATAGATATGTTATGGAACAAATGCATGAAATTGAACGCATTCTCAATAACTACAAATAGCATAACATGCATATGGATGAAATCATCATTGTATCATCCATAATAGATAAACTCCCTTCTTCATGGAAAGATTTCAAAAGAACCATGAAGCATAAGAGAGAGGACATATCTCTTGAGCAATTGGGTAATCATCTTCGCTTAGAAGAAGAGTATCGAAAACAAGATGATACTAAAAACCAAAATGCTCATGAAAAGGTCCATGTGATGGAGGAAGGAAATTCAAATAAAATTTCCAAGAACAGAAATCGAGACTTTGATAAGTCTCATGATCGTCACAATGGTAATGACAACAAAATAAGGAAAAGTAAAGGAAGTTGTTTCCATTGTGGGAAACCAGGACACTTTAAAAATGAGTGCAGGTTCTTGAAAAAGAAGAACGTGAAAAAGAATTCAAGTGAAGCAAAAGATAATCTTGTTGTGGTCATTTCTGAACTCAACATGATAAAAGATGTTGATTCTTGGTGGATAGACTCTGGTGCTACCCGCCATGTGTGCAAAAACAAAGAACTATTCAAAACCATCGATAAAGAAGATGGAAGTGTTTTGTACATGGGAAATGCATCAACTGTTCAAGTCAAAGGGAAAGGAACAGTTGAAATTGAATTCACTTCTGGGAAGACACTCACTCTTAAAGATGTATTTTATGTTCCTGAAGTTAGAAAGAACTTGATTTCTGTACCTTTACTTGATAAGCATGGTTTCAAATCTGTATTTGAGGGAGATAAATTTATTCTCTCCAAATGGGGTATGTTTGTAGGAAAGGGATATTTTTGTGAGAATATGTTCAAGTGTAATATTGTTAACAATAATAATAATATTATGATTTCTGCTTATATTGTTGAGTCTTATGATTTATGGCATATGCGATTAGGACATGTTAATTTTAGGAAATTGGATGATATGATAAAATCAAAATTAATTCATGCTCTTAGTAAAACTTTAAATTCATGTACTACTTGCATGTTAACTAAAATCACAAGACAACCTTTTAAAAGAATTGAAAGAAGTTCTAAGGTGTTAGATTTAATTCATTCTGATGTATGTGATTTACATGGTTGGCCCACCTTTGGTGGTAAAAAATATTTTGTTACTTTCATCGGTGATTGTACTAGATTTTATTATGTTTATCTAATGCACTCTAAGGATGAAGTATTAGAAAAATTTAAAATTTTCAAAGTCAACAATTGTTCACTTAATGCAAGAATAATTAAAGACATAGAGTCTTGACCGTTAAAGAACCTAAAGCTCCTAATCAAGCATCTCTAACCATCCGTTTACCTGCAATGGGATTAACATTGACAAATACACAGAAAACACAAATGAGTAAGTCATTAACTCAATAAATGTCAATATATATTAATCCACATTTTAATAGTATTAAGTAATCAATTTAAATAATAATACATATAACTATTATAGGAGTTTATATAAATGTAACTGTGCTATATAACTTGAGCCAAAGTTTGCTACATAACTTGAGCCAAAGTGTGCTACATAACTTGAGGCAAAGTCTGCTACATAACTTGAGACAAAGTTTGCTACATAACTTGAGTCAAAGGTCGCTACATAACTTGAGCCAAAGTTTTGTGAAAGATATTTTCAAAATATCTAAATTCTCATAAGCAGTATATATACATATTATTTTTTCATGATATATAATATAAAATAATAATTGGTTTAGTGGTTGTGACTCTTGGATATGAGTTGTTGGTCTTGAGTTTGATCCTTAAGTTTGCCTTTTTTGTTCTAATTTAAATGCTTGCAAAAATTAAAATAAGAATGTGCAAAAGGTAGGAATCAAACACGGGCATAAAAAATGCTAAGGAAGCATATCTACCACTAAGCTACACAGCCAAATCATGTTTTATATAGAACGATTATTTTATATATACATGCTATTTAATGCGTATGAATTAAAAAATGGATGAACACACCTGCTGGGATTCGAACTCAGGCACCAGTGTTGCCAAACAATGTTACTGCCGTTTGGGCTATGTGACATTTCGATTCATTCCTGAAATGTTTTGGCTTATACCCATTCGGATAAGCTGATGTTAAATCCAAATGTGCTCTGTTCCACCAAGTGGTATGAGTTTCTCTATAAATAGAGACCCTCAAAGCCATAATCATCATCCGAAAATTTAAGCCTAGAAATCTTCCTTCACTTCTCTAATGCATAAGAGAAATGTGGGAAACATAAATATGTAAAATACTTTTGAGAGATACGCTTGTTGTGCTTGTGCAAATCAAATCAAGGTTTCCAAAGTATCCTGAAGGGGATTCGCGGTTCATCCCATTTGCATCCAATATACTTAGATTGGTGGGGCGAATCGAACCTAAAGGTTAGTGTGGTAACACATGCTTTGGAGGTTTCGACGTGCATATCCATCAACATCTTCTTTGTCCAAGTGGTGTAGCATCTTCCCCAACAATCAAGATTTTCCAACAAGTTTGCTACATATCTTGAGCCAAAGCTTGCTACATAACTTGAGTCAAAGTGTGCTACATAGCTTGAGCCAGAGCTTGCTACATAACTTGAGCCAAAGTGTGATACATAGCTTGAGCCAAAGCTTGCTACATAACTTGAGCCAAAGTGTGCTATATAGCTTGAGCCAAAGCTTGCTACATAACTTGAACCAAAGTTTGCTACATGACTTAAGCCAAAGTCGCTACACCACTTGAGGGTAGCTAAAATATGCTTTCTTTTCATTGATTCACAATCAATTTAAAATCAAAAAATCCACGCCTTTTCTTATACAACTTACAAGCTAAAGACTTATCCTTACCTTGGTGAGTGTTGGGTTGGGTTCTTGGTAACTTTACAAGTTCCTTCGTCACCCCCTCCAACTCTAGGATCTTTCCTCATTCCCACCACATAACAACAAAATCAGTCATTTATTCACAATAACACATAAGTAACTCAAATTACATATTCAACCATAAAAGATGTTCATATTCCCAATGATTCTCAAAACCATTTTATTTAGGACTTCTAAAAATGTCAAACATACATATTCATCTTCTATTTTACATTAGAATACATACTCATCTTCTACATCGACTATTTCACCCATTTTCCTCTTTAACCCCATTTTCATTGGGGTTTTGGGGTTTTCATGAATCAACCCACAAACTTTTTCCATTTTTCGAATACCAAATCTAAACCAAGAGTTTACAAGAGAGAAACTAAATAAAACGAACCACAACTCCAAAAGAAGAGTTTCCATGGTTTATCACACTTTGAGAAGAGATCCCAAATACCGAAAACGAGTTTCAAAAGGAGAATGAGAGTTAGAATCAAGATATTTACCTCCTCTCAAGCTTCTAGATGATTCTCATGAATCCTTGCTCTTGAAAATGCTCCCTTCTCTCTATTCTCTCCAAAGTTCTAACCCTAAAAGTGTTCGGGTTTCTATTTTAAAGTTCAATCGTCGGGTTCTCGCTCAAGCGAGAAAATCCCGCCCATTTTAAAAAACTCAACACTGACGTTCTCGCTCAAGCGAGGATCCTCCAGTCTCCATGCTTCTCTCCATCGCCCAGGCGAGCCAAATCTCGCTCAGGCGAGAATCCTTTAGCATCTCCCATTTTTCCACTCACCCAAGTAAGTCATCTCTCGCCCAGGCGAGCCCTCTCTCGCTCAAGCGAGAATCTGTTAGTATGTCTCATTCTTCAGGACTGTTACCACATCTTAAGAAAGATAAATTCAGGGTGTTACAGATTGAGTCTTCTATAAGAGATTATTGCCTTGTTGGTATGAGGCTTGTAAGAACTTCAATTACATAGTGAAAATCATTTGAATCATAAAAGAGGACTTGACATAACCTTCAGTTGAAAAAGGTGAACCAATATACCTCTTGGTATGAATATCTTTATCCTTATCTCTTTTTATTTTATGCAACTATTGTTCTACATGTTTATGTTTCCATTGAAAATTATGAATCGTCATTTAAAAAGAACGATATTATTACAAACCTCATTCACCTCCACTTAGGTTGTTATCTATTGTTTAGAATTGACTTTAGAGCATGGTTAGGTAATTTGTTCCTAGATCCTAGTAAAAATTACATAGATGGTTTCCACCAAACCCTTTTCATGTGAAGGTTCTAACATTAACTTGCCTCCAAGATTAAGTGGAGAATGTTATGATTTCTGAAAAATTCAGATAAAAATCTTCATTGAGTCCCTAGAATTAGACATTTAGAACACTACCGAAGAAGGTCTTTTTATCCCTAATGTAATTGTTGGGGTTAAACAACCAAATAATCCTAAACGCGTATAGAATGATAATGATAAGAAGAGAGTACAATTTGATCTCAAGGCCAAAAACATTTCAACCTCTTCCCCAAGATTAGACGAGATGTTTACATTGTCTAATTACAAATCAACTATATAGATATGGATACTCTAGAAAAAACTCATGAGGGGACCAAAAAAGTAAAAGGGTCTATACTATAAACCCATTCCCAAGAGTATGAAATGTTTAGAATATAAACCAAAGAGAAAATTATGCACTTACAAAAGAGGTTCACCCTATTAAAAAATCACTTGATTGCCCTTGATAATCTGAAACCTCTCATATCACTTATGAGAGTTTGGAGACCAAAAGTAATATAATTTCTTGAAAATAAAAGTATGTTAAAAAATGTCTTCAAGTTCACTTTTTTAGAAAATTAAAGGGAAATGAATTGGAACTTAACCAATTCGAGCAACACGGAGAACTTGAAAAGAATCGTAAAATCGTTTCTTTGAAAGCAAAGATTGACTCTTGTGAAACTACAAAAAATGAAGACTTGGAAGAAGACAATATTGAAAATATGAATCTTTTGGTAAAGAAATTCATTAATTTCTTCAGAAATAATAAGGCCATAAAGTCTAACCAAATAAAAAGGTTCCTTAAAAACAATGAAGAATCAACATTAGTGCAAAACTTCAATTTCTTTGAATGTGGAAAACGATAGCATGTTAAGATTGATTTTTATTCTTTACAAAAGAGAAATACATTCAAAGAAAATAAGAATAAGAATCCTAGAAGAATATACGTTGATGGGAAAATAACGATGCGAGTTCAAATTCAGAAACTGAAAACAAGGAACATTAACATCTTCCTCGATGACTTCAGATCAATCAGATGATGATGATGGTGATGTTAGTGATTCTGAACTAATTGATAAACCTTCATATGATGAATTACACAATGATTTTAATGAATTGCATAATGAATCTATTGGGGTCTTTAAATTATGTGTTAAACAAAAGAATCAATAGAACTTTTTGTGATTAATAATAGAACTTTGCAAAAAGATTTATACACAATCAAGCAAAAGTGTATCAAGCAAAAGTGTGAAAAAAATACCTCTCTTGAATTAAAAATTGATTAATTAATTGAATCAAGAAATGAGAAAATTCAACAAAGGTACAGATAATTTATAAGGCACTCAAAGACGTGCAAATAACACAAGTGGGTTAGGCTACTCCAGTAACGGACAAACTAGCAGAGTAAAGAAACCCATTTATTGTAAAACTAAGTAATAATTTTAAGCATGTTCATATTAGAAAAACTTATGACAAGATATCTCTCTATGTTCCTAAATGAAAATTTTATGACAGGAAACCTACTTGTTTTTGTTGTAACACTATAGTACATACTCCTAATACATGTTATGTTACAAAATCAGGCGTACCTAGTGGCCGATATAAATGGGTTGAGAAATGTGTTAATCCCAAAGAACCCAAATCACCTTTGGATACCTAATACATGTTCAGATTAGATGACTTGTTTCAATGGCATAGTGAGGATGGGGAGGTGCGAGGGAGCAAACAAGTTGAACTAGAGTTGTTCATAGTGAGTTATAGTGACAAAGTGTTGTATGATGTAACACCCATGGAAGCTAGCCACATCCTTTTAGGCCGACTATGAGAATATAATAGAAGGGTTGTCCATAATAGGTATACAAACAAAATCTCTTTCATGTACCAAAATGGGAAAATCTTACTTAAACCCCTTAGTCCTAGGGAAGTGTATGATGATAAAGTGAAAGAGAAATGATATATCATCCTACTAAATCATCATATTAATCCTACTACCCACAAGTAAGTGATATATGTTACTTGTAAACCAATCACTAATACATAAAGTATCACTTTGTGACATATGTTGCTTTTTTGTTGGTAAAGGATTGGTAGGAGGATTTAGTATAAGTATATGGCATTCCTCAAAGTGAAAATGATAGAGAAAAAATTCACCCAGAAACAAAAGAAATGGAGGATCCACGTGATAAGAGAGAGAGTGAAAAGAAAAGGAGTGAGCCCCATGAGAGCAAACATAGTTATTTAGCTAGAGAGAATGAAGTAAAATGGACATCGCTTATCATGTAGCCATTTTACTTCATCTACTCCAAGTGCAACTTAATTGTTATTTCTATGATAAAAGTGTGCTTCCTTTTGCTATTAGTAATCTTCCCGAAGGAAGTTCTAGTGGGACTACCACCTTTGAAGGAATAGAGCATCACATGGATCTCATTCTTGAAGCTTCATTGCCCAATTATCTAGCCTATAGGAGCAATCCAAATGAGACAAGAGAGATATAAAGGCAAGTGGGAGAACTCATGGTGAAAGGCTGGTTCCGAGAAAGCATAAGTCTATGTGCACTATCAATGATCTTAGTACAAAAGAAAGATGGTAAGTGGAAGATGTGCATTGACTGCGGGGCTATTAATAAGATCACCATCAAGTACTAACATTTCATGCCAAGGTTAGATAATCTTCTTGGAGAATTACATGATGCCTAATATTTTTCTAAAGTTGATTTAAGGAGTGAATATCATCAAATTTAGATAAGGGAATAGAATGAATGGATAATTGCTTTCTAAATATTGATTGTATGAATGACTTGTTATGTATTTTGGGCTAACTAATATCCCCAGTACTTTATGAGTTGTGGAGACGGCATGTGGCAGGGCACGGGCTCAACGCTTCGCTGACACATGTGCTGACGTAATAGCTAATGCGAATTGGCCCAAGATGCCACAGATGTCATGTTGACACAAGGTGACACTGATTTCATGTTGACACAGGGCAACATTGATTTCACGCTAACGCGGGAAGCGATGTTGGCATCATAATCAACATTATGCAGAAAATAATTTTTACATTTTCTTTTGTTTTTTCTTGGTGTTTTCGAGTGTATTTTAACTAGAGATTAGGAAATCTAATTATAATTAAAAATATGAGCTTTTGGATACGGAATATATTACATTTTAAAATACTTTTAGGATTTGGTATATTTTTTGGAATATTAATAGAAATTGTTGTCTAATAGGATTTCTATTTTTAAAGTATGATTTTTCTTGTCTCCCTCTTTCTTATAAAATAGGTCATACAAAGTTAGGCATTTATAGTTAAGATTGTGATACATGAAAATATGATGCACGAATAAGTTTATTTTAATGTTTAAAAAAAGTTTAATATCGATGTATATTAGTATAAAGTTTTTCATACGGTAGATCATTCATTATAATATATATTATTTTTATTATAATGCCCTAACAATATAAACTCTTACTATATATTATTTTGAAGTATGTTAAGATATGATTGATTTTGAGAAAATAATATTAACAAAAAAAGAGGTTAAAAGAAGTATGATACAAAATTAGTTAACACAAGATAAAAAAATTGCATCCATATGGGAATTTTACACGTGTACAGGTTCACTTCTATTTCTTAAGTACTTGACATATTATTATATATTATGTATGTAAAATTATATTCATGTGTTATTTTCTTTTAGAGGATTCATCTGTTAGTTTATTCTTGACTTACTACACCAACAACCTTGGGAGAAAGAAATACAACATAAATTGGAAAAGCTGTAATTAAAAGCATGAAAAAATTTAATCTTGCTTAAGTATTTTTTTTAAAACAACACTAAAAAGAGGAAATTCAATTTGAATTCATAATAGAAAATTATGAAGTACCTTAGATTCAAATTTTGTCCTAGAAAATAATATTATTTTTTTGTTGCATATTTCTATAATTTCATGTATGACAAAGAGACACAGAAATGATAAAGAAAGACTTAAAGGTTAGAGAAAAAATATATACACCGATAGTGCATGAGTTTTATACACTGTCATTATATCATCCATCATTCATATTTAATCTTCATTGAATCTTCAAAAAAATTACTACAAATGAATGATAAATAATATAATGATTGTGTATAAATCTTTATATTGAAAGTCATAGATATTACACTCTAAAGATTAATACTTTATCAATAAATATGATTTATGATAGAGCATTATAACGTCTTTCGATTTATATATCTGAAGCTAGTAAGTAGGATAAAAACTTGTGCTCTATTGGTATAATTTCATAAACAAGGTTATATATTAAAGAAAACAACTCAGAAATCGCTTTTAGTAATTATATATAAGGACCTTTCAATGTTCAATGATGATTAATTAATCATAATTACCATAATTTCCTCTAAAAGTGAGGCTTTTATGAGTGAGTTTATCTCTCTTTATTAATATTAATGATTCATTTTTTCTTGGTCTATAGAAGGCCTACTATATTGGCCATTTGTTGGCATTTTTTAAGCTGCACATCATCCAAATTTATTGAACATTGCAATTTTAATTTGGATCATAAACTTCATGGAAAATGCAGATATAGTGTCAATATTCAACCTTCCCACATCTATCTAGTGGCTGGTCCATCGTATTCACATATACTAGAAATGTGGTGAGATTAAAATATATCATTGACAAAGACTTAAAATAACTTTCTTCCAAACCAAAGAAATCAGCTATCCGTGCTTAACAGTTATAATAAAACACATGTGATAACAATTTTGAGAGTAAGACAGGTTTTTTTTTTTTATTTTACCACCATACTGAGTTTTTGCATCCGTGGAATGCACATGGCTTATTATGATATTTTATAAATGATGTAAACTATAATAAAATAATAATAAGTAATATTAATAAGACAATTTGGAACATTGGGTTTTTAATTAAAATAAATGTTTAGAAGAATGATTATTTTAATTATATTTGTAGGGAGAAATAACAATTTTGTTAAACCAAGTCGAACATCAATATAAATAATAATTATATAAATGTAAAATTTTATTTAACTAATAATGATGTACAATTATATTGAAGTAACACATCTCCATTTTTTGGAATGAAGGAAAACAAAACATTAGAATAGTGTTCCATTTTTTTAAAAATTTAAGTGAATCGGCTGGTTCACTTCTTGGGTTACATTATTCTAGTTTGATTGGGTTTAGCATGATTGTACTAGAATTTATGTGCTTCAATGTGGTTCAACCACTCATTCATTTAAAACCGTAAATCAGAGTCGTTTTCAACTCCAGTCAGCGAACTGATGGATTGGACTGTTCATTCCAGCCCTGTTCTTATAACACTGAGAAATAGTAATTAGTCCAAATTTAATCTCTCACCTGATAATAATAAAAAAAATAAGTAAATTTAATAAAATCACAATACAACCATATAAATTTTATGAAAAAAGTTAAACAACAAACACATGATTAAAAATTTAATATAAAATAAAATTAATCATCATAATAATGAGAAATGAATATAAGTTTAAGAATTGAAAAACACTAAAATATAAAATAAGATTAAAATAATATTTAATCGATTAAAATTTAGTTTTATCTTAAAGAAGTTATAAATATTTTAAGAGGGTATTTTAATATAGTAAATACTCTTATATTTTAATTACATATTTTATTTCATCAAATATCTAAGTAAAATTTTAGAAACAGAACACATGGAATATAAAAAAAAGAAATATGATGATATTTACTTTAAATGAGCATGGGAGAGGGAGTGCAAAAGGAGTTACAACATTCTGCTTATTCAGATTAATTATCGAGAAAAATATATATAATTTATAATATCAGAGTAATTTATATTATTAGTATGTTATTTATATTTATTAATTATTAATTCTTAAATATAAATAATATATGAATTTATATTTATTAATTATTAATTCTTAAATATAAATAATATATGAATGATAAGTAATATATAAATTGTATATAAAACTTTGGATGTGCATAGATATTACCATTTTAATCATAAGTCTAATATATATATATATATATATATATTATATATAGACACTATATTATCTATCATTTATTTATATTATATTTTTTAAGAGACAAAGATAATTAAAAATAATGATATTGACTTTACTTCTCATGATTCTTGAGATCGTTGGAAAGAGGGGAGAAAATAGTGTTATATTTTCCTACTAAATTCTCTTAGTAGGACAATAAAATGACATATGTAATATGTAAATTAATCATTAATAAATTAAGTATCAATTTGTGATATATATTAATTTCTATTTGGTATGAGGATTTATAGGATGATATAGTAGGAACATATATCATTTTTCCAAATTTAATTATATGTGTTTTCCAATATGTTTCCACTTTTACTTATTACATATTATGCTAGAAACAAAAAATATATGCACTAACAATTAATAGTGTATGAGTCTTATATAATGTTATTATATCATTTATTATTTATGTTTTATAATCATTAACTCTTTAAAAATATAATAAAAATCAATAATAAATAATGTATTAATTGTTTATAAATCTTTACACTTAAAATATATAAATATTACCCTCATTCCCAAATGGTGAAGCATTTATCCTCATGTTGAAATATTCCCTCCGTTCCTATTTATGTCCATTTTCTTTTATTATTTACTGGGTGCACCTTTCCACTAAATCTACCATAGTGGGAAAATTAATGACCACACAAAGAAATAATATATTAAGAAGACGAAACAAATGATGAAAAGAAAGTCTAAAAATTTATACATAGTTAATGGATCATTCACCATTCATTTGTATTATTTCTACTTAAGAGTTAATGATAATAAAATATGAACGGTGAATTATATAGTAACATTATAAAAATCTCGTTAATTTATATATTTTTTTCTCAAAAGTCATATCAATCAAATCATAGATATGTTTTTTAACCGAGACAAATAAATTATATTTCATAAAAATAAAAAATACCACATTGGTTTTCGTGTTTGATTTCAAGAAATGTTTTCTATTTCTATTTCCTATTTTCATTTTCAAAAAATAATTTTCATTTCCATGTTTTCATTTTTACAAAACTTATTTTTGTTATTATCATTTTCATTTTTAAAATCATTCACTCTAAACTTCACAATTTATGACATCTTTGTAATTAATTTAATTCTAAATTTTAATCACTTACTAATCAAATCAATGATTTCAACAAAATTTTATCTTATCAATACATTGAACAACTTTAATTGCCGGAGTTGGTCATTAACTATCACAAATATGCGGTAAAGGTCATAACTAGCATTATACAATTGCACATGCTCTCCAAGAAATTAAAGTTAAAATAAAATACTAACATACAAGTGTTTTATTATTTAATTAGTGTCACAATAACTTTAAGGGTATCAATTTTTATCCCAAAATTGCATATTATCATACATATCCTTGAACTATTTCAGCAAAATCATACGAGAAGTGAAGAAATATTGTTATGTTGAGAGATAAAGAAATAAATTATACTATAAAGATGTGTGATGGTCTAGTTGAGGATATACTCATTGATTGATTTTGGGGTTTTCTTTATTAGTGGATAAAATAATTGAAAAATATATTCCTCCCATTCCACATCTTTTGATATTTATGGTTATGCACATCTTATAGAAAATGATTAAATAATATAAAAATTTGATACAATTTGACTAAATAGTCATATTTAATACACATTAAAAACTGGATTAAAAAAGCAATAAAGAAACATGTGGTTAAAAAAGGAGTAATAAATAAGGTATAGTTGGAAAGTAAAACATAACAGTGTATATGGAGTTTCAAAAATATCAAAAGATTTGAAATAAAATGGAAAAGTTAAAACACCAAAAAATATTAACCGATTGGAGCAACAAAATTTTAAAATTTTCAATAAAATGTTATTTTCTCATTATTAAAAATGTTGTAAATGATATTTTTTCATTTTTAAAATTTTCGGAAAAGAAACTCATGTTTTTAAAAATATGAAATGAAAACAACAATGTTTTCGCCTCAAATCAAGAAAATGACTAAAACTAACATATTATTTATCCTTGGGCAAAAAGGATATACTCTACTAAATTGAGTGTGTTAATTTTTTTAATTAATAATATTCCTCTTTCTATGGATAAAAATCTAATCTGTTTCGGGATACGTGATTATTCATCTAAATAAGTGTCATTATGAGAATTAAACCTTTGACTTTTTGGTCTTTCTTGTGAACTAACAAGGACTTACACTATTAGATCAATGTCTTGTTGGTAGTATGTTGATTTACTTGCATGTATTATATGTTGAGAATAAAGTATATTCTCATATCAAGAGATAACTTATCTCCTTAAATTCACATATTCTTTAACAAATGTCTTATTTTTTCTTTTTATAATATATTTTGAAATAAAAACTTTCAGATGGAAATTAAATAAGACACATGTTAAACAATGAGTTAATTTAATGAGATAAGTTGTCTGGTAGTAGTATGAGATATTTTATTCTCATTAATGGGAAAAATATTTCTTCGTATTAGGAGATAACTTTTCTCATTAAATTCATTTATTGTTTGACATGTGTCTTATTTTTATCTCATTTGAAGTTTTAATTTGAAAATAAATTATAAAAAAATAAGACATGTGTCAAACAATAAGTGAATTTAACGAGATAAATTATCAATGTATACGATGAGACATTTTATTCTCTTAATTAATTAATCAATAACATTAAACTTCTAAAAAATTTAAGATAAATTGGAAAATAAGATCTTTAAATAAATAGGAAACGAGATATTAAATGGAATATGATTCATGCATTAGGCGAGCGGAAATAGCAAACTCTTTTTAGCTTTTAATGAGTTTTTTTTTATAATTTAGTTATCCATGATTAATTGATTTTAGAGAAAATGATATTCATTAATAGTGTAAGATTTTTTATATTATCATTGCATTATCTATTATTTATTTTTAATTATTATTAACTCTTAAAGAAAAGTAATACAAATGAATAATAAATAATACATAACCTCCCTATAAACCTTTACATTGTCTCACTTGATAGACATAACACTACCATGCACAACAATTTAAATAAATCAATCAGTGAAAATAGTTGTCAAACATTAATGTTAAGCTGTTGCCAAATGTTAGATTTATGTTCCAAAATTTCAAAATGAAACGACACGTAGCACAATTAAAGCAATATTTTCCTTTTATTTTTTATATATAATTGATTGATGACATATATTAATTTTTGTTTTGATAATCATTTTTCTTAAATAATCATTAAGAAACTCTAAGGTTCAAACTTGATATTAAAACTAAAAATATTAATCTTATTCAATTGAAAGATCAAAAGGAAGCACGCTATTTGTCAATGTTAGCTTTACATTTGAGATCTCAAAATAATTGTTTTGAAACATGTTTAACAACACCGGATCAATTTATGTCTAATTGTGACATCAAACTAAAAAATATAAGCTTATTTACCTTTTTTTTACACATGTACACTAGTTCCTTCTTTCCTATGTTATTTTAGTGAGATTTCTCTCCATTAATAGAGAGATAAATGAGTGTTTCCTTTATATTCTAAGGATAAAAGCATAATATTATATTAAATAAAAAAGATACAAATGTTAATGTATTGTTTTTCCTTTGTTTTTTATAGCACTACATTAATTGAGAGAAGTTCATGTTGTTTTATTTCCTTTGAAAATGTGCATTCTTTCTTATTTGCAGATGATTCACCTATAGCTAACGAATTCACAATATTGAAAACATACATACTTGTTTATTAAGATATGTAGTTTATTGAAAACATACATACTTTCTTATTTGCAGACGATTCACAGATAACTAATGAATATCTAAAAATAATTGATACTGTCAATGTTAGTTTACATTTATATTGAAAACGTTATTACTTTTTTTGGTATTTAATATTTATGCAATGTTACTATAAAGGTTTATGTACAATCAATATATTATTCATCATTCATTTGTATTACTTTCATTAAAAGTTAATAATAACAAAACATGAGTAGTAGATAATGCAAAATTATCAGTGCATACATCTTTCTCTTACTTACTTATACTTTCTTATTTGCAACTCAACAATTTTAATATTGTCTTAGACTAATAGCATATGGTCTAGATCCATATAAGGATTAAAAAAAGAAGATGAAATCTTCTATTCTTGAGAATGAAAATTATTGTAACGAATAATCGCACACCCTAAAAAAAAATTAATTTTTTACCCAAAGTATAAGAATATATATTTTTACTATAAAAAAAGATGATTCAACCATAACTATATGACAACATAATTAATGGATACCTAAATTGTTTAAGTATTACAATTTTAGTGATCAATATCAATTATTCTATATCATTTTTTTATAACCAATAATATAAAATCATCTCATTAAAAAATAATTTATTAGAATATTTTAGGGTTATTAAAATCTTTAACTATTTTTACTTTTATTGATGTCATTAAGTCTATCAACTTAAGAGTAATATTAAATAAGAGTAAGATCATATTTTTATAATATTTTTAAAAAATCAAGAAAAACAAATATATTTATTAGTATATGCAATTTAATTAAAAATGTTTTTGTATTAAGGACATTAACGAATATCTTTTATTATATATTAATGGTTGGAACAATTTTATAGCTTAATTAATTTATTTAAGAATGTATAATTTTATTTTTTATTTATAAAATTATATTTCTTGTGCTGTTTATCATAAGGCACATTTTTTTATTTATATATTTAGGCACATTTTTTTATTTATATATTTAGGCACATTTATAAAATTATAATTTTACTTACTTATACTTTTTTTATAATATATTTATTGCTTTTTATCTTATTTGTCCATTATTCATTAATAGGAAACAATGAATATTTGAAAATTTCAATGAAACTTGAGAGAGTGGAATTGTAATGTTACTATTATTTTTTTCCTTTCAGAAACACAGATTTTGGAGGCAGAATTCACCTCACAGCTGCACCAGAAAGCTCTTGGAAAATTCATTTCCCTTAATTACAGCTTCTACTCTTGACTTATGGGTGTGAAAGCCTTTAGATTCCCCCAACAGTGCTTTTAATTCTTCCCCATGTGAGTGGAGAATAGTTGCCATCATATTCCAACAAATTTCTACTGTACTCCTATTCTGTATTAAAATACGTATGGACTTTTGACAAGTGTCATTAAGATACTTATTAAATGATTTAAAATATTAAATTTTAAATGAAAAATTAAACTTATTTAATTTCTAATTGCATTGTAAATATATGTATTTAATTTGCATGTTGTTATTATGACTTTTTTAACAACTGTCTTAAATCCTCCAAATATAAAAATAGCTGGCCAGTCATAGAGGGGGAGGATTTCAATATATGAGAAAGAAGTGCATCTAGACTAATACGGTAGAAATAATTAATAAAATATTGATAACATATTAAAATTTTAATTAGATTAAAATTTAGTCTAAAATTATAGCACCAAAAAACATAAATATATTTATCTTTAAATATGACGTGTTGGTTTCTTATTCATATAAGTTTTTCTCTCTAAGGTCAAAATTTTCAAAACACAAAAAAAAAATGTATTCAGTGACGACAGCGTATGAGTTTTATACATTATCATTATATAATTCTTACATGTTTAATCATAATTGATTTTTTCAAAAAAAATTAATACAAATGAATAATGTGGATGATATATTGACTATTATTCATAGGTACATAGATATTATACACATTTTACCATGAGATTAGTGTTGGTAAGTAAGTCTCACATCGCCTATCTCATTGTTTCGGGAATGATTTAAATACCTATTGAACTACTCCTCTAATTGCCGATTGGTTTTGAGATAAAACCTTAATATGATAGAGGCAAAACCTAACTTCTTTCCGGTTGTCATGGGCCAAAGATGCCATTTAGTTATGAGTCAAAGGTAACCCTTCGCCTAATCCGGCAGACTTATGTGGAGGGGCATGTTGGAAAGTAAGTCTCACATCGCATACCTCATCGTCTCGGCAATGGTATTAAATAAATACACGTTGGGCTACTTCTCTCATTGTAAATTGGTTTTGAGATAAAATCTTAATAATTAGAAGGAAAATGTGAACTTATATAACCAAGTGAAACAACCTCCACCTATATAAAGCTGCTGGAGTTTGTAGACAAAATCAAATCAAACAAAACCACCTAGCCGTGGCATTAGTTGAACTCCGAAAATCTGTTAGCAATAGCACACATAATTTTATAGGGGGAAAAATATGAACATGAGTTCAATTTATTTTTCTTCTTCACTTCCACAACTTTGAAAAAAGGAAATTGGTGAATATATGACTGAAACAACCAATGAAAAATCAGAAAATGTTAGGTTGAAGCTAGCGGATAAAGTTGTTATACTATTTTGTATTTTTAATGAGAAAAGGTGGTGAAGCCAAGAATGAAGGGTCCCACCACAAGCTTAGAAGAAAGCTCCCTTTTATCATTTCTTTTCTCACATTCGTTTTCTAAGAGGAAGAGAGAACGATGTATATAATGATACTTTATCAATTTGTTACGTAGAAGAAAAGATGAATGCATTCACTAATTTATTTTTATTATTAAATTTTTATAATTTATTTTTAATTATTATTGATTTTTAAATAAAAATAATATAATTGAATTATTATATGTATATAAATTTTTACATTGACAATGCATGAATATTATACATTTTTTATATTGTTAGTGTTCCAAATGTATTTAATATAAATAAATAGTGAAAATTGTAATGTTTATATAATGATTATATATATATTTTTATATTTGACTCATATAATTACCATTAGATAACTTTAAGTTATCATTTGATTTTTAGGTAACTTATTTTACAAATGTAGAAATAAAATTAACAAGTAAATAAGAAATAAAAATGAATTTATCTGTTCTTAAAAAAATTAGTTAAATTCTAGGATTTAATAACGCTGAAATTGTAATTATTTTTATACTTTGGACTTATCATCCACTATTCATATGTTAATCATTATTAACTCTCAAATAAAAGTAATACAAATCAATAGTGAATATTTTACATTGACAATTGATAAATATGAGACTCTAAATTCTAATGATACATGTAACATTACAAGAGTTAGAATCGTTTCTATTAAGGGAAAAACAAATACATCTAAAACAAGAGAAAAAATATAATATGATTAGGCACTTTTATCATTAATATATAATGAGATGAAATTTTAGCCATATATTAATTACAAAAATAATTAGTTGTGAGAGGATGATTTACCCTTTATATATATATATATCTAATAAACTAGGCAAATACGACATAGTCTTAACTCATACACCAACAAAATACACGTATAAAAACAAAGTAAAATAACAAACAAAACAACAATAGTAGGCTTCCCCAGTAAGTTTCCTTGAACACCACGGCTCTTATACCTCATGAGCTGTGTGTAAACGCTCCTCTATTTAAACCCACCATTTTCACATTGTTATACTTTCTTAAAAGCTCTCTTCCAATTCTTCTTCTTTCTCAAGTAGCGTCTTCAATTAACTCTCTGTCACTCTTTTGATTTGTTTAATTTCTTCTGTTTATTTATTGCAAGGATTTGAGCTTGAAAATACTGGGTTTTGGTTACATATTTGAATACTTCAAACTCATATATTTGATTGCGGTTTCGCTTCATGGAAGAGCCTATTGTGGTTAACAAAAGAGAGGAGCCTCTTGATTTGCCTCCAGGGTTCAGATTCCACCCCACAGATGAAGAGATCATCACTTTTTATTTGACTGAAAAAGTGATGAACAGCAATTTCAGTGCAACTGCTATTGGTGAAGCTGATCTGAACAAGTGTGAGCCTTGGGATTTACCAAGTAAGTCTCTCTCTCTTATAACTTTTTCCCTAAGTGAGTTTTCTTTTGGTTTGTGTTTGTGTTTGTGTTTGATAAGTTAAGGTTCTAATGAATTTTATCATGAAATATTGAAATGATTATGTAGAGAAGGCAAAGATGGGGGAGAAAGAGTGGTATTTCTTCTGCCAAAAAGATAGAAAGTATCCAACAGGTATGAGAACGAATCGTGCAACTGAATTCGGGTACTGGAAGGCCACTGGAAAAGACAAAGAGATTTATAAAGGGAAAGGGAATCTTGTTGGGATGAAGAAAACCCTCGTGTTCTATAGAGGAAGAGCCCCTAAGGGAGAAAAGACCAATTGGGTCATGCATGAATTTAGATTGGAAGGAAAATTTGCATGTTTCAACCTCCCTAAGGTTGCAAAGGTATGAAAAAAAATGACCCCTCTTTCTTCTTTTTGCTTTATTTAGCATTTTTCTCTTGACTTTGAAGTAGATTGAGATTTAATCATTGATCAGTTTCTAACCAATCACCCTTTATTACCACTTTTTACAAAGTACCTTTGTGTTATGTTGGTAAAAGTTTCTTTTTATGTTGTTCCTTTACTCATATGTAGCTTTTGTTTTTATTGAGTTTAATTGTTTTCAAAGAGAATAATTTATTTAATCTTAATTGTATTTTTGTTTTGTTGGGTGATATTATTGCAGGATGAATGGGTTGTGAGTAAGGTTTTTCACAAGAACACAGATGTTAAAAAGACCCCATCAATTATTGGGAATGATATTCTTGATTGTTCTTCACTCCCACCCCTCATTGATCCTCCTTATAGAAGCAATACCAAGAAGCCTTTAGGTTATGATGACAATGACCCAAAGGGTATCACCAACCCACAGTTTTCATCAGCTAAATCATCATTAGAAGAAGGCTATTATCTTCCCAGCTTCTCCATCAACAATCACCACCAAATCTTGATCAAGCCAGAAGAACAAAGATCCTACGATATCAATCCAATCAACAACAACAACAACAATTACCCTTCTAATCAAACCAATTTCAACAACACATTCTTGCAGCCTCAAATTAGAATCCAAAATAATCCAAGCTCCTCCTTTCAGCAAAACATGTTTTCAGATTACTATATGCACCAAAACAAGATGAACACTTCCATGCCAATTATTGGTTTTGAGGGCAATAGTAACAGTGATGAGGATTTCCTAAGAGCATTTGCAGCCAAGAATGATTATTTATCTGGATTGGACAAACAGTGCAAGATGAATCTATCTGTAGTGAGTGTATCCCAAGACACTGGCCTTAGCAATGACAGAAACACTGACACATCTTCTGCAGTGTCCAAACAAGACATTGGAGGAATAAACAGGTCATTGTACGAGGATTTTGAAGGTCCATTATCATCTGTTGCACCTCTCTCAGATTTGGATTCAATATGGGATGAATACTAAGACATGACATGATGATGGATGAATATAGAGAAAGCAAATTTGTTAGATCCATGGTATTTAGATTGGGATCATAAGTATCATACATATTAATTTATTACATACCTTGTTATATATTATTTTGCTGATTTTTAAAAAGTCTTTTCTATATATACGGATTTTGTTATTATATTATATACATTATTAGACAGGAAATTAAAGTTCTTGGATACACATATACATTATATTGTACAGATTTATGATATCAAGGATTTTCTCAGTGTTAGGTTTTGATTCATAGATTGTATCGAGGAGAAGGATGTGATGATTCATCTATATCTATATTCTTTTATTATATTGGTGGATTTGTTCTTTATTCCTTTGTTTGAATATTTTAGTTGTTTATTACTCCAAGTTTCAACTAATCACTTCTGTGTACAATTCAAAAATATTCTTGAATTTAATATATCTTGTTGAATTCTTCAGACTACTTATTGTTATTCATTTATTCTTGTTGATATTATGAATAAATTTCATCTATATTTGACACTCATTTTAATCCCTTCATTTTTTATCCAGCTACACAATACATATTTTGTGCTGTCGATCGAATATATGTATATGATACCCACCAAGAGTGGGAAACATTAATTCTCAAAAAATTGTTTATTTTTTCTTCAACTTGAGAATTTAGAGGTTCGGGTTGGCTAATGAGGATCACCTGTCCCAAAATAGTGTCTCAAACTCTGTTTCAACCAATCAGAGAATAGACATGAAAAGTCATAGGAATAAATATTTTTTTAATAAAAAGTGATGTAGATTTTAAATGACGTAACACAATGTTACTAAATGAGACAGGGTTGAGACACCATTTTGGGACAGGTGATCCCCAACCCTGGTTGCCAAGTTAGTGACTCCCACCAGGCATTAGCATACTATTTAAAAGTAACAATTATCTCTCCATTAATAAAGAGGAGTCTGACCTCAAGGATTTACTGTTTAAAAGTACATCCCAAATTATGTCATAAATCAATGACAATAAAAGTAAAATAGAGAAAATAATGATTATTTAATTTTTTTAATTGACATGATATATTTTCATTTGTTTAAGATATAGTTTGGACATAGTTTTAAAAACTTCTCCATAATAATGTTTCATTACAATCATTGGAGTAAAATATGGCATAGTGTAATGTTGACTAATCTTATATATTCGTACTAAATTTTTCTACAAATCTTCCTATTAATAAGAATGAATGATCATGATGTGGAGTAAGTGTTTTTCCACTTACTCTTGGAGTAAGTGGATCCCTCCCAAAAAACAATATCTAACACTTAAAATAAGTTTAACTTTTTTTCATTGTATTGATGTATTGGAAAGTATAGTACTGTAAAATGGTTTTATGGCTATGTAACAAGAACATGCATATTACTTCCTTTGAAAACTTCAAGTACACTGCTTCTAAATTTTGTGTTAGCTAATTAGTGGTGAATTGAAATTTTGTAATCTTGTGCCTGCTAATTTTTTTTTGTTTTCTTCCGAAGGTTTCCTTTCGCAAACTTTAACAGTTCTACATAATAATAATAAAAATAAAGGAGTGGTGCAACATATACTTCTTTACTAGTAACTAGTACACCGTATCTTTAATTGAATTGTCAATTATCTTTAAGGGCATTAATAAACTTAATTAAATAGGTGTTAATACAAGTGATCGAATGAGGATCACCTGTTTCAAAATGATGTTCTCAATCCTGTTTCAGCCACCAATAACATTGTGTCACGTCATTTAAAAATCTACATCACTCTTCACTAAAAAATATTTATTCCTGTGATTTTTTATTTCCATTCTCTAATCGCCTGAGTCAGTTGACACCATTTACACCGAAATCTTCGTAAGCAACAAATAATGAAGTTGATGAAGCACGTGAATAATTCCCTGAATCTGTGCAGAAGATGCCTCTCGGGATGACTTGTGCAGAATATTAAAAAGTATAAATCAGAGTCTTATACTTATAATTACAAAGACAAACTGTTTCTATGTAAATAATAACTGTTTCTACGTATGAATTAATATTTGGGGAGGGATTCACTTACTCCAAGAGTAAGTGAAAAATGACTTACTCCATATCTTAACCATCCAATCTTGAAAATCCAATGATTTGAATTGGTAAGTACTTCTAAACCATTGGATTTTCCAAGATTGGATGGTTAAGATGTGGAGTAAGTCATTTTCTACTTACTCTTAAAGTAAGTGGATCCCACCTAGTAATCACTCATCATATATCTACTCAAATATTCCATAGGACATAGGTTGTGACCTGTTATCAGCGTGCTTTCTTTTTTTTGGAACCTGGTTTCTGACATTTGTGCAACACTTACATGTTTCATGCATTTACATATGTATACATCTCTTGAAAGTGTATAAGTATATCTTGCACTTGCCAAAGCTAATAAGTGCATTAAATTTATTGAGTTCAAGGGATGGATTGATCTAGTGGTATAAGGTTTAATTGGATCCCCAAATAAACTAAAATATCAATGATTTGATTCTTATGTGTGATACTTGTTGGGATGAATAGTCATGTACTCCAAAAGGAATTAGCCACTTACCCCAAGAAATACCCTTAGTTATACCAAAAAGATTCACCGAGAATTGGACATCACATGGGAAAAAAGGTGCATTTTTAAATTGAAAATAGATTTTAGTATCGGATACAACACCGTCCAAAAGTAATTTTTTTTTGTCATCCATCAAATAAGGAGGAGAAATTATCTATCATAAAATAATTTTATCTCTCTATTCGCAACCAATTAAATACTAATATATACTAATATATGTAATATTGTTAACTTAAAAATTAATTTTATATTTATTTAATACATATTTGTCAAAATCTTATTATTAGTAGTGGGTTAGGCATATGGAAATAAGCGAATAAATATTTTGTACTGTGGAAGGAAATTCGCATATATCGTCTATTCGTTCCAAGCATAAAACATCCTCTATTCACCCTAATTATATATTTGTGATTTTCAAATGTCTTTACATTTGTGATTATTATCTCATTGCTTTTACTACAACTGTTTATAAATTATTTTATTGACATTGGATATAATTATAAATTATTTTATTGACATTAGACATAATTATAAATTATTTTATTGACATTGGACATAATTACAATCACGACACAATCACATACATTATTAAAATCATCTTATATTCACAATTGCGGTTATTAACTTCAGTCTTCAATTTAAAACCCTCCAGTATTTTGTTTCTCTTATATTTCACTTTCAACCTTTTTTTCTTATCACTTTTGCCTATTTTTGTTTTAGTGTCGCCTAGGCACATGCCTTTAAAAGTAATGGCAATTTGGACATTTTGCACTTGCCTGTCCGCATGACCTACACATTTTTACTGTCTCTGGGCATACAACAAGCTTAGGGTGTAAAAATACTGCCCAAACTAAAAATGTTGTTATGTAAACCCTCCAAAAAAAAAAGTGTAATGTAATGTGATTTGTTCCATCTTATATAATATATCAAAGTTTCTTTATTTTCTCTATACAATTTATTTTTATGAATTTTTTATTTTATTTTATTTATATACCTAAACCTATGAGCACTCTATTAGCACAGTTTAATACGAGTAGTTTGTTAAGCAGAACATGAAAATATGTCCATTATCATAAAACACACTAGTTGTGCCTCCATTTAACTTTATGGGAATTATGGGGGCATATGTTAAATGGGAAGTGTCACATGGTTTGCCATTACTAATAGTAATCTCGCCTGACATAGAGGAAAATCATAAGGTAAAGGTAGGAGGAATGGTAGAAGAGATGAAAGGTTTTACCATTCATTATGTAATGTGATTTAGAAGTTTTAGGACCATGAAGCTATGTAATAAAAAAATATAAAGCATATCATATTAATACGATGCAAGAAGTAATGTAAAATGCCATAAGCAATGAGATTGACTTAAAAATTACCAATTCCATTTCCTGCAATGAGACTCACATAAAGCATATCATATTATTTTCCAGAAATATTAGAGAAAAAAGTATTAGGTATCATATAACTTCTATAACCCAAACATTAACATTTTTTTGATAAATTCCTCAAAATAGGACTTTAAGCATAATGAACATTGAATATGAATTCAAAGTCATAGTCAAATAGCTCAAGCATGCATGTTTATCAATTAGTTATTAAAGAGCACAAAAACATGATGAGAAACTAAAAAACAAGCATGTAGAGTTAGGTTATTAAAATATAACAAACTCAAGCATGCATGTTGTGATAGAAATAAAAAAAACTGAGAAAATGACAAATATTTAAACATACTTGAACTCGAGAACATCTTCAATTTGAACATTGAGAACACCAATCCTTTGCTAGGAATGGAGAAGAAAGGAATGGAATGCTTCAATTTGGGGAAGAATTGAATTGAGAAATGAAGCACTCTATTCTTTGAGAGAACCATACACAACAAATCGCTATATGCCATATTCCACCAAATATACAAATGGAACCGAACCATACATTCTCTCCAATTATATCTTCCAAATCTTCCACACAAACAATGGATCCTTCTCCTAAAAAAAATTGATTTTAGTAAATAATCAAATATAATACTTGAACTAAGGGTCAAATAGGTAGACAATTTCTATGGGGCATAGATCTCCTAAAATTGACACTAATAGACTTGTTGTGTATTGTAGTGAGAAAATCAGATAAGTACTATAAAATATTAAAAGTGACGAAATATTGATATCAAAAGCCCATTTTGAGATGCATCTAAAAATGACACTTATCTATGTTCAAGACTCATCTATGTTCTATATTCAAAACTCGTTTCTATTCAAGACTCATATGTTCAAGGCACTTATGAAGCTTCATCAAAATCACTGAACAAGAATAATCCATTCGAGAATATATACATTTAATGTGAATAATTCATAAGTTCATAGTGAAGAATTCAAGTTATCAATCAAAGAAGAATGAATGATCATCATAGTTGGATCGATAAGGAATAAATGCCTCGATAGAATCATATTTTTGAATTATAAAGCATAAATAAATATCAATGGACAAAACTCATTTGGCCCCACATGCTCTCAAGGTGGAAAAGAAGATTATAAAAAGAGCAACTCTAAAGCTCTTAAACTAGATGAGTGTAATGATGAATAGTCAAACTCTCCCCATTCTGAAGATTGCGATGAACTATCTATTCTACCAAGTGAAGTGAACAACATGTGGATCAAAGGAAAGTTCAAAAAGCCCTTTAGACCAAACAACAGGTAGAAAAACAAGGACAATAAACTAGATGATGTCACTTTATATGAATGCAAGAAAACAAGACATATCAAGGTATAATATCAAAATCTTTAGAATTGGTCTCCTAAAAGTTATGATGATGGCTACTAGGGAAAATGAAAGCTCAATTGAGGCTAAGGAAGAAAAGTTGGAAGCAAATCTCTATTTGATGGCAGAGACTCAAAGTGAGATGATAAGTTGCATTATGAACTTAGCAAACTAGCTAATGCTTATGATGAATTATTAGAAGAAGCAAAGTACATTTCTAAAGCCTATAAAGCTCTAAAAAGAAAGTATGAAAACATCTTAAATGTGTTTACTTAAAAATACAAAGTATGCTCCAGGTTTGGACAGGAAAATAAAGAACTTAAGTCCGATTTTAAGCTTCCAAAAGATATTCTACCTTGTGTATGAGTAATTAGACCACAACACACAATTTAGGAACTAACCTTAAATATGTTTAAGTTTTTAAATGGAAGAAATAATTTAACTAAAATCTTAAGTAATCAAAGTAAGACTATAAAGCATACTAGATCTATAAATGTTAGATATTTATCCAAAATACCTTATGATAGACATGACCTCTGATCTTCATTTATTAAATCTACTTCTAAAACCTCTTTTTGTTAAACATGTTTGTAGCTTATGTGAAAAAACTGGACATGTTATGTCTAAGTTTATTCACAAACTTACTATAAATTTTTTATTATTTTTGTTGAAAACATCCTCAACGGAACAAAACAAATAACAATTATGGTACCTAGACAACATATGATCATGACAGATGACAAGTAGAAGGCCTGTGTTCCTAGAACTAGAACCTAAAGAAGGTGGGCACAAGTCAATTGTGAGATAGTGGGTATTTCATACTCTAGAAATGCATGCTCGGTAATTGATAAAAATGGTAAAACAATCTTTAAATCAGACAAAGAACACAATATTTACAAGAATTTCTCTCATCTTTCTTTACAAAGAGTTACAAACCTTTTAAGTAAAAATGATGAAATATGGATTTTGACAAAAAAGTTAGGATACATAATCATAAATCGTATATCCAGTTGAAAAGGTTAAACCTCCTTAGAGGATGGTTTGACATATCCTTTAAAAATAATATTTTATGTGATGTTTGTCAAAGAGGAAAGTAGAAGAAATCTAACTTCAAATTTGAACTTCTACGTCCTTACAACTTTTACATATGAATCTCCGTGGTCCAATAAGCATAACTAGTTTTCCTATAAAGAGATATAGAGTTGCAATCTTGAATAATTACTCAAGATTCAAATGGGTCATATTTCTTACTCATAAAGATGAAACCTTTAGGAAATTCTCCATGTTATGTGCTATAAACATTTCCTAAAAAAGACAACATATGAACTATTATCAATTCAAGACTAATGATGTATGGACTCTAGTTCCAAAACAATGAGGCAAGGTTAATGTCTAACGACTACAATCAAGAATAATGCATTGATTTAAATGAAAATCTTATAGAGATTGCAAGTATGCATCATTATATTGTTTTGACGAAGACAAGGATAATAGGCAAGCTTGAAGATAATGACATCTCAACAAACAACAAAGCCAAGGCTCAAGTTCAATCAAGAAGACTTAGGTTAAGTTTTTATATTTCTAGAGTCTTAAGATGATTGATTGGGTAGAGTCTAAGCTAGGTGAACCTTGAATAGAAGTCTCACAATCTTAAAATTGAATCAAATTAAAATGAGACTTGCATACATTTATACACGATTAATATGCTCATGCATTTACACATGATTAACATGATTTTAGTGTATTAAACCTAACTTACATCTTTCAAAAATCATGAATCATGCATATATATATATATATAGAAGGTTCATCATGCATCAAAGAAAATGCTTTTAAACATAATTAATCGATTACAACTTGTGTTAATCGATTAAATAAAAAATCAAAATCCGTTAATCGATTAAGAATATGATTAATCGATTATCTGGAGTTACAGTAGATAATGATTTGGATTTCTTAGAATTGTTAATCGATTAAACCATACGTTAATCGATTAAATCCAACAGAAAACACTTACTTATAAAAACTGATTTTTCCCAATTTGCTCATAACTTCTAGTCTTAAAATTTCTAGGGCAAAACTTTCAAATTCTTGAGCGAAAAATTACTTGTGTGAATTAGTTTTATTTGATTCAAGAAAAGAGATATATGATAGTTTCATAGAAGATTATCCATTGTGTATCATTGTCAAATCAATTTTTAAAAACCTTGCATAATCACACATCATTCTTTTGAGTTTTTGTGAGATTTATGGGCAGGTTTTTAGGTGCACATAATTTGTAAATTTCGTAGACAATTATATTGGATTCTCTAGGTGTGTTGGTATCACCTTGTTAGAGAATATGTTGGGAAATCCTAGCTGCAGTTAGGTACTAGTTGTCTTCACGTAAACAAGAGTCTCGATTGGGAGTTAGGAGTGACTGAGGCCATATCGTTAGAAGTGGTGTTGAGTATCCATTAGAAGCGGGTATAGGGTCAAGTGGCTGGGGCCAAACCATTAGAAGTGGTATTTAGTATCCATTAGAATATTACAGAGGGCCAAACCATTCAAGAGCTCTAGGGCCAAGAAGGGAGTCTTGTATTTTGGAAGTGTGTTGTGTAACATTGATTTCCAATAATGAAGAAAAATCTCTCAAGATTAGAAGGGGAGGTCTGAATATAGTTTCCAAGTGGACCCATAAACAAACCAGGATAAAAGATAATCGTCTCAATTTTCTCTACCCCTTACCTCTTTAATTTCAGTCAATTTATACTTTACATAATTTGATTGCTTTAATTTCAGAGTACAAAGTAGTTTTTGGTAGATTCTATAATATTCTTTCCCATATGTACTATTGGTGAGAATGAGATTTGGTTGAGGAAAAAAGCCATGGCGAAACAATTGAATTCAGATTCAATGTGTGTAATTTCTCAAATTCAATTAGCGAGTATGGTATGCACTATTTCAACCTTCATATTGCATATGTAATAGTAACGTACCACCAATTGTAAATTCAATGCAGCTTAGTTCACATATGCATTCAAGAAGATAAATGAATAGCATTCCATATATCTACTAATGAATTTTATGTATGTAGAAGACAAAATTTAACCCTGGACAATTTTGTTTATTTTGAATATCTTTATAGTCTTATGCAGTAAGTATTAGATAGCCTAAGTGGGGCCACCTTAAATTTTTACATAAGGCCATTAAGCTTTCTGAGGAAGCATTGATATGTACTGATCCAACAATTACATCTCCAGGTATAAGTGATTTTCTTTAAAAGGTTTAGTCTCGAAAAAGCTGGTTTCTTGGGTTTGTAGCATGTTATGGATTAATGTAATAGGTCATAATGCTATTTTTATTTTCAAATTGGTGTTTTTTGAGTCATATGTCGTCTATAGCTTCATATTAAAATCTATTCTGTGTAAAAATTCAAAGTGTAGTAAATGTTCATCATGTATGTTCTTGTCACTTACTGATTTCCCCTCTTGGCCAATGTGATCGAAAGTCTTATCCCGACCTTCAGCTTGTTCAAGACCAAAGAGCCAAAATCCAAGCTTGTTTCTTCTACTTTGGAAGGTATTGTTAGAAAATAGTTGCAAATTGTAAGTGGTGCCATTTATACTATTAGTTTCTTTAGTATTAAAATTTACTTTCTTATTATTATATAAAGAGCCATGGCCTATTTAGGCACTTAGCATTTATTTGGTATATGATTCTTTAATAACTTAAATGAGTTACAAATGAGAGTTATAAATTATAATGAACCATGGCTATATTCAACTTCATGTTCTTTGATAAGTTAGAAGTCTCTATAGCTCTAGTATAAACAAGAGACTCCAATATTGTATCAGAGTATGCCAATAATGGAAATTTCTTACTTGTTTCAACAGGCTCATATAAGCAGATAAATTAACATCCAATGTGACCACTTTGATTGGGAATTTAATGAGGCCAACTTCGTGTTGATGTTGTTACTTGGATTCGTCTAGAAATATATGGTTGTGAACTCCTATTGTCAATTCACTTTTGGTATTCCTTACTTGAAGATTGAAAGCCAAATATGCAAGATCAAGACCAAGTTATAATTTGAAGCAGATATTTAGGTTATTAGACTACACTTAATTATGTGTAAGTAGAGTAGATGGTGGTTGAAGTTATGAAATTTTTGAGAATGTGGGATTCCTATATAATACTTATTAATGTGACTAGACCTGTCAGGTTGGGTTCATCGTTTTAAGTTTATAATCACTAGTAGTTATGTGGAATATGTAATACTTTTAGTAAGTATGGGCATATATTTAAGAGTTATAAGGCATATTCTATTATTTATCTGTCACTTTTCAGATTATTATTGGACAAACAGTGATTCTCTTATAATTAAAATTATACATGGACACAATTATTAAGAAAGAGCTAGAGTAGTTAAGGAAATTCTATAGTGTATCAAAGAGAACAATTTTTTGTTGCTAATTACACAATGACAACAATTTTCAAATTGTTGCTAATATAGACAATGGCAACGATTTTCAAATTGTTGCTAATATACACTACGGCAAAAAAATTTACATTTCCTTCTAGGCAACGGTTTTTAACCGTTGGCGTTAACAATGATGGAAAACCGTTGTCTATTTAAAATATTAGACAACAGTTTTAAAAAAGTATTGTCAAAAGTCAAAAAACTGTGGTCTAAACTAAAGGCAACGCCTCAGACTACCACAGTCAAAAAACTGTTACCTTTGGAAAAGACAACGATTTTTTGCTTTTTGACAACGGTTTTCAACCGTTGCCATAGGCCAAAAATGTTGTAATGTGTTTCCTCTAGTAAAATCAATTTACAAAACATAAATGCTCGACATTTCATATAAGGATCTTAGACCTTGTTTCTAATCATAAAGAGACTTTTTGAGAAAATATGATTTGGATTTTTAGAATCTTCAAAACCAGGAGGTTGTCTAACATAGACATTGTAACACCCCAAATTTTAAGTCTTTAAAATTATAGTATCAGTCCTGGGATCCTCGCTTGAGCGAGAGATTCTCGCTTGGGCGAGAGAGGTTCACTTGGGAGGGTGAAATCTTGGGTTATACTGGAGGATTCTCGCCTGAGCTAGAGTTGTCTCGCCTGGGCGAGAAATGGCATTTTGGGGCTGTTGACACTGTGAGATTCTCGCTTGAGCGAGAATCCCTCGCTTGAGCGAGAATCCCTCGCTTGAGAGAGAGGGTCAGAGTTGAGTTTTTAAAATGGGCGGGATTTTCTCGCTTGAGCGAGAGAAAACTCGCTTAAGTGAAAACCCGACGAGAACATTAAATGAGGGAAACCCCAAATACATTTTTAGGTTAAGAATTGAAGAGAGGTGAGAGAAGATAGCATTCCCAAGGTCTAGGAGCTTTGATTCTTGTTCAAGAGCTTGAGAAGAGGTAAAACTCTCTATCCTAACTCTCTTCTTCTCTTGAGAATCCATTTTTGGTATTATGAATCTCTTCTCAAAGTGGGTAAAACCATGGAAACTCTCTCTTTCGAGTTATGGTTCGTTTTATGTCGCTTGTACCTTGTAAACTCTTGAGTTAGTATTCCAATAATGGAAAGGGTTTGTGGGTTGACTCATGGAAACCCCAAAACCCTAGAGAGAAAATGTGGTTAGAGAGGAAGAATGGGTAAAACGCTAAAGGTAGAAGACGAGTTGCTTTATACTGTTAAAATATGAGATGATATGTATGTTTTAGATGGTTGAAAACTCATAATGAAAATAGTATAGAACCATTGAAAATATGATAAATATCTTGTATGGTTGAATAATGCAATATAAGTTATTTATTTGCTATTTGGAATGAATGACTAACATTGTGTTATGTGGTGGGAATGAGGAAAAATCCTAAGTTTGGAGGTGGTGCCGGTGGAACTTACGAAGTCGCCAAAAACCAAACCCAACACTCACCGAGATAAGGATAAGTCTTTAATTTATGCATTGTGTTGGAAAATGCGTGGATTTTCTGTTATGGATAATGAATAAAATGTGAATCACTTAGTCATTATGAACATATATGAGTATGTTGATAATGGTGAGAAGTGAATTTACGGTTTATGTATTGGTGGAGTACCAATGGAAATAAGACTCGAAATGAAATCATGAAATGTAAATCACTTTGTAGTTATAAGCATACGTGGATATGTTTGTAATGATGTCAGGTGTATTTATCATTTTTGTATTGGTGGAGTGCCAATGGAAATAAAACTCGGAATAAAGCAATAAATTGTAATTCACTTTGTAGTTACAAGCATATACGATATGTTGTAATGATGTCGGGTGCATTTATTGACTATGTATTGGTGGAGTGCCAATGGAAATAAAATGTAAGTCACTTTGTAGTTACAGGCATATACGCTATGCTGTAATAATGTCGGGTGCATTTATTGTCTATTTATTGGTGGAGTGCCAATGGAAATAAAACTCGGAAACAAAGTAATAAATGGTAAATCACTTAGTCACTACAAATATATATGGGTATGTTTGTAGTCATGACGGGTGAATTTATGGTTTATGTATTGGTGGAGTACCAATGAAAATAAAACTCGTTTTAGCCGACCAGAATGGGTTAGCGACTCTAGCTCAAGTTATGTAGCATGGTTTTTCAAAAGTACAGATGACGAAAATGATTTTAAGTGGATTTAATTTATATCGTTGTTTAACCCTATTAAATGTGGATTAACTTACATTGAAATTTTATTGAGTTAATGACTTATTCCTTTGTGTTGTTTGTGTATGGTAAATGTTAATCCCATTGCAGGTAGGTGAACGGAGAAAGGATGATTTTTTAGTAGGAGATTAGAGACCTTTATTTTGATGTCTCTTTATCCATTCTTTTGTAACTTCAATTGATTGTTATTGAAGCAACTAATTGTACTATGAATACTATTTTTGTACATGATATTGGTCATGGGGACTAGTAACTCGGGATATATGTAGCTATGAGTGTTTTGGAAACCCATAGCTAATTGTATGCGATAGTTACTAGGTTATACTAATATGAATTATGTTTTTTCTGCTATCGGATTTTGTATGTACTTTTGGTTCATAGATCGGGTGTGAGGATGAAGATAAAGATCTTTTATATAAATTTATTTACTTGATAATTATGAATTATCGTTAAATGCATGGAATTGGATTAAATAAGGAAAAATTTTCCAGGATAGAATTTCGGGTCGTTACAATATGGTATTAGAGCGTAGTTAATCCTGCGACCTAGGATATGGCCTTGCATGCTTCTTTGTATCCTTTATGTGCTGAAGTTGTTTGAATGATGCTAAATGTTAAGTGTTGTATGCACTGTGTTTATACAAATTCGCTTACTAACAATTGAGTGAGTACAGGTACTCATGGCAGGAAGAGGAAGAGGAAGAGGGGCGAGTCAGAACGTCCTGAATGATTTATTAGCCCAAATGGTGGCGGCGCTACAACAGGTCAACGAGAACTTGCAGAATCTGAACCATAATCCGACACCAAGCCCGAATCCACATCCACTAGTTCCACCTGGGCCGGCGGAATATCGGGGCTTAGATGAGTTCTGCAGGAGGAACCCCACCAAATTCCAAGGGGGATTTGCTCCTGAAGCTGCCATCGAGTGGATCCAAGGGGTAGAGCGGATCTTCAGAGCCATGAACTGCACTGAGGCTCAAAAGCTAGCCTATGCTACTTACATGTTGGTGACCGAGGCTGAGAACTGGTGGGAGTATACTCGGCGACAAATGGAAGCCGAAGGATGACTGATCTCCTGGGGTACCTTCAAGGAGAAGTTCCTACACAAGTACTTTCCCGCTGATTTGAAAAGGAAGAAGAAGATGAAATTTCTGAAGCTGGAACAGGGGAACATGTCAGTAAGGGACTATGCGACCAAGTTTGAAGAGTTGGCCCGATTTTTCCCCTACGCCGAGTTGGAAATGGACGGAAGGTCCAAATGCGCCAGTTCGAATCGGGTTTGAAGCCCAAGTTGAAAAGTATGTTTGGGCACTAAGAGATTGCTTATTTCCCTACACTGGTGAACAAGTGTAGGGTGTATGAAGATGATTTGGCAGCTGATGAAGCGACGACATCTAGGGTGGTTCCTCCTAAACACTTTGGACCTCAACGAAACTTCCCACACGGAAAAGGGAAAGGGAAGGCGTTTCATGAGGAAAGAAAGCCTTACTCCCCTCCGACGAGTAATCGGAGTTATCCTTCGCATGGGTCGAGGACTCATGTCACTGCTGGAGGGTCACGGTTGAACACTCCCTCTCTGTTCAACAAATATGGCCGAACTCATGTCGGTGACTCGTGCCCCGGAATGGCGCATACTTGTTTTTATTGCAAGGAAGTTGGACATAATCGAAGGCATTGTCCTAAGCTACTGTAGAGCGTGAATGCTGTGAGGGTTGAACGACCTCGATCCACTGGAAGAGTGTTCACCATGAGTGGTGCAGAGGCATCGGGCGTAGATGGCCTGATTAAAGGTAATTGCATGGTGTCAGGTATTCCCCTTTTAGTGTTGTTTGATTCGGGAGCGACACACTCCTTTGTATCTATTGACTACGTGGATAGACTGAATTTACAAACTGAGTCGTTGCCTTTCGACTTGGTCGTGTCCACCCCAACTGATGTGCCTGTGGTGGTGTCGACAGTTGCGTCTCGGTGTCCGGTGGTGGTAAACGGTAGGGATTTTACCATGGATTTAATCTGCTTACCACTATCCCAGTTAGATTTGATTCTGGGGATGGACTGGTTGTCAGCAAATCATGTGGTGCTTAATTATGCTGATAAGACCGTGATGTTTGGAAATCCAGATGGGATTTCGGAGGAGGTCGGTTGTATGAAGCCGATGTCGGCAAAGGAAGTCAGGACTTCCTGTAAGGAGGGAGGGGCCGTGTTCATGTTGTTGGCGTCCCTGGAAGGTATTGAGAAATCCAAGGTTGAGGACATTCCGATAGTTCGTGAGTTTCCGGAAGTCTTTCCTGGTGATATTCCAGAATTGCCTCCAGTGAAAGAAGTTGAATTCTCCATTGATTTAGTGTCGGGAACGGGACCCATCTCTATAGCTCCTTATAGAATGGCACCGTTAGAGTTAGCTGAGCTGAAAAAGCAGGTTGAGGAATTGTTGGCTAAGAAATTTATTCGCCCGAGTGTCTTGCCGTGGGGCACACCTGTTTTGCTAGTTAAGAAGAAGGACGATAGTATGCGATTGTGTACCGATTACAGACAGTTGAACAAGGTTACGATTAAGAACAAATACCCATTGCCTCAGATTGATGACTTGATGGATCAGTTGAGAGGGGCGGTAGTGTTTTCTAAGATTGATCTTCGATCGGGTTACCATCAACTTTGGGTGAAAACAGATGACATTCCAAAGACTGCTTTTAGGACAAGGTATGAACATTTCAAATATTTGGTCATGCCTTTTGGCGTAACGAATGCTCCAGCAATATTTACCAACTACATGAATCTGGTTTTCCGTCCGTATTTGGATTCATTTGTAGTGGTATTTATTGATGACATTCTGGTTTACTCTAAAAGGCGAGAGGAACATGCAGAGCACCTGAGGATTGTTCTAGAACTCCTGAGTAAGAACCAGCTGTATGCTAAATTGTCTAAGTGTGATTTCTTGTTGGAGTCGGAGAACTTTCTTGAGCATGTGATAACCAAGGAAGGGGTAGTTGTGGATCCTTCAAAGGTGGAAGCGGTTACGGAATTGGCCGTGCCCAAGTCGGTTACTGAAATCCGGAGCTTCCTGGGTTTGGCAGGCTATTATCGGAAATTCATTGAGGGATTTTCGAATTTGGCACTACCATTGACTAAGCTCACTAGGAAAGGAGAACCGTTTGTGTGGACACTTCGTTGCGAAGAGAGTTTTCAAGAGTTGAAACGAAGGTTGACTACGGCGCCCGTGTTGGTTCTTCCGTGTACGGATAAGGATTTCAGCGTTTATTGCGATGCTTCCAAACAAGTTTTGGGTTGTGTTCTGATGCAAGAAGGGAGAGTGGTTGCCTATGCTTCTCGTCAGTTGAGAACACACGAGCAGAACTACCCTACGCATGATTTAGAATTGGCTGCAGTGGTCTTTGCTTTGAAAATTTGGAGACACCATCTCTATGGTATAAGGTTTGTGGTGTACAGCGACCACAAGAGTTTGAAATATCTGTTTGATCAAAAGGAGCTGAATATGAGACAGAGGAGATGGGTGGAATTTTTAAAGGACTACGATTTTGGATTGCAGTACCACCCAGGGAAGGCTAATGTAGTAGCTGATGTACTCAGTCGAAAATCTTTGCACATGTCAGCTTTGATGATTAGGGAAGGGAAGCTGATAGAGGAGTTCAGTGATATGAACCTAGACGTCCAAATGAAACCTCATAGTATGATATTGGGTATGCTAAAAGCCACGAATGAACTATTTGATCAAATCCGAGTAATGCAAGTTGGAGATATTGAGTTGATGGACAAACGGGATTTGATGATGAGTGGAAAGGAAACCGACTTTGTAATGGACTTCAGTGGGATGATGCGTTACAAAGGGAGAGTGTGTGTGCCTCGTGATGAAGGGCTACGGAATAGTATTTTGGAGGAATCTCATAAGAGCAAGATGAGCTTTCACCCAGGGACAACGAAAATGTACCAAGACTTGAAGAAGTTGTTTTGGTGGTCTGGATTGAAGAGAGATGTGGCGTCATATGTTTCGAGTTGTTTGATATGCCAGAAAGCAAAATTTGAGCATCAACGACCGGCGGGAGAGTTACAATCCCGAGAAATTCCCGTTTGGAAGTGGGATAGTATCTCCATGGATTTTGTGTCTGGTTTTCCGAAGGCTCAGAGAAGATATGATTCGATATGGGTGATCGTGGATCAGTTAACTAAATCTGCTCACTTTCTGCCTATGAACATGAGGTATTCTTTGGAGAGGTTGGCAGAACTGTATATCCGGGAAATTGTTCGCTTGCATGGAATACCGTCAAGCATTGTGTCAGATAGGAACCCCCGTTTCACTTCAAACTTTTGGACTAGTTTGCAAACCGCTTAGGGAACTAAGTTGAAGCTGAGTTCAGCTTATCATCCACAAATGGACGGTCAATCAAAAAGGACAATACAGTCATTGGAGGACCTTTTAAGGGCATGTGTCTTAGAACAACCAATGAGTTGGGATAGCATGTTGTCGTTGATCGAATTTACCTACAACAATAGCTTCCATTCGAGTATTGGGATGGCACCTTATAAGGCGTTGTATGGTAGGAAGTGTCGAACTCCAGTGAGTTGGTTTGAAATTGGGGAGAACTTGATATTGGGACCCGAACTAGTCTAGGAGACGACGAATAAGATCAAGAAAATCCGGGAACATATGAGAATCGCCCAAAGTCGACAGAAGAGCTTTTATGATAAGAGGCGGAAACCTCTTGAATTTAACGAGGGAGTTCATGTTTTCATGAGAGTTGTTCCGACTACTAGTATCGGTATAGTGTTGAAGTCCCGTAAGCTGACTCCTCGATTTATTGGGCCGTATCAGATATTGAAGAGAATTGAGCAGGTAGCGTATCGTATTACTTTACCTCCGTTGTTGTCCAATCTCCATAATGTGTTTCATGTGTCTCAGTTGAGGAAATATGTTAGAGATCCATTTCATGTGGTTGAGTCTGATCAGATAGAGTTGAAGGATAATTTGACTTTTGCGACGTTGCCCGTGAGAATCATGGATACCAGTGTAAAGAGATTGAGAGGCAAGGAGATTGCCTTGGTAAAGGTGTTGTGGAGTCAAGTGGACGAAGGAGACGCTACTTGGGAAGTTGAGCAAAAGATGAGGGAGGATTACTCTCATTTGTTTGAATCGAGGTATGTTTAATTTTCGGGGACGAAAATTCTTATAAGAGGGGGAGGATTGTAACACCCCAAATTTAAGTCTTTAAAATTATAGTATCAGTCCTGTGATCCTCGCTTGAGCGAGAGATTCTCGCTTAGGCGAGAGAGGTTCACCTGGGAGGGTGAAATCCTGGGCTATACTGGAGGATTTTCGCCTGAGCGAGAGTTGTCTCGCCTGGGCGAGAAATGGCATTTTGGGGCTGTTGACACTGTGAGATTCTCGCTTGAGCGAGAATCCCTCGCTTGAGCGAGAGGGTCAGAGTTGAGTTTTTAAAATGGGCGGGATTTTCTCGCTTGAGCGAGAGAAAGCTCGCTTAAGCGAGAACCCGACGAGAACATTAAATGAGGGAAACCCCAAATACATTTTTGGGTTAAGAATTGAAGAGAGGTGAGAGAAGAGAGCATTCCCAAGGTCTAAGAGCTTTGATTCTTGTTCAAGAGCTTGAGAAGAGGTAAAACTCTCTATGCTAACTCTCTTCTTCTCTTGAGAACCCATTTTTGGTATTATGGATCTCTTCTCAAAGTGGGTAAAACCATGGAAACTCTCTCTTTCGAGTTATGGTTCGTTTTATGTTGCTTGTACCTTGTAAACTCTTGAGTTAGTATTCCAAGAATGAAAAGGGTTTGTGGGTTGACTCATGGAAACCCCAAAACCCTAGAGAGAGAAAATGTGGTTAGAGAGGAAGAATGAGTAAAACGCTAAAGGTAGAAGACGAGTTGCTTTATACTGTTAAAATATGAGATGATATGTATGTTTTAGATGGTTGAAAACTCATAATGAAAATAGTATATAGAACCATTGAAAATATGATAAATATCTTGTATGGCAAATAATGCAATATAAGTTATTTATTTGCTATTTGGAATGAATGACTAACATTGTGTTATGTGGTGGGAATGAGGAAAGATCCTAAGTTTGGAGGTGGTGCCGGTGGAACTTACGAAGTCGCCAAAAACCAAACCCAACACTCACCGAGGTAAGGATAAGTCTTTAATTTATGCATTGTGTTGGAAAATGCGTGGATTTTCTGTTATGGATAATGAATAAAATGTGAATCACTTAGTCATTATGAACATATATGGGTATGTTGATAATAGTGAGAAGTAAATTTACGGTTTATGTATTGGTGGAGTACCAATGGAAATAAGACTCGAAATGAAATCATGAAATGTAAATCACTTTGTAGTTATAAGCATACGTGGATATGTTTGTAATGATGTCGGGTGTATTTATCATTTTTGTATTGGTGGAGTGCCAATGGAAATAAAACTCGGAATAAAGCAATAAATTGTAAGTCACTTTGTAGTTACAAGCATATAAGATATGTTGTAATGATGTCGGGTGCATTTATTGACTATGTATTGGTGGAGTGCCAATGGAAATAAAACTCGGATAAAACAATAAACTGTAAGTCACTTTGTAGTTACAGGCATATACGCTATGCTGTAATGATGTCGGATGCATTTATTGTCTATTTATTGGTGGAGTGCCAATGGAAATAAAACTTGGAAACAAAGTAATAAATGGTAAATAACTTAGTCACTACAAATATATATGGGAATGTTTGTAGTGATGACAGGTGGATTTATGGTTTATGTATTGGTGGAGTGCCAATGAAAATAAAACTCGTTTTAGCCCACCAGAATGGGTTAGCGACTCTAGCTCGAGTTATGTAACATGGTTTTTCAAAAGTACAGATGACGAAAATGATTTTAAGTGGATTTAATTTATATCGTTGTTTAACCCTATTAAATGTGGATTAACTTACATTGGAATTTTATTGAGTTAATGACTTATTCCTTTGTGTTGTTTGTGTATGGTAAATGTTAATCCCATTGTAGGTAGGTGAACGGAGAAAGGATGATTTTTGAGTAGGAGATTAGAGACCTTTGATGTCTCTTTATCCATTCTTTTGTAACTTCAATTGATTGTAATTGAAGCAACTAATTGTACTATGAATACTATTTTTGTACATGATATTGATCATGGAGACTAGTAACTCGGGATATATGTAGCTATGGGTGTTTTGGAAACCCATAGCTAGGCGGTAGTTACTAGGTTATACTAATATGAATTATATTTTTTCTGCTATCGGATTTTGTATGTACTTTTGGTTCATAGATCGGGTGTGAGGATGGAGAGAAAGATCTTTTAAATAAATTTATTTACTTGATAATTATGAATTATCGTTAAATGCATGAAATTTGATTAAATAAGGAAAAAATTTACAGGGTAGAATTTCGGGTTGTTACAAACATTTTCTTCAATTTCACCATTTGTATTGTGCTACATAGACTATGATAATTCTAATAGCTTATATTCTAATTGCAGGAGCAAAGTGTTCGTTAACCCTAAATTAAAAAATGGAAGAGGAAATCAATTCCTAAACCCTAAATTATAAAGTGAAGGAGGAAATCATTAGATTTACTGGACTGGAAGATGAAATTGCAAAGTGTAAGAGGAAAACAATACATTAACTAAAGGGATTTGGAAAACCATTGTCATTGAATGTAATAGAGAACGGTTTTTTATAATAGCTAGTATAACGCTTAAAAAACCGTGGTCAAATATAATGGCAAAAATAACCGTTATCTAATATACTCTAAGACCACGGTTTTAAAGCCGTAGTATATAAATGTAAAAAATTATTAAATAAGACAACACCATTAAAAACCATGGTCTAATGTATTCTAAGACAACGGTAATAAAACTGTAGAGAATGGAGGCGTTACCGTAGGTCAAAAATGTAGTACTGACATAGATACTATTCTTTTGAAAAGAACTCACTTAAATGATTTTATTATTGTACAAGTATATGTAAATGATATCATTTTTTGTAATACTAATAATAGTCTTTGCCAAGAGTTCTCTAAGCTTATGCCGAGTGAATTTGAGATGAGAACTTTGAGAACTAAAGTTCTTTTTAGGTCTGCAAATAAATCAGAAAAATATAGGCATTTTCATACAGCAGCATAAGTATACCAAGGAGCTTATGAAAGAGTGCAAAATGGAAAGTTCCAAACATATAAGTACTCCCACGCACCCATATGTTGTTTTAAAGAAAGACGAGGAAGGTAAAAGGGTTTATCAAACCAAATTTATAGGCATGATAGGATATGTTTTTGTACTTAACTACCAGAAGACCTAGCACTCAATTTAGTGTATTTCTAGATGTCAATCAGATCCTAGAGAATCTCATTTGAAGGTCGTTAAGATAATTTTTAGATATCTTATTGGTGCAACTAATCTTGTTTTTAGATACCATCAATATTATATTATATGAAACCTCTTTCAATACCCTAGGGCTACAAATACAGAGATCAAATGTCATTTTATTAGAAACTACGTACAGAAAGGCATTTTTGAATTAAAATTTGTGAACACTGATTTTCTCTCGGTAGATATTTCTACTAAACTCTTATGTGAAGAAAGATTTTCATTTATCATAAGAAATTTAAATATGCATATTGCATATGAGTGATTCTTATGCATTTATATGTTTTTAAAATATACTTCAATTTGAATTGTTTTAAGTTCTTTGAGCCAATATGTCTTTTGATGTGGCAATAAACACTCTCTACTCAAAAGTGAGAAATTTGTTCTTCTGAAATATCCTAGTGTCCAAGTCTTTTGAACTCACACCCTTAGACTCTCACTCCTCCCTTCTAAACCTCTAGCCCTAAAATTTATTAGAACATTTCTAAAAACAAAAAATAGTATGAGTCATTCTTTTGGAAGTCTTCTGCAGTCACAGAAGATGATGATACATCGATGATCATTGGTAAAGATGACCACATCTTCATAACCCAAATATTATGTCTAACATAATAGGATGTAGCAGATGGAGTTGGAGAAGTTCGTTCATCATAACGCTTATAATTCCAACGATAGGCTCCAAAGACAGTGTGATCAAGTTGGAGAAGTTCGTTCTATTCAACATTCTTCTTGGAATAAAACATATACCAATGAGTTAATCCTAACTCACATAAAGAAGAGAAAATGCTCTAAACATCAAGAAGATGAGAATGCTATCCATGTGGTATGTGCTAACCGAAAAAATATGAGTATAAATTATTGGAGATATTTGAAATATGTTATTATATGAAGTCTCACATTGTCTAGTATTAAAATAGAGTAGAATATCAATGTTATATATTGGACTCAGGTCCCTTGTTGTAATATACACCAGATGCACCAAATTGAAACACCTCATGGGCACTTGGGCCCATGGGTGTGTCAGGGTTTGTAATATTTATTCTCTAATAACATCTTGGTAGTCGTTCATCGCTCCCGGGGACGTATGCACAATTGGTCGAACCTCGTTATCAAATTCCTTGTGTAATTCTCTTATCTTCTCTTTTACTATTTGATTGCTTGTGATCAATGTTGTGCAACGATCGCTTCCGCTGCACCAACATAAATACTACCTCATTGTCGCAAACAAGTGTAGAAAAGTGTTGTTGTCGTATCCGCTCGGGATTGCTTAAACTATACTCTTTCAACTATTTACTATTCACAACTCAATATTTTTTTTTTGAGATTGTTTGTTGTGTGACAAAAACACTTTGAATGTACTTCTATGATTATAGAATTAGCCAAGGTTGAATTTCACACTCACTCTTAGTTTCCACGTTATTTCATACCATTTAGAACAATCAGTCCATATAAACACCTCGATATGAGTTATTGTTAATGTCTTAGTCAATTAGTCTCTTATGCAAGAAAAACCTATGTTTAGTGATTTTGATGCACAAGAGTAAGCAATATGACTTACAAAATCATGTCCCTATGTCAGTGATGCATACGTGTAAGTTGAGTGAAAATGCAATACCTCATTTGTGCTAGCCGCTAATGTCTTGGTCTATACTAGCACTTTATCATATGTAGATCTATATCTAGTAACTATAAAGATAAAATTTAGTTTTTATGAACCTTAAAACATGCATATGTGTCTAGTAACACACATTATTCAGTTTGAGATTTTTGAAATCGCAATATTAGTTCTATGTTTAGATACCAAAATATGACATGCATGAGATGACAATTTAAGCAAATCTATGTCTAGCAGATGCAAAAATTGTTGAGGATTATATGTTCAGAATAAATGCAAAAATATTTAAGCAAGTATTCTAAGTTCATGCAAAAGTTGATCAATGTTGCATGCATTAAGTAAATACAAGATTCAAAATGGAATTGAACTTCATGGAATATTATTGAATAAAAAAGATGGTTACATTGAGTTTATGCTATATTCAACCCCAACTAAAAAGAACTTAGCTACTCATATCCATACAATGTAAGAATGATAGGGATAATACACTCATGGGGCGGTTGAACCACACACAATCGAGTAACGATTATCACCTATTCCATGTTCGTGTCACTTGCCTCCCGTGGTTGAGAGTAAGAATTAATCTTCCATACAAACTGTACAAAAATATATTTTTAAAAGTAAATACTTATTTTAGTCTATAATGTTTTTTTATCTTAACAGTTCCCTCAAAAAAATTAAAAACCAAAATGGTCCCAAAACATTTCAAATATTGGTTAAATTAGTTCTTTTTAGCATGTTTTATAACAACTCATATGGATTAATTTGATACAAGAATGACTAATTTAACCCATATTTAAAATTTTTGTGGATCATTTTGAGGAACCAAACTAATAAGATAAAAAATATACGAGACTGAAATAAATATTTACTATTTAATATTTTGTCCTCTTACTACTATGGAATTTTGGTTGTGTTAAGGAGTGATATACACATTATTTAAGGAATATAAGTTTAATAAATTAACTTTGAAAATCTAAGTTTAACATTTCTCCAAATATTAAACACCTCACGTTTAAACAATACCCTTTACATGATTGTTAACATTAAAAAGGTAACTAGTATTAATTGATGGGAAAAGATTCACTTACTTCAAGAATAAATAGAAAAAATCTACTCCACATCATAGTTATTCGTTATTGGAAAATCCAATGGTTTGAATTGGTGATTACATCTAAACCATTGGATTTTCCAAAATAAATGACTAAGATGTGGAGTAGGTTTTTTCCACTTACTCTTTGAGTAAGTAGATCCTCTCCCTTAATTGATAGACTACTAAAAAAGACAAAACTTAGGTATACTACCATACAATTGGTACACATACTCTATCAATAATTGGCATGTGTCCATTCACTAACTTCCCTGGTTAGTTGTTATGAAGTTGTTTTTTTTTTACTTTTTCTTCCCTCATTAGCTCAATAGTCACAAAAGAACCTTCACAAGAGATTAGCTGTCCCAAACGGTGTCTCAATCTCTGTCCCGAGCCATTAAGAATGTTACGTTTTGTTTTTAAAAATTTTATTTTATTCATATGATAATATGTCATTGGTCCGGGACAGAATATGTGACACTGTTCGAGACAGGTGATCCACGTCCCCTTCGCTACCTCATTGATCAAACAAAATGACTAGTCTATGCCTCTAGTTTGTATAATCCACCGCAAAGGTCACAGATCTCCAATTAGGGTAGTGAACAACAGTGTTTTTTTGGTACTGATATTCTTTCACCTTTTGGACAAGAAATCAATTTCTTTTGGGGTGCGTGACTTCCCCTTCCAACAAGTGTCGCTACTAAGAATTGACCCTTGACCTTTTGGTCATCCTGAGGATCTAGTGATGCCTTATACCACTAGACCAACGCTTTGTTGGTGAATAGCAGCTACAACGTCCGAAACTAAATAGTAGGCTACAATGGTGTGATACTAGTGGTTGCTGTCATGGTGTGATTTGATAGAGATGTGTGGTGGCTTCGAGTACTATTGTGTTTGTAGTTCTGATGCATGTCAATGCATGGGGCAAGTTCTAATTTGTGGGGATGATGCAGATGCTTATTAGTATCACTATATGGAAGACAAACAAGCAATACGAAAAAGTTAACACTTTGAACATTGTCTGTACTTTTTGTTCAATGAAAGCAAGTAAGGATTGAAAAGGTAAAAAATAACTTAACACCAACTAATAGAATAAGTAACTAGTGGACACACGTTAATTGTTACAACTGCATCTATAGTAAAACACTATAAAAGGCTAAGAAAATAAAACTCCAGTCCTGTTATTTTGAGAATGAGCAATTCTATATCATCTTATAATTTCCTCCCATAAATCCAAATCTTCTTGTTATTTTGTAACGAATGTGTTGAACATTTTATAGTTTAATATCTATATTTAAGTGGCTTAAGAATTTTATATATTGTCAGTGTATACTTCATATGTTATAATTGATTCTTACATAAAACTAATATACATAAATAATAAATGATGTGTTATGAAAAATTTACAACTTTGGTATTGTTTGACCATCTTTTTACAGCTTTGGTGCAACTTTTTTAAATTTTACGGTTTTGGTGTAGTTTATTATGAAATTGTAGATTAAGTGAACTAATTTTCTCTCTTTAATGGAACTGTGGTTATAGTTTACGTTTTCTATGTAAACGTGGCTACAATTCACGGTTTCCATTTTAATTTTAATTTTAATTTTTTATATGGAACTGTCACTTAAATCCATGGTTTCCCTTTTTTTCCCTATGTATGACACAGTAGGTTACTATTTAATATCTATTATTATATAAGAAAAAAAAACTACTAGATGTCATCTCTGGACACATGTCGCATTTTGGTGTAATGATTTCCCTCCAAAACAGCTTCACAACTTACAATGCACCAACCCACACTCTATCCGCTTCTCATAAAAAATATTTTACTTTAATTTTCATTTTACATCATATTATAATGCACTAACTCACACTCTACTCATACTCCTCCGCCCCAAAAGTTAGTTCCTCATTCGTCTTTTCATTCATTTCTTAATTTTACATCATATTATTTTTTTAATTGATTTTTTTAATACTTATTCTATTTTTCTTAATTTATATTGCTAATTAGTTATTTCCATTTTTAAATTTAGCTATCCAACATCTCATTTATTTGTTAGCAAGAAGATTGGGAAAAAATTGTGTGTTAGAAGAAAAATTATATCATATAATACCTATTATTTTCCTTTTAAAGTTTTAATTATGGAAGAGGTGATGAATATTATTTCATATTCTTATTAATGATAAATAGCTAAAATTTAGAAAAATAAATCATAATATATCGTGTATTAATAGCCTATTATCTTTGTAGCTCCTAATGATATCATATTTGAACATGTGTCAAATTCTGGTGTAATATTTTCCCTTCAAAATAGCTTCACACACTTATAATGCACTAACCCATACTTTATCCGCTTCTTATAAAAAATATCTCATTTTCATTTTCATTTTACATCATATTATAATGCACTAACCCACACTCTACTCACACTCCTCCGCCCCACAAGTTAGTTCCCCTCAGTCTCTTCATTCATTTCTTAATTTTACATCATATTATTTTTTTAATTGATTTATTTAATACTTAATTCTATTTTTCTTAATTTATATTGCTAATTAGTTATTCGCATTTTTTAAATTTAGCTATCCAACATCTCATTTATCTATTAGCAAGAAGATTTGGAAAAAAATAATGTGTTAGAAGAAAAACTATATCGTACAATAGTTATTATTTTCCTTTTAAAGTTTTAATTATAGAAGAAGTTATGAATATTATTTCATATTCTAATTAATGATAAATAGCTAAAATTTAGAAGAAAAATTATATCGTGTATTAATAGCCTATTATTTTTGTACACCATATTATTTATGTGTTAATAGTCCCTAATTTCAAGTGAATAACAATTATGTTTATATTATATCCTTTTTTGGCATATGATCCTAACAACTATGAAGACAAGTTAATTATTTTTATATGAAAATATGCACTTTAAAGAACATATCTATTTGTCATTTTATTTTATATCGATTCATTTATTTTGAAAATATATTCCCTTCAGTTGTAAGTTATAAAATAATTATAATATATTTTATCTCCATCTATATAATTTATTAAAATATTCCTCTGAAATATATTAATATTTTATGTATAATAATTTTTAACGTGTAATTAACTTCTTGTGTAATATAAATTTTAAAAAAATAATATTATAGTCTTTTAGTTCATGTCTATCTTTCCATCGTATATATAATATTATTATTTAAATTATTAAATATTATATATATATATATATATATATTTCTTTAGTGTACTCCTTTTTTTATTTGTACATTTGTTTCATTAAGGATAAAGAATTATTATATTACATTGTTTTTGTAATATTAAAAAGAAGTAACGTCGTAATAATGATTACATTTTTAGTGTGTAAATATAATATGAAAATGAGAGATACAAATAATGAGTTGTATTTATAGAATAATATAGAAAATGTGACAATAATAAAGAATGAATGATAATTATAAAGAAAATGTTTCAATAATGGTGACAATGATATTTATAGAATAGTAATAAAAATATATATTTCATATTCATGTCTATAAGGATGGAGTTATAAAGAAAATATGAGCCATGTGAAGAGTGAATTGGTAGGTTCTTTGATTTCATGTACGATTTTTCCTTACTTATTCCCTTCTAACTTATGCATATTAACCTTTTAGTGTTTTTTTATATGCAACTCACTATTTGTTGTCTTTCATTTTCTATATCTGTTGTTGTCAAAGCTCTAGAGTGTGTTTTTGTATTCATCTCTCACAATTCACAAACATGCAATCTTTTTTCATACCACACCACCACTTAGGGATGAAGAAGAGTGAGAGAAGAAGGATGGTGAAGAGGAAGATACATAAGAGTGGCATAATCGTTATCTTTGAGGCTATTTTGGCAGACACTATTCTTTAGACTCATGTACTTTTTTTTCCTCAACTAGGTCTCTTCCAAAATGTTATATTTTACTTTGGCTGAAGAATTTAATTAATATTGGTCATTGGAGTTGAATAGTTTTATTTATGAAAATGTAAACATTTTATAAAATTGTACTTCAATTGGTACTACGAGTAACATGAGTGTTCTTAACATAATGTGAATGTACGGGCAACATGTGTATTTTAACTATGAGAATGTATATGTAACATGTGTCTTTTTAACAATGCGAATGTACGAGTAACATATGTAGTTTTAACCATTAAAATATATTAGTCACATGTTTGTTCTTAACAATACGAATGCATGTGTAACATGTATATTTTTAACCATACGAATGTATGAGTAACATGTATGTTCTTAATCATATGAATGCATATATAATATATGTTATTAATCATGCGGCAAAAATACCGCCCCGTGCATATACACGGGTAACTTGTTAGTTTGATTATATATGTGTGTTTTCCTTCAATTTGGTAATTGATAAGCTAAAGTAATACCACTGATTCAAAAAATAGGGGAAAGTGAAAGGGCATTGAAGGCTATTAAAGAAGGGTGGAAGGTTATCACAATAATAGTAAGACCTGGAACTGCACCAGTTATTCAATTTGGAGTGTTGGATCCCAAGGAACCCTTTCCATTTTCTCATGTACTTCAAGCATTTTCCCATTTGGAGAGTAATAGAGCCATTGGGAAAGTAGTCATATATCCCATCCCGTAATAACTATCATGCATTTTCTTTCATAACAATCAACTATTGCACTTAACTTTATGTATTTATAAATAGGAAAAAAAAAGGGAAACGGTGGATTTTAGCCATGGTTCCATATAAAATATAAAAAAAATTAAAATGGAAACAGTGGATTGTATCCACCTTTACATATAAAACCTGGATTACAACCACGTAAATAAGAGAGAGTGAGATTTTGTGGAGTGGGTCCACGAATCCACGAGAGAGAAAAAAAGACAATCTACGATTTCAGAGTAAACTATCAAAACCGTAAAATTTAAGTTACATCAAGGCTGTAAAAAGTAGGAATGACAACGGGGCAGGTCGGAGTCGGGTTTGTACTTTCCCAAACCCGAACCCAAAATCCAAAACCCGAATTAAGCGGGGTTGAAAATAATGATACCATTCCCGAACCCGTTGGGTTTCGGGTAAACCGAACCCAAAAAAAAACCCAAAAATACATATTTTTTATATATAATTTATATATATATATGTATGAAATTTATATATGTATAGCTTATATATATATATATACTATCAAATATATATAACATATATATCTGAAATTTATATATATATATATAGCTTTTGTTTTGTATATGTAATTTTATAGTCTTATATATATTAATCGGGTTCATGACGAGTTCAGGTTTGATATTGATAATATCAAACCCGGACCCGAAATTTGAACTCGGGTAAAATCCGAACCTGAACCCAATCACATCGGGTTTTCCCCGTTAAATTCAGGTTGGGTTCGGACCGATACCCGTACGTTCGGTTTTCATTGATATCCCTAGTAAAAAGATGGTCAAACAATACCAAAGCTTCCGATGTGTTATTTGTATAGGACATAAATATTAATTCATTTTATATGGCCAATATGTAGTTAGTTATCATTTAATGTATTTAATCAGTAGGTAAGAGGAAATTGTCGGAGGATTCGGCAATTCTTCGTATAAAGGTAAGTGGATTTGACTTATCTGAGGTATCGGTTAAGAAGTCCTAAAAAAGCTTAAAAGATGATGTACTTACATTTAAAAGTGATAATGTACATGTATTTGAAAAAATGCATGATAAAATCAATGTTATTAAAATCGTACCGGTTATCAAACCGGTCAGGGTATTGGTATAGTGGTATATTGGTTTAACCAGTGGTTCAGTAATTAAACCGCATGCCGGTTAAACTGGACATACTTGCTTATATATATATATATGTAAACCTATAACAAAAAATTTCAAATAAGTAGATATTTATATTTATAATCCATAATCATAATTTACTTCAAATTCACACAAACAAACAACATTAAGTCTTTAATAAAATCAAAGTCTAAAGTGCAAAACATATATTAATCCAAAATTATCACTTAACAAACGCAAAATACAAATAAATGACTCAAGTATCAATCATTGAAGTTGAAGAATTGAAAATTTGAAATTTTAAAAAAAAAATGTACAAACCGACCGGTTTAAACCGGTTTACCGGTTTTCACCGGTTTTAACCGGTTTTATTGCATATACGGTATAACATACGTACCGTACCGGTTAGGGGTCCGGTTCACCGATTTTTCGGTTGAACCGGCCGGTACGGCACGGTTTTTAAAACATTGGATAAAATAAGTCAGCAGTCTCGTTTACTATTTAAGCAGGATTTTAAAAAGAAATCCCTTCCTTTTAAGCCCAAGTTTGATATGGATGGGTCAAATACAATAATGGGTTTACTTTTTTTTAACTCAATAATGCTTTTATATTCCAAGTTAGTAGAATAATTATCATTTTATGAGTAAATAATACTGACACCTCTCCTAAGTTCTTTTTAACTACTGATTTTTTTATTGCTAAGGCTGTCCATTTGGTTGATGTGTTCAGCAAGTTAATGAACAAAATTTTTTAGATGACTTTATTTGAACTGTATATCTTTATAGAGGGGAACAATTATGCTAACTATCTTGCAAATAAAGGAGGTGTTCTATGTCTTCTTCTTTTAATTTAATTGAATCCGTATTCAGCGAACTCATATACTTGTTGTATTCTGATGTAGTTGGAACCTGGTACTGTAAACCCTAATTGTTAGTTTCTTTTCGATCCTTACCAAAAAATTATATATCATATGTCATGTGTACGAGCTATTATTTTTTTAAAAACACAAATAAATATATTTATGAAGTAGATGAAGGTAAATTAAGAATATTTATATCCATCTCAAGAAGGAACAAAAACTACAAGTATGCACTTATTACAAAATAAATTGTGTACCTATAGTAGTTAGTATAATAAGGGCCCAATCCTAATGATCTAATTTGGTATACGATGTTGGAAAAAAAAAAAAAGATAGATTTTATAATGAGAGACTTTATATACTTAAAAATACATAAAACTAAAGATAATGAATAATACTATCATCATATATAGTCAACATTTTTCATGTCAAATCATCAAGAATAAATATATAAAACTAGAACTTGAGCGGAAGCGTACCTTAATATATTCATATAGAATATGAAGAATAAACTTTATATCATCATTCCTCATGTATCCATTTTCCATGAACTTTGTCTTGTATGCAAATGCATGTTCATAGTAGAACATGTAAGTTTGTTGGTCTTCCAATTGTAAATCACTCTTAGTCTTTAGTTCCTCTTCCAATGGGATGAAGAGAATAGATATGATTTTATTGTGTTTACAATTGGGGACCATAACCCTTATTTATAAGAAGTGTATATCCTTCCATGAAGGGATATTCTACTTGATTTTCTTATTTCCAATTTTGCGCATCATAAAATAGAAATAAGACTTTAGATAACTATACAATAATTTTCATGATAATTATGTCTATAACCACAAATCTTACTTGAAGTAGATCACTTTAATTTGGCTAATAAAAAATAGTGACACAAACACATTTAAATATTACACGTGTGGCCCAAATTTCTTACAATCTCCCATTGATTACATATGTAATTTTACAAAATTGTGTTAGACCATATGAGCTCAGAAATATGTCATTATAAACCTTAGACATATGTCTATCGTTTCCATTAATTATATTAATATATAAAACCAAAGTGACTTTTGTTATATCAATCATAACTAAACCTATCAATAATAACTAGTATTGACACAACTAAATGACATAGATCAATCATGAAATATGCAACATGAAAATCACATGAAGGTGATCTATACATGTCGATTTTCAATTGACCCTCCTTTACTTTAGTGAGATCCCATAAATCAATTTCAGAGTGAAACTAAACCATAAATCTTATTCTGCAGAAAAATATATATCATATCCATAGACATGTATATATACAGAGAACATCTAAATACAAACTCCTACTGAACCAAAATATCCTCAAGTAATACAATACTTTTGAAATACCTTAGATGATAAACCTTTGGTGTGCAGATCTGCAACTTGGAGTTTGTGTCAATATGCTCTATTGACATTTGACCACTCCGAACTGTTTCCTTAAAGAGATATAACAATGCCAACCTTTTATCACAATATAACTTTAATGATATTTCAGTATATCCAAATTAGCTGTCAAGTTACAATTATATAGTCACATCCCATAATTAGATGTCTCATAATAAGCTATTAAAATCACCACTATAATAGATGGAGCTATAAGTGTCTCCTTAGAACTTTCCAAAATAGTTCCTCATCCACCTAATAGGCAAATATAACCTTACATGTATTTTCAACTATATTGGTATTTAATAAGACTAAATAAAACAATACATAATAATCTCCAATTGAATCACTTTATGTATGTGAGAACATATTTTCTTTGGTCTTTGTAAGTACTTTGTAAATAATTGGTTGCCTTCCAATTATTTGTCACTGGATTATTTAAATATCTGTATTCTAACAAAGTTCACAATATCCTGATGTGCACAATTTTATATATATGTTAAACTCGCTTAGCCATCGCATCAGAAATCTACTATATCCTTCATAAAACATTGCACCCATGAATGTTTCTGGAATTGTATACTAATGAACATAAGACTCATGCATGCTAATTGAACATTCTCATTCCTCGTAGTTCCCTTTATCCTTAACGGAATTTCCTTAAAAAAATTAATGAGTTGTTCCTTTCTAAAGTGCAAGGTCTAGATCCATGCATTTGAGAATTAACATAATGTTCCTACTTTAATTCTTAAAGTTAGTGCAATTTAGTAAGATTGTAGAATATATATTTACATACATTGTAAAAGTAGATAAATATATAGAACAAAAACAAAATAAATTACAATGATTCTTGCAATTAAACTCACAGTCAACTTAAACCCTTAAATTCATATAATGGTGGGGCACATCACGAGTTACCTAACACAACATTAATATTCAGTTTTTGGATAAAAATACTAACTTTTAAGTGGTACACTCAATGTAGTAATTAAATATTGATAATCAATCGTGTCAAACAATAAGTCTTTCTTTGGACAAACTTACTGTTCACATAGAAAACCATATGATTATCACATATTTGTTACACAAGTATGTTTGTAACTTTGGCCAAAGAACAATCTTCCTTTGGGCAAATTACTATTCACATAAAATGCAAACATTCAATTGGCTTGATATTTCATATCAATTGTCAATTACTGGTAGTATTGTTCTAATGGTCAAACACCGATAATAATGCATGTCAAATAATAAACTCTTCTTTGGACTGCGTTATCATTCACATATGAAACATTGTAATTATCACAGGTTTACTATCACATGTGTGCATATAATTCGCCAAATATTAATCTTCCTTTGGGCCGATTATTACTCGCATGAATACATATATATATTAACGTTCAACATTTACTATGAACACTCTACATAGGAGAGGTCACTCTAGCAACTTCTTGTTTGATAAGTTCACTTAAAGTGTCAAACAAATTTATAGTTCAAAAGATGCACACAACACTCAATTCAAAATATATCATGTTACAACTCCCCTTTCTAGTTACCTAATATTTCCGGAATTCTTAAAATAAAATAAAGCATACTTGCCCTTTGGGATTTGACCAGAAAACCTTTAAGAGAAGTGTAATAGTTCAGCCACAAAACAAGATATTTGATAATTGAACGAACTTTAATGTGCAATAGTAAAAAATAAATGATACAACTCCAACCAACACACCGAATGGTGATGTTGTTTACGACCACACTTGCATTGTCCACGGTTTTAAAACTGTGGTCACAGAGTACATTAGATCACGATTTTTAGTAGCGTTGTCTTATTAGTTAATTATTTACCACGATTTTAAAAACGTTGTTTTAAAGTACATTAGACCACTATTATTTTTACAACTTCTTCTATATAGCCTACGGTTTTGAAATGTTGCCTTATTATTACTTTTAAAAAAATAGTTCTCTATTAATTTATAATAGTTCTCTCAATCAATGTTGCCTCATTAACGTGTTCTCTCTGCAGTAAGGGTTTCAAAACCATATTCAAAGAAAATGTTAACTGTTAAAGAACATGGTATCCCATTTTCAATGAATAACCTCAAGAAATTTTATTGATTGAATGATAGGAAAATTAATGAAGAACTTGATAGTAAGGAATGGAGAATTCCTAACTATTTAAAGAGCAAAGTAGTTAGACTTCCTATTCTAACTAACTAAACTACTTAAACAAGAAAAACAAGAAAAAGAGTGGGCCTAACAGCAAGCCCAAAAATAGAAGAAAAGAAAACAGAAAAGAGAAAACATAAAAACTAAACTACTTAATATCATCATCTCTAGAAACCTTATGAAGATTAATATTTAAATCATCATTCAATTATAACAGCCCCCCCCCCCCTCCCCCCACAAGCTGGGATGTGGGTGTTGAACATCCTAAGCTTGGAATGAAGATTCTTGAAAAGAGAAGGGGATAAAGACTTGGTAAAAATGTCGGCAATTTGCATCAAAGTGGGAATGGAAAGAAGGTGTATGAGCCCATATTGAATCTTTTCTCTAACTGAGTGGCAATCAACTTCTATATGCTTGGTTCGTTCATGGAATATGGGATTGGCAGCTATATGGATGGCAACCTAGTTATCACATAAAAGTGTTCAACCATTGAGCCTACAAATCCTTTATGAGGTACATCAACCATTGTGCTTCACAAGGAGCCAAGGCTATTGCTCTATATTCCGCTTCAGCAGAAGATCTATCCACCACTTGTTGCTTCTTGCTTTTCCAAGATATAATGACACTTCCAAGATAAAAACAGTACTCTGGAACTGATTATCTAGAGTCAGGACAACCTGCCCAATCTGAATCAGTGTACCATTTTATCTTGAAATCTGATTTTGCAGGAAAGAAAACTCCAAGAGTAATTGAGCCTTTGAGATATCTTAATACCCTTTTGGATCCTTCAAGGTGAAGGTTAGTAGGCTTAGAAACAAATTGACTAAGATGACTAACAGAGAAACAAATGTCAGGCCTAGTATGTGTTAGGTATAAAAGCTTACCCATGAGTCTTCTGTAAACAGTGGGGTCATCCAAGGCTGTACCATCCTCTGCACTTACCAATTTTCTTGCATAATCCATTGGAGTAGAACATGGTTTTGAAGCTAGCATTCCAATGTCTTGCAAAAGATCAAGGGTATATTTCCTTTGATACAAGGAAATTCCTCTCTCAGCCTTGGCTATTTCCATCCCTAAAAAGAATTTCAATTGACCAAGGTCTTTTATACTAAAGGCAGTGTTAAGCAAGGATTTAATTTGGTCGATTTCAGTAAGGCTATTCCCGGCCAAGACAAGGTCATCAACATATACAAGTATAGAAGTAAAACTATCCTCAGTAGACTTAATGAACAAAGAGTGATCAGCAAAAGACTTAGCATAACCTGATTGAATGAGAAAACTGGTTAATTTGGCATGCTATTGTCGACTTGCATATTTGAGCCCATAGAGGGATTTTTGAAGCTTACATACCATGTTAGAATTGGTATTGGCAATAGAAAGGCCTTGAGGAATTTTCATATACACTTCTTCTTTTGGGTCACCAAGGAGAAAAGCTGTATTGACATCCAATTGGTGGATGTGCCATCTGTGAGCTGAAGCCAAGGCAAGAATGACCCTTATAGTGGTCATTTTGACCACTGGACTAAAGGTCTCCATATAGTCCACCCCTTTAGTTTGGGTGAAACCTTTGGCAACAAGTCTTGCCTTGTGCCTTTCAATAGACCCATCTGATTTGTACTTGAGTTTAAACACCCATTTGCACCCTATGAACTTTTTATTTTTAGGCAAAGTGGTTAGAGTCCAGGTATTGTTGTCACTAAGGGCTTTCAATTATTTCTCAATAGCATCTCTCCAACAAGTTTGTTTTATTGCATCATTAAAGGTATCAGGTTCAACATTAGAAGAAATAGCAAGAGTAAAATGCTTATGAGCAGATGACAAATGATCATAAGAAATACTATGAGATAATGGATACCTTTCTTTTGAAGATTTTGGTGAGAGTGAGTGAGAGGTGGATGATAATAAGCTGCAATGATAGTCACTTAGGTAATGGGGTCTATGCTTAATCCTATGAGATTTTCTAGGATTGCCTATGTCATTGGCAATAATATGTTTACTAGAAGATTGAGAATTATCTTCATTATTCTCTACCATGTTATCAGAATCAACATAATTATCACCATAATGAGTGATAAATTCCTCACTGATATTTACAGGATCTTCTTGATTAATGTTAGCAGGTATAATCAGATTGTGATCTTGGTCAGTATCATTAGTTTCCATATAGGGGAAGATGTGCTCATAAAAAGAGACATTTCTGGATATAAAAATCTCATGAGTATTAATGTCAAGGATAACATGACCTTTTACCCCTACTTTTAATCCTAAGTAAACACCTTTTCTTGATCTAGGATCAAGCTTCTTCCTATGAGAAGTAATAGTGGTGGCATAACAGAGGCACTCAAAAACTTTAAGGTGATGTATGTTAGGTAGCTTCTCATACAAGCTGCTATAAGGACTCCTATTGGATAGATAACTACTTGGTTGTCCATTGATTAAGTAAACAACATGAGTAATGACATAGTTCCAGAAATAGTGTGGTATTTTAGATTGAAAAATTAAGGATCTAGCAACACCAAGGATGTGTTGATGCTTTCTTTCAACAACCCCATTTTGTTGGGGTGTTTCAACACAACTTGTTTGATGTTTTATACCATTCTTAGCATAGAAGTCACACAGGGAAAACTCTTTTCCATTGTCACTTCTAATGCATTTCACAGATAAGCCAAACTGAGTTTGAACAAGGGAAATAAATTTTTTGATTAGTTCAGGGACTTCAAATTTATGCTTTAGGAAATAAATCCATGTGAATCTAGATTTATCATCCACAATAGTCAAAAAATATCTATGACCATAAGTACTTGGTATAGCAAAAGGTCCCCAAATATCCATGTGAAGTAGATAAAAAATGCATATAGATTTAGAAACACTGTTTTCATATGGCAGATTTCTCTGCTTAGCCAAATAACATGTATCACAAGGGTCATTAGTTTTGCTGCATCTAATATAAGGAAATTGTTCTTGCATTGTCATCATCTTATTATGAGAAGGGTGACCTAACCTTCTATGCCATACACTATTATCATAGGTATTAAAGCTATTAACTATATTACTGTCTTTATGTATGATAGGTAGAGTATTGACATCAGTCTTCATTGCATATAATCCACTTCTCAACTCAGCTGCACCAATCATCTTCAATGATGAGAGATCCTGAATTTGACACGTTTTTAGAAAAAATTAGCTTGCAAGGTATAGTCTCAATCAACTTAGAAATAGAAATCAAATTATAAGCAAAACAAGGTATATATAATACATCAACCAAGTATAAGTGAGTGGAAAATATAACACTTCCTGAGATGTTGGTAGAGACTTGGCTGCCATTAGGCAAGGTTACAAAAATAGTGTTGATCCTTTTGTAAGTTTGAAATTGTGAGAGAGTGTGACATATGTGGTCAGTTGCCCTTGTATCAAGAAACCAATCAAAGTTTTTATGTTATGATTTAACATATGTCTCATACTTTTCTCTTTGGCATCTTGATTAATGTCAGTATGTGTGGCAAATGGATTGGTGCTATAAGTGGGAGTGGACTGCAATATTGACATCAAAGTCTGATGCTGTTGGGGAGTAATATTAACCCCGCTCCATCCCGATTCTTGTTATTATATCATCTTAAGGGCTAGAATCATAGACTTGACTTTCACTTGTTCCAACACTATTAACAAAATAATTCTTGAAGCTTCCAGGTGGGAATCCATGTTTCTTGAAGCATTGATCAATAATATGTCCAGTCTTGTGGCAAAAAGTGCATGCCGTAAGGCCTCTTCCAAAAGAGAATCTTCCTGAATTTCTTCAAACTTGAAAACCCCTTCCTCTGCCTCTTCCCCTATTGTTCTTGATGTTTCTTCCAGAATCACTATTTACATATTCAGTAGTAGATGTATTTAATAAGACCTTTGACTCTCCAAACTGTGAGTTGATGTGTCTTTCTTGTTGAATCAATAGAGAGAATGCTTTATTAACTGAAGGGAATGGATCCATCAACATGATTTGTGAACCTACTCCTTCATATTGATCATTAAGGCCATTTAGAAAACAAATGACATAGTCATTTTCCTTGTACCCTTTGATAGTGGGTATCAAGCTGCATCTGCATCTATGTGTGCAAGAACATGCAGGAATTGGTCTAAAATTATCCAATTCCTACCATAACCCTTTTATGTAAGTATGATAAGCTCCAATGCTAATATTACCTTGTTGGTAAGTGTAGATTTCTTGAAGCAGCTGTGCAATGCAGAATACGTCTCCTTGGTAGTATCTTTTACACAAATCTTTCCAAATGTCAAAAGTTGTTTCCATCTAGAGGATGCTTTGAACAATAGAAGCATCTATGGACTGAGTTAGCCATGAAACCACCAAGGTATTGACTCTGTCCCATACAACGAAGCTTGGATCTTCAATGCAGGGTTTGAGCAAGGATCCATCAATGAATTGAAGCTTATTCTTTGTCTTGAGAGACATTCACATCACATGTGACCAAGAATAGTAATTTTCACCATTGAGAGTTTTTGAAACAAGAACTGCTCCAGGGCCTTCATTATGCATATAGAAGGGGGAGCATGGATCTTATAACGGATTGAGGGTTTGTATTGCTCTATTGTCCATTTTTAGTGAAGATATGGAGAAGAAACAAAAGGTAGGGATTTGGAAGGAAAAATGAAGAAGAAAGGGGGAAAACCTTTTTGAGAAATAAATGGCAGCGAAAAAAAGAAAGGGGATCAGGGCTTAAAGCTCCGATATCATGTTAAAGAACATGGTATCCCATTTTCAATGAATAACCTCAAGAAATTTTATTGATTGAATGATAGGAAAATTAATGAAGAACTTGATAGTAAGGAATGAAGAATTCCTAACTATTTAAAGAGCAAAGTAGTTAGACTTCCTCTTCTAACTAACTAAACTACTTAAACAAGAAAAACAAGAAAAAGAGTGGGCCTAACAGCAAGCCCAAAAACAGAAGAAAAGAAAACATAAAAGAGAAGAGAAAACATAAAGACTAACCTACTTAATATCATCATCTCTAGAAACCTTATGAAGATTAATATCTAAACCATCTTTCAATTCTAACATTAACTCTCTCATTTCAAAGTAAGAGTTTCAAAGAGATTAGGTTTCCCTCAATCGGATTCTCTCTTTCTCATTCATCAATTCACAACCTCAATTATATTCTCTCTTTCTCATATCTACTCACTCAAAACATCTCTCTTAGGTTAGGTTTCTCTATTTTGTTACTTCTTCTGTGTGAAAACCTTGTTCCACTAGTTTTAGAGGTTGTTTCGTAGGACAGGTAAGAAGTTTATATGACATATTTTGTAAAGGGAATTTAGATGGAAACTGAGCATTCATATTTGTGTAGTTTGGATTTTCATTAAAATTTGTGACATGATTATCATCTTCTATTTTGACATCACCGCTGCTCTTGTACCCAATTACAATTTGTGATATGAGAAATGAAGAACTGGGGGGTACTTGAACTTTCCAATGTAACACAATTAAGAGGTTAAATACTCAATCCTTGTTTGCATATGCTACATTATATATAATATAGAATGACCTGATTTGCTACCAAACGAAGTCCATTTGGCTTGCGGTGTCATAATGCACACTTTCAGATGAAGTTGCTAATAAAACTCTTTCATTTGACAAGGCTTTGTCCTTTCTTTGTGTACTAAAAAATGTTGACTAAGAATGTGATGGTGCAATACTACTACGTATGCTTGGTTATGTATCAAGGTGTTGGTGGCTAGTTGGCTTTGCTAAAAAAAACAAGATTTGTTTATAGGATACACTTTGGCTTAATCATTTGACTGTTGTTTAGGAATTACTTCAGGGTAGTAAGAGAATGTTAGTGTCATTGGTTACTGGTGTACTGAACTTCTTAAGGCAAGAGGTTTGAGGGTAGGGGGAGCTTAAGAGTGTGGCCAAATGAGAAATAAAGGTGAAGGGATGTTGTGAAGAAGTTAATATTTTTTATGCCAAGGACCCCCCTCCCTTTTGTTGAACGGTTCTTAATGGCCCTTTATACCATTCACGATGGCCATTGAATGAGAGATATTTTTTACGAGTGAATCCACAAATCAAACAAATCAGAATAATTATAATAGAAAGGAAAATGATATATCCTCCTATTAAATCATCCTACTAATTCTCCTACCCACAAGAAAGTGACATATGTTACTTGTAAACTAATCACTAAAAAAGAAAATATCACTTTATGACATATGTCACTTTTTGTGTGGGTAAGAGAATTAGTAGGAGGATATAACATTACTCTAATAGAAACTCACCTAAAGGATAATAGAAGGAGGCAATAGTTGTGCCTTTTTTATAACACGAGCCCTTCCGGATTCTATTTTCTTTCACTCCCATCAAACAGTTATTAGTTGCTATTAGGTCATCCTTTATTACTTGCTAATACTTAATCCTTCTGGAGCTCTAAATTGTACTTATGAATGAATGGATGAGTGAAACTTTTATTTTCAATTTGTCTGAGGTTTGCATTCATGGGAACATTTCCTTATTGTTCATAATGTTTGTGAGTATGTGGTGGATTCCTCATGAAGATGCTCGTACAGATATATGCAATGACAACTACACTCTAGATCTTGAAACATATACAAGTATGACAAATCACACATGAATGTAGGCCACACTTATGTTTGCAAATAGAGTGCATCCTACCAAATATCGAATAAAAAGTCATTGCAACCATTCTGTACATGATTAGCATTCATCACTAAAGTTAATCTTTTTTTTTCTTATTATTTCTATCCATGCATTTTAATGACAGAAAATGTTCTTTATGCGACAGATTGGCACATTAAGCTTAGTCAAGGGTAGAGCTAGTTTCGAGAATCCTTCGATAAACTTCTGATAGTACCCGCTAGTCCAAGGAAACTCCGAATCTCAATCACCGACTTCGGTACTGCTCATTCCATCACTGCCTCAACTTTAGAGGGATCTACTACTACTCCTTCCTTGGATATCACATCTCCGAGGAAGTTCACAGATTCAAGCCAAAAGTCACACTTTGACAACTTAGCATACAAGTGGCTGTCCTTCAAAATTTTTAGTACAATCCTTAGATGTTCAGTGTATTCTCCCCAACTCTTAGAATATACCAAAATGTCGTCAATGAAAACTACCACAAACGAGTTTAGATAAGGATGGAAAATCCTATTCATATACTCCATAAAAATCGGAGGAGCGTTAGTCACACCAAAAGACATTACCAAATATTCGTAGTGCCCGTACCTCGTCCTGAAAGCAGTCTTAGATATATCTTCTGTTCGTACCCTCAACTGATGGTAACCTAACCGAAGGTCAATGTTGGAGAATACTACAGCTCACTTCAACTGATCCATCAACTCATCAATCCTAGGCAAAGGGTAACAATCTTGATCGTAACCTTGTTCAGCTACCTATAGTCAGTGCATAACCTCAGAGAGCCATTCTTCTTTTTAACCAATGACACCAGTTGATATTCTGGTTCAAGTTCTGCAGATTCTCATTCATATTTTGCAGTACAACTGTCATATGTGCCAACCGTTCATTCTGTTCGTTTCCTCTGCCACGTCCCGCCATTACTTAACCTGCACTCTTTCATTATCATTATACAGAACTTGTAAGGACCCAAATTCTACCCTTGAAATTTTTTCCTTGTTTAATCCAATTTCATGCATTTAACGATAAATCATAATTACTAAGTGAATAAATTTATTTAAAAGATCCCACTTCTTCCTCACACCCGATCTATGAACCAAAAGTAACATACAAAATCCGATAGCAGAAAAACATAATCCATATTAATATAACCTAGTAACGGCCGCATACAATTAGCTATGGATTTCCAAAACACCCATAGCTACATATATCCCGAGTTACTAGTTTCCCTAATTAATGCCATGTACGACAATCAGGTTTATAATTACAAAATAATTAGTTCAAGTACAACCAATAAGGTTGCAAAAGAATGGATAAGAGACATCAAAATAAAAGTCTCTAAGCTCCTAATAAAAAAACACTCATACTCCTTCCACCTACCTGCAATGGGATTAACATTGACAATACACCAAGAAAACACAAAGGAATAAGTCGTTAACTCATTAAATATCAATGTAAGATAATCCACATTTAATAAGGTTAAATAAACGGTTTAAAATCAAGTTTTCTTAAAAGCCAATTTCATCGTTCATACTTTTGAAAACCATGCTACATAACTTGAGCCAAAGTTTGCTACATTGCTTGAGCCAAAGCTTGCTACATTACTTGAGCCAAAGTTTGCTACATTGCTTGAGCCAAAGCTTGCTACATTGCTTGAGCCAAAGCTTGCTACATTACTTGAGCCAAAGTCGCTAACCAATCATGGTCAGCTAAAAACGAGTTTTATTTCCATTGGCACTCCACCAATACTTTTTCACGAGTTTTATTTTCATTGGCACTCCACCAATACAAAAAAACAGTAAATGCACCTGACATCATTACAAACATATATACATATGCTTATAACTACAAAGTGATGTACGAATCATTTTATTGTTCCGAGTTTTATTTCCATTGGCACTCCACCAATACATATACGGTGAATCCACTCCTTATTGTTACAAACATACCTATATATGTTTATAACAACTACGTGATTTACGCTTCATTGCATTGTTCCGAGTATTATTTCCATTGGTACTCCACCAATACATATACGGTAAATCCACTCCTCGTTGTTACAAACATACCCATATATGTTTATAACAACTAAGTGATTTACGCTTCATTTCGTCATTCACATCAGAAAATCCACACATTTTCTATCACGATGCATAAGTTAAAGACTTATCCTTACCTCGGTGAGTGTTGGGTTTGGGTTCTTGGCAACTCCTCAAGTTCCATCGACACTGCCTCCAACCTTAGGATCTTTCCTCATCCCACCATATAACACAAGGTTAGTCACTTATACCAAATATCACATAAACAACTTATATTGCATTATTTAACCATACAAGACATTCATCATATTTTCAACATTAGAAAGTAAACTCATCTTCTACCTCTAGCATTTTAACCATTTTCCATTTTAACCCCATTTTCTCTTTAGGGTTTTGGGGTTTTCATGAACCAACCCACAAAATCTTTCCATCTTCGACATGCTAACTTTAAACCAAGAGTTTACAAGAGAAAAGTCACATAAAACGAACCATAACTCAAAAGGGTGAGTTTCCATGGTTTCCCTCATTCTTGAGAAGATATCCAAAATACCAAAAATGGGTTTTCAAGAGAAGAAGAGAGTTAGGATAAAGAGTTTTACCTCTTCTCAAGCTCTTGAACAAGAATCAAAGCTCCTAGACCTTGGGAATGCTCTCTTCTCTCACCTCTCTTCAATTCTTAACCTAAAAATGTATTTGGGGTTTCCCTCATTTAATGCTCTCGTTGGGTTCTCGCTTAAGCGGGCTTATTCTCGCTCAAGCGAGAGAATTCCGCCCATTTTAAAAACTCAGATCTGACCCTCTCGCTCAAGCGAGGGATTCTCGCTCAAGCGAGAATCTCACAGTCTCAACAGTCCCAAAATGCCATTTCTCGCTCAGGCGAGACAACTCTTGCTCTGGCGAGAATCCTCCAGTATAGCCCAGGATTTCACCCTCCCAGGTGAACCTCTCTCGCCCAAGCGAGAATCTCTCGCTCAAGCGAGAATCCCAGGAATGATACTATAAGTTTAAAGACTTAAAATTTGGGGTGTTACAGAACTTCACACCATTCAAATTATCATCCACTCACAAATTCAAACAATTCAAACAAGTCATATAACCACACAATTCACATCAATCACACAAAGAAGCACGTAAGGCCATACCTTAGGCCATAGGGATAACCTCCGCTCTAATACCATAATTGTAACGCCTTAAATTTATAACATGGAAAGTTTTCAATTTTCTAAAACATATTCTTCTCTATTGTATTTTTCTTGAAATTATTTAAAGTACATTCCTAACGTTCATTTAACGATTAAATCATCTAATCTGATTCAACAATATCTACCTGGATAATAATTATAATAAAGCAGAAAAAGGGAACTAATTCCCTACAATACAAATCCTTACACATTCGTTCGATTATCTTAATACGAAAATTAAAGGAAAAACCCTACATTCGGGCCCAATGTCATCAAATACAAAATATCAAATCAACAATAGGTACAAAAAAAAAACAATCCAAGCAAGCTAAGGACTCCACGACACTAAAATTCCCTATTCCTTTGCTTCACCTACAATCTGGTTACCACAGATTGAGTAAAATAAGAAACAAAGAGAGAGTCAGTCATTAAGATCCTATAATAAATGACATGGTGAATTTAAATAGAATAATAAACATTAGAAAATTACAAACAAGGAAAGTATTTAAATATTCCAACTTGGCTATATCCATAATCCATTTGTTCATTTAACACCAGATCATTACCATATTTATCACATGTATACCGCTGCTTAAGGCCACCAATACCCCAAAGGGCCAATCAAATCCATACCAAGAAGGCAGGTCAAATTCCATACAACAAAGACATGTCAAATTCGTACCACGAAGGTAAGTCAAATTCCATACCACAAAGGCAGGTCAAATCCATACCACGAAGGTAGGTCAAATTTCACACCACAAAGGCAGGTCAAATCCATACCACAATGGCAGGTCAAATTCCATTGCATTACTAACACCTCATTATCATAAATAGGACTAACATGGTTAAATAAGAAACATCTACCGTTTTTCGTTCAATCATTTTAGTCCGTTGAATTTTCCTCCAACTAATGAGAGTCGTTGGAGTTTCCAATGCTATTTTCTAATACCACGAATTATAATGCTGCTCTCTCACCTGGATACCCGCTAATGTTTAGTACTAAGCCGCCTCATTACGTTCTCCGCTGTCTCCTCCAACCTTAGGGTCTTTCGACCCCCAAAACAGAAACAACAATCACAACACATCATTTTTATATCAAAACAACCACAAAGTCAAATAATACTCGAAACCCCACATAGAGACAAGTTTACATTATTCATTTCCTTCCACTATTTCAAAAAAGGTTTCACAATATTTCAAAATATCTCAAGGGTTCGAAAACAACCTAACCCCCTATTATTTTCCGAAAACAACTCATACCCTTTGGGTTTCACAAGTTTTTCTAAGACTGGAAAGAACCAAGCTTCAAGAGAGGGTTAATGGGGTTTTACCCCAAAACCATAGAGAAGAGACCCATCTCTAATACACGATGGCACACAATAATAAGGAAAGCCAAACTAAGTGATTTACTTCTTCTCAAGCCTTATCTTCAACTCTAAGAACTCAGAAATCGCCTAGCTGCTTCTCCTCTCTTTTGTTTTCGAAAAAGTGACCCAATTCTCACTTGGGACCTCTATTTTAGGATTCAAGTTTTCGTACTCTCGCCCGGGCGAGAAAAGGTTCGCTTGGGCGAGAGCCCACGACTCTTCGCATCACCGAGACACTGATTCTCTCGCTCAGGCGACGTTGTCTCGCCCATGCAAGATTCATCCAACCTCAACAAAACTCTCTCGCTTGAGCGAGAAATCCCTCGCCCAAGCGAGAATTTCTCAACCTGTGCAACCCTCTCTCGCTTAAGCGAGTACCCCCTCGCTCAACCGAGAATACCAGAAAAATCCTAGGGAAAAACTTTGGGTTCCTCGCTTGGGCGAGACTCTCTCGCTCAAGCGAGAATCACCCAATAATTCCAGATATCTTGGGTTTCACAAATCCAAGGAAATATAATTTTTAGGATGTTACATTTAACATATTCATCATGCAAATCATTGAATGTTAATTGTAATTCAGAAGAAGAAAAAAGTTTAGTTTCACTTATCTCTTCATCATCAGAATGATGAGATACCAAAAGTGAAAGATGAGCTTGTTCTTCATTTTCTGCTTCAGATGTAGAACAATTATCGTTGAGCATTGACCTTTTAAATTCCTCCGTTCCTTCACGCATAGTTTCTAAAATATCCTACATTTCTTTGGCTGATTTACAGTTTGATACTCTAGAAAATTTATTATTGCCAAGTGCTGAAGTGATGATATTCTATTGTATTGCACCATTTTCTTATCTTCATCGTTCCATGAAGATTTGGGCTTTATTTCCCTCGTGTTGTTGACTACCGTGGATGGCACATATGGTTCTTCCTCGATCACATTCCATATGTCCAAGCCATTGTGACTCTATGAAAATCCTCATTCTAATTTTCCAGAAGTCATAGCATTCTCCAACAAAACTTGGAGGTCTATTTATGTTGGAGTCTTCTCCTAGGAATGATCTTAAGGCCATCTTATTGTAGGATCAGATTTTGAGAGTAACTTTCTCAAAAATAGCTCTGGTGCTAATTGTAAGAATGAGAATGAAACTAAGAGGGGGGGGGAGGGTGAATTAGTTGTTGCAATACTATGGCCAATTTTTCTGCAAAATCAACTAAGTGCAGCGGAAAAAGTACGCAGAAAAATAATGACTTTGAAAGTAGAAAAATATGGAGAAGAGAGTACACATGTGTTTTATACTAGTTCACCTTCTTGTCCACCGAAGGCTACGTCTAGGACTCTTGATGCGCAAGAGATTCCTTTATTAAATATAATGAGTTGCAATTAAAAATATTTCACCCCGATATCTCCTTGTACCTTACACACTCACTTATACTTAAAACCCTTGGAAAACCCTATTCCAAGTAACACCCTTGGAAAACACTATTCCAAGTCATTCAACCTTTTTCTCTTCACAACCTTGTGAAAGAAAGTGTACTTAGGAAAATGAAGAATATACAATATGGCTGAATTGCCTTTACAAGTGGATATGATAGTTCTTAACTTGCAATCCAAAAACAACTCCTATACGATAGATAATAATGCTCTTTTACTTTGAAAAAGTTTGAAATACACTTAAAAGCAACTCTGAAATAATTTAGAAAGTTTAAGACTATGTTGCTAAATAGTGCAGAAAAAATTCATAAAGTGTGAGAGCTTTTGAGAGTTTTTAATGAAAGTTGTAATCTGAGTTGTGTTGTATGTATATATAAGTTTTGAATGTTTCAATGCCTTTATATAGGCTTTCAAGTCAACCATGACACCTCTAGGGAAGTGTAGGTTTCGTTTGGAATGAAACAAATCAGTTTGGAAACCTTTTCACTTTGAAATCTGAAAACTGATACAACACCTCTCAGTAATCGATTACAGCAAGTGAGTAATCGATTACCCAAACATTCTGTCCAACATCATTTTCGAATTTTACATAGTATAATTGATTACTGTAATTGAGTAATCGATTACTCAAGTGTTTTGTTTCACAGATTTGGAAAATGCTTTATTGTAATCGATTACAGCTCTTTGAGTAATGGATTACCCTGTTTACTTAAAATGGTAATTTGTTACTTCAAAGACAATAATGGATTACTTTTAGCCGTTGGAGGTTGGTTAACTCTTTTCTCACTCATGTAACTTTTTACTCAAGTACAATAACCCGTTACATGTCATTTTTGAAAATTATTTTTATTCACACTTAGAATTTTCCAATTTTCTTTAAAACATTTTTTAGCATTATTAACTAAGGTATTTAAAGAGTTTTAGGATAGAAGTACCTAAAGACTTAGACTCTATTTCTTGAAGCTTTGTCTTCTTTAGTCTTGATAAGTCTTCTTCCTTTCTTCTTTTTGGTGATGTTGGTGTCTTCATCAAAACCGTGCCAAGGTCAGGAGCAAGATCTTCTTCACAATCTTCCCCTTTTTGGTGTAGTTTTCTGAGAGTAGCATACTTGATGATATTTCTTGACTTGTCTTGAGTATGCTTCCCCTATCTTGTATGCCCCCCCTTTCTTTTGGAGTTATGTGCCTGAAAATATTTTACAGAAAATACACTTCTCCCAACTTTTCTCCCCATTTTGACTTCATCAAAAAGAAGAAAAGCCAAGAGTCCAACACAATATACAATATATAGAGCATAGCATACAATTTATTTAGCATATGAAATAATGCATAATATATAAACATAATTATAACATGTATGAATCCAAAATAGATAACATTGCATAAAACCGCAATAAAATAGATGTTCATACATAATATCCAAAACAAGAAAGTAAAAGAAAATAATCAAGCAATGTTCAAATTCAAACAGAAATTACACAACCACACTCATTACAAAGAAATCTAGAAACCACACACATTCAGGCTTGGAACTGCCTTCATCGATATCCATGTTATTTATCCTTGACGAAAGACAATGAAGTTCATAATGAATTTGTTAGTTTTGAGTGTCGAGAGCATCCATCCTTGTAGTGAAGTAGCCTCTAAGGGAAACCAATTCATTCATGATCATCTGATTAGAAGGAATGGCAGCAGATGAGGAAGATGGAGCTTGAAACTCAAGCTGGTCAGGTATGGTAGGTTCTGGTTGTGCTGTAGGAGCAGTCGGTTGGTCGGTGCGATGCCTATAGGTGCGACGAGTAACAGGATCTAAAGTAAATCTCATCTTGTGGAAAACCTCTATATCAATCTTGCTTTCGCGAATATTGAGTGCCACTTTTGTCTCACCATCAAGAGATACGCCGAAGTGCTCGAGAATTTTTGTAATGAAGATAGCGTAAGGCAATAGACTTTGTGAACTGCGAACATTCCACATTTTCCTCATAATCATCTGAGTCCAATTTATCTTGATGTTATACTTAATAGCATACATCAATTGGAGCTCTATATCACTAATTTGCGAATGATTTGAAAATTTGGGCAAAATGACATAGCTCAGAAAATAATGGAGCAAACGTTCTTCCCACTTGAGATATCCAGTAGAGAGGATATCTCTATTCTTAATAGTCTCGCTGAAGCCTTGTTACTTTCGTTGTTCTATTTTCTCCTTAGAGATTCTACAAAGGGAAAGATAGAATGCCTTGCGATCGTAGTCATCCCATTCACATACAAGGCCGAAACCAGTTATGTCACCTTGCATCAGTATATCACAACATAATGAATTGAATGTTTTGGTATCCAAAACTATATCTTTTCCCTTAACATGGGAAGTAAGAAGATTTTTCCTAAAGTTGATTTTGCAATAAAATACGCGAACAAGCTCGGGATAAATATCGTTCTCCTCACAGCAAAAATCAAAAAGGTTTTGTTGCTGTAATAAGTAAGGAAATAGAAAGTCTTCAAATTCAAAATTTCCGATATTACCATATTTTGGAGTGAAAATCGTTCGTCCATGGAAATGTTCTTCGAAAACCTTTCTTTGTTCATCGTTGGCAAGAAGCCTAGTCAAGTTTAATGGATTGAACTTTGAAGAAGATTCTCCTTTATTTGATTTGGACCCACTAGTTCTTGGCCTCTTGGTTTTGAAAGAAGAAGCCATTGTTGGATTTTGAAGGTTTAGGTTAGGTTTTGGAAATTTGGGGGTTTTGGATTGAAGCCACGAATCACGAAAATAGTTGTGTAGTAGTGTTTAGAAACAAGAATGTGATATGAATAGCAGCAAAAATCAACCGAAACGAAGCAAAAATGGAGTTTTTAGAGTTTGACCTTAAGCAAAAACGAAGAACACGAGTTACAAGAGAGAGAAGATGAAGGGATTTCTGACACACTGCAGCAATTTATATAAAAACTGCACAGAGTAATCGATTACATGCAGAGAGTAATCGATTACTCAGTTTCAAAAACTGAAGATTCCAAAACAGGATCTTAGAGTAATCGATTACCTGAAGTCAGTAATCGATTATTGAACCTTGTTGTCTCCCTACTAATGCTGAAAATGGTTTTTGACTCTAAAAACTTGAAAATTTAGGCATAATAAACATATTTTAAGATCAAGTAGGCATTTAATACAAACAATTAAGCATACATATACAAATATAGACATGTTAGGAAAGGTAAGCTTCATCGAGAATGCCTAATTCTTGTATAATTTTGTAAAAATGTTCCTTTTTTAAAGGTTTAGTAAATATGTTCCTTTTTTGGTTGTGAGTATCGATGAATTCTACTAACACATCCTTCTTTTGGCCATGGTCCCTAAGGAAGTGATGCCTTATATCGATATGTTTGGTTCTTGAGTGCATAATAGGATTCTTAGTGAGGTTTATAGCACTAATGTTGTCACATTTTAGAGGTGTGCAACCTAAGTGATCGAGGTCGTACCAGATGCAAATAATATAACAGTTAAAATGTAGTACTAGGAAGTAACTCCTAGGTCGTTTCGCAAGGATTATCTTTTAGGCAATAGTTCAAACACCTTGTACTCACAAACACAAATGGGGGTTTTGTTGTTCTTATGAATGTAAGCATAAACTAAAAACAAAAACAGTAATTAACAGATAAGTGAAACGTCTAAACCCCTTTTGTTTCCTTAATCACAACTCAATCATCGGTTTCACAATATCAAAATCATATTCTAATCATTGAATTCCGAATTTGTTGAGAATTGACTAACTAAGCAATAATCAACTCACATACAAATTCACACGAACTATGCATTTATGCACTAGAGAAATGATTCAGTAAGCGAATATCAGTTCACAAATCTATTTCTAAAGTATGAAATTAAGCAACCCACAACCAGAAATTGAATAGAGGAAATCAACAAATAAGAAACCGAATTAGCATTAATAACCAAACCTCAAGAGTTGTGATACATTTCCAAAGGAGTTTAGTCCATAAATTTAGCCTTCCATGGAAGGATTAAGCAAAACCGAAAATGGGGAAGAGGAAAAATGAAAATGCATAAACCCTAGGAGAGCAAAAGCGGGAAAACGAAAATTCTATTCTAAGGCAAAAGTATTGTAATGTAAAAGGTGTCCCAAGTTTAAACCGAAATTCAAGTTAAAAAAGAGAGTAAAACCGAAATGGACCCTAAACAATGGGTCCAAACTCAAAACGCAATTAAAAATCTATTACAAAATACAATCTTCACTTTAGCACACATCCTCCACTTGTAATACCCAAAATGTCATTAGTACCAAATATGACCTGAAAATAGAATTAGATTTAATTAGGCTAAATAATCCCAAATTAACTCATTTTAGGAATAATAGTCCAATAAAGCCCAAAGCTCTAAACTATGTCAAACAAAGTCAATTAGACACCAAGAATTATTAACAATAGTAAATTAAGGTTATTAATAGTGTGTAATATATGACTCATCAAATACCCCCACACTTAACCTTTTGCACTCCAGGGCAAAATCATGAAATAATGCTATGCTAACCAGTGCACCAAAGTGAGTCTTGTAAGAAGATTATTAAAAACTAAAAAATGAAAAATGCTAAAGATGACATACTTCACATTGAATTCTATGAAATACAAAGAGATGGACAAAATCAAGCACACAAGAGTAACAAGATCAAAGAATCAAGATATCCATGAAGATCATCCAAACAATTCAAGCATGCAAAGAAACCAATCAAATCAAGAGGTGAGTCACAACAATGATAGATCCTCACAAGATATGCTCTCTAAAGTGTTTACACTCATGTGTCATAGGTTGTAAGTATTTACACTCAAGGAACTTCATGAAAACAAACACAACTATAGACTTGACAAGTTTCTAACATCAACATCATAAACACATGCACAAAGTGATCAAAATGACTTTTCAAGGTTGTAATGGGGCCAAGGACAAGGTGGGATAAATTATGGATATGTGGCTTAAAACCAAGGGAATAGAGGAGCAATGGGAAATAAGTAAAAAGTAAGACAAAATCAACCCAAAATAAGTAAATCATCCTCTAATTCCAATCCTCTCAATCCTCTTTGCCACACTAAACTTGTATTTATTTATTTTTCTTCATTTTTCTGTTTTTTTTCTTTTGTTTTGTTTCTCTTTTTGTTGCTTTTTTTTCTTTCAATTTTTTTCCAATGACACCACACTTACATACACAATTACATCAACCAATGAGTCATAACCAAGAATTATAAACAATGAAGAAAAATGCACCCTTACTTAATACTCATTCCCAAAACAATTCCAAAGCTCCAAAATTCCCTAAGGTTAAGATAATCATGGTTTTTCACTTATAGGCTTGTAATGAGCTATATAACAAAGAAATGGTAAACAGACTCAAAAGGGCTAACAAAGGATAATTTCATTTAAGGTAGGCTATATGGCATGCGACTTATTCAAAAGAAATGACTAAATTACTTCAAATTATGCAATATGAGAATCAAGTATCAACAAGAAACATGTCAAGTTCTACAGTGCAAGTAATCAAGAGTGCAACAATCACACATGAAAGAATACTAGATGGCATACATCAATCCATCCAAAATTAAGGCTCAAAATCTCACAAGGGACAAGTCTATCACAATTGCTTCAACCTCTCAATTCTCAAAAGTAACTTAGCACACAGAAAATGCATGGATTCACAACACAATATATCAAGAATCAACTAAAATAAAGCATGAGATAAAATGCCCAAAATCTAAGCAAAATCTAAGAATCAAAGAAAAGCATGCATCACCAAAAGCCTACATTAGTCTCCCCCCACACTTAAACGACACATTGTCACAATGGAGCACAATCAGAATATCCACACAGTTATATCAGCAAATGTAATTGGACAAGTGCAATAAAAGTAAAAAAGGAGAAAAATAAAAACTCCCTGATTCATGGAGGGAGGGAAGCAGGTTCAACCAAAGAAACTTCCTCCACAACTTCATCCACAGAAGAAGGATTTGTGAGGAAAGGCTTGAGGCGATGCCCATTAACCTTGAAGATCTTATCTGTGGATTCACTTGAGATTTCTACTGCACCATAAGGAAACACATTAGTTACAAAAAAAGGACCAATCCACCTAGAACGAAGCTTACCACTCATGAGACCAAGCCTAGAGTTATACAACAACACTTTTTGGCCAACCAAAAATTTCTTTCTAGAAATCAAGCTATCAAGGAATCTTTTGGTCTTCTCTTTATAGAACTTAGAGTTCTCATAGGCTTCTAAGCGGATCTCATCTAGTTCACTGAGTTGGAACTTCCTTTCTTCACCAGCTTGATCAAGAGCCAAGTTGTAAGTCTTCACAACCCAATAAGCACGATGCTCAATCTCTACAGGAAGATGACATGATTTACCAAAGACAACCCGAAAAAGAGACATCTCTAGGTGCCTTGTAAGCAGTTCGATGTGCCCAAAGAGCATCCTCAAGTCTATTGCTCCAATCTTTTCTGTTAGGTTGCACCATCTTCTCCAAAATCCTCTTTATCTCTCTGTTTGAAATCCCAGCTTTCCCATTTGTTTGGGGGGTGATATGGTGTGGAAACTCTATGAACAACCTCGTACTTCTTGAGCATAGCTTGCATGGATCTATTGCAGAAGTGTGTGCCTTGGTCGCTAACAATAGCTCTGGGTATGCCAAACCTGCAAAAGATGTAAGACCTAAAAAAATCCATAACAACACGAGCATCATTAGTCCTGGTGGCCTTAGCTTCCATTCATTTAGAAACATAATCAACAGCAAGAAGAATATAAGTAAAACCAAAAGAAACAGGAAAATGACCCATGAAACCAATACCCCAGACATCAAAAACCTCACAGAACAACATAGGTTGTTGAGGCATCTCTTGTCTCCAAGAAAGGGTACCACCTGCTCTGTGACACTGCTCACAAGTACTACAAATCCTTCTCGCATCTTTGAAGATGGTGGGCCAATACAATCCACAATCAAGTACCTTCCTTGATGTTCTTTGGATACCAAGATGTCCACCCACTGTAGAGGCATGACAAAACTGAAGGACTGATTTAATCTCATGATCTGGAATGCATCTTCTAATCACCTGGTCATTACAAAATCTCCACTGATAGGGGTCATCCAAAAAATAAAATTTAGCATCACATTTAAGTTTATCATTTTGAGCCTTAGATGCTAGTGGAGGAAAAACAGATGCAACCAAATAATTCACAATATTAGCAAACCAATGGTTGAGGGAAGAAACAGAGATATGTAAAAGTTGTTCATCTGGAAAATCATTCCGAATGGGCATCATATCAACCGCTTTGTCTATCCTGCTCAAGTGATCAGCAACCAAATTTTGTGCTCCCCTCCTATCACGAATCTCCAAATCAAACTCTTAGAGCAAGAGCATCCATCTAATCAACCTTGGCTTAGACTCAACTTTCTTCAACAAGAACTTTAGTGCTGCATGATTAGTGAAAACAACAATTTTAGAACCAAGCAAATAAGATCTAAATTTACCTAGAGCAAATACAATAACTAAGAGATCTTTTTCAGTGATGGTATAATTTGCTTGTTCAACATCTAAAGTCCTAGAAGCATAATAAATCACCCTAGACATTTTGTCTACTTTTTGTGCAAGGACAACCCCTAATGCATAATTAGAAGCATCACACATTAGCTCAAAATGGACTGTCCAATCAGGTGCCTGGATGATAGGAGTGGTGGTCAAAGCTCTATTGAGGCAGTCAAATGGCTATTTACATTTGTCATCAAAATCAAACACCACATCCTTTTGCAACAGATTGGATAGTGGAAGGGCCTTCTTGCTAAAATCTTGAATGAACCTGCGATAGAAACCTGAATGACCAAGAAAAGAATGAACCTCTCGCACGCAAGAGGGGTAAGGCAATAGTGAAATAACATCTATCTTGGAAGGATCTACCTCCATGCCCTTATTAGAGATCACATGGCCTAGAACTATGCCTTGCTCTACCATGAAATGACACATCTCATAATTTAGAACAAGGTTAATTTCTATGCATTTATGCAAAACTCTATCCAGACTATCCAAACATGCATCAAATGCAGATCCATATACAGTAAAATCATTCATAAACACCTCTATGCAACTTTCCAAAAAATCACTAAAAATGCTCACCATACACCGTTGGAATGTACCAAGGGTGTTGCATAGGCCAAATGGCATCCTCCTATAGGCAAAAGTGCCAAAGGGGCAAGTGAATGTGGTCTTCTCCTGATCCTCAAGACCAATATGGATTTGGAAGTACCCAGAAAAACCATCAAGAAAATAATAGTGAGATTTACCTGTTAATCGTTCAAGCATCTCGTCAATAAAGGGCAAAGGAAAATGATCCTTTCTTGTTGCTTGATTGAGCCTCCTATAGTCAATGCAAACTCTCCAACTATTCTGCACTCTAGTAGGAATCAGCTCATCCCCCTCATTTCTCACCACTGTAATTCCTGTCTTTTTAGGAACTACCTAAACTAGGCTCACCCAATGGCTATCAGAAATGGGATATATAATCCCAGCTTGTAGAAGCTTGGTGACCTCTTTCTTCACAACATCAAGAATCACTGGGTTGAGTCTCCTTTGTGGTTGCCTCATTGGTTTAGCTCCATCCTCCAAGAGTATTCTATGCATGTACATGGATGAGCTAATACCAGGAATGTCAGCTAAGGTCCAACCAATGGTCTTCGTGTGCTTTTTCAGCACTTGTAGCAACTTCTCCTCTTGGTCAGCATCAAGGGAGATAGACACAATGACAAGGAGCTTATCATCATCCTCTAAGTACGCATACTTGAGGTTATCAGGTAATGGTTTCAGCTCCAATACAGGTGCCTGCAAAACAAATGGAACCAAAGTAGCAGGCATAGATTCTGCAGCCTGCACCTAAACAATTGGGTTAGTGCAATATGACTCTATATCATGTGGATCAACAGTAATATCCGAAAAGTCATCATTGCAAGAATTACTTAGTTCAAAATCAATGCATGCATGACAAGTGTGTGAGGCTATCAATGATAAAGAATCATAATCATGTATAAAATCAGAGATATGCTCATTAATTAACTCATCAAGCAAATCAACATGAAATACAGAATGGTCCTCAGATGGATGCTTCATAGCATCAAAAATGTTAAACCGGACCACAATATCATCAAATTCCATGGAAAGTGTGTTAGCATGGACATCTATCTTGGTTCTGGCTGTTCTTAAAAATGGACTCCCTAAAATAATAGGAACTGTGTTATGGGAGGAACCCTCTTCCATATCTAGTATGTAAAAATCAGCAGGGAATATAAGTTCACCAACCCGAATAAAGACATCCTCTATCAAACTAGCAGGATAAGCAATACTCCTATTTGCAAATTGAATTACCACACTACCTCCATGCCCTTATTATTGTTACCTATGATGCAAGGTACAGTAAATGTACCTAGGTCCTTACATTTTTCAGGAATGTGAGGAATAGGTTTACCAATGAGTGCAGAAACATTTCTGCCCATACTTATCCTTTCATTACCTTTTAGCTTTCTTTTTTTAGTGCACAACTCCTTTAGGAAGTTTGCATATCTTGGAATTTCCTTGATGGCATCAAGTAGAGGTATGTTCACCTCTACCTTTCTAAATGTTTCCAAGATCTCCTTGTCGACCTCTTCCATTTTCTTTCTTGGAATGATGTTTGGGGGAAATGGAAGAGGGATGGGAGATAGTTGTTGTGCTGCACTTGAGGAAGGTGTAGATGCATGAATGTGTTTACCAATGTCATCAACCTTTTGTAGAGCAGAATTGGATGTAGATGTGGGCAATTCAGTCTGCTTTCCTGACCTTAGGATGATGACACTCACATTTTTTGGGTTAATCACAGTGTGAGAAGGTAACTTGTCAGAATTCTACGATTACAATGTGTTCAATGAAGTAGCCATCTGTCCCATTTGTGTGGTCAGATTCTGAATAGAAGACTCTTGTCTCTGAATATAAGCTCTGGTTTCTTGCTAGAATTGCATGCTCTGCATTGTCATTTGCCTCACCAACTCTTCCAATGAAGGTTCACTAGGTGCAGGAGGTGGATTATTAATCACTTGTTGTTGCCTCTGTTGTTGAATTGGTGGGTGCACATAAGGTCTATTATGTCCAGCATTATTGTTCTGAAATGGTGCATGAGGTGGTTGTTGTTGTGTGTGATCAGACCACTTGAGATTTGGATGATTTCTCCAACCAGAGTTGTATCTGCTTGAAGATGGATCATAATTTTGTTTTTGTTGATTTGGTCTATTGTTGTAGATGTTTGCAGCATAAGCCTCATGATGAACAGTAGTTCTTGGCTCAAGCAGAGAAGGGCAAACATCACTATAATGGTCAGGTGGGGTGCAAATGCCACATAATCTTGCCATTGGTTGTTTATGTTGATTCATGGCTAATTGAGTGACCAATGTGGTGATGAAATCAATTTTTTGCTCAAGCTTTTCTTGCCTCACCGAATCAGTCCCAACATCATGCACGTCTCTCACAATTATGGCATCACTACTCCTTGCATTGAACTGTTGAGAGTTGGAAGTCATCTTATCAATCAAACCTCTATCTTCAAAGGGAGTCATGTCTCCAAGTGCACCTCCACTAGTTGCATCAATAACACTCCTGTCTATGTTGTTCAAACCTTCATAAAAATATTGGAGTAGGAGTTGCTCTGAAATCTGATGATGGGGCAGCTTGCACACAACCTCTTGAATCTCACCCAATACTCATATAAACTTTCTCCATGGTGTTGCCTAATCCCATAAATATCTTTTCTGATTGAAGTGGTCCTGGAGGCAAGGAAGAATTTACCAAGGAATGCCCTCTTTAGGTCACCCCAACTTGTGATGGATCCCAGATCCAAGTAGTACAACCAGTCTTTTGCAGGGCCTTCAAGTGAATGAGGGAAGGCCTTTAAACAGATTTGATCCTCTTGGACATCATGAGGTTTCATGGTTGAACAGACAATATGGAACTCCTTAAGATGCTTATGAGGATCCTCACCTGCAAATCCATTAAACTTTGGAAACAAATGAATTAGACCAGTTTTAAGCACATATGGCACATCCTCATTGGGATACCAGATGCACAAACTATCATATGTGAAATTAGGTGCAGCCAGCTCCCTTAATGTCCTCTCACGAGAACCAGGAGGAGTAGGTTGTTGAGCCATATTTTCATAGTGCACAGAAATTTCAGAATGCTCAGAATGTTCATAATCAGATGATACAATAGAATGCACACAATCAGTATATTGCACAGAATACACAGAAACAAGAATAAAATTAGAAACATAATCAGAATCAGAAACATAATCAGGTAAAATATGGAAAGGTAAATTTTTACTCTGTCTAACTAAACTATGATATGTTCTATCAATTTCAGGATTTATTGGATACAAATGGCCTGTATTTCCACTAGTCATGCATTACAGTCAACAGTAGAAACAAGGTACAACAATAATGGAAATACATGTTATAATTGTAGAATCAACCAAGTCTTTGCATCAATAACATCCTAAAATTATATAGAACATGTACAAAAAGTTTCAATGAAAAATTCAAAGCCTAACTAATGTTAAAATGCAAAATAGTTTCACTATAAACCTTATAAAATAAAAAGAAATAGTAAAAACGGGTTTTTCAGATTTTTGGTTCAGAACTGAAAAACAGTGTGTCACAATGGATAGAACTTATTTTTATACCTCAAATGCATATATCATACGTCTAATTCTGATATACAGAAACAAAGTTATGCTAAAAATAGATTTTCAACTATTCACTTTTCATCGCCAAGTTGCATCCCACAAACTATAGCTCGGATAATGATTATGCTTTCTATGGTGTTCAATGTGGGATGAAAGAAGTGTGGAAACAATATTTTATGCAAAAATTCCACCCACAACTATATGAACCAGCAAAACAGAATCATTCAAAAATTGCAAAATGCTTAACATTGAACAGTAACAGCAACACAACTTTGGAACTAAATAATAATTTTCACCCCAAATCCACTACATAATTGAATAACTAAATTGTACTAAACTAAACTAAGCTATATGAAACTACAGAGAACCTTTGTATGAACAGATAATCCCCGACAGCGGTGCCAAATTTGATCGAGGTCGTACCAGATGCAAATAATATAACAATTAAAATGTAGTACTAGGAAGTGACTCCTAGGTCGTTTCCCAAGGATTATCTTTCAGGCAATAGTTCAAACACCTTGTACTCACACACACAAAGGGGGGTTTTGTTGTTCTTATGAATGTAAGCATAAACTAAGAAAAGAAACAATAATTAACAGAAAAGTGAAACGACTAAACCCCTATGGTTTCCTTAATCACAACTCAATCCTCGGTTTCACAATATCAAAATCATATTCTAATCATTGAATTCCGAATTTGTTGAGAATCAACTAACTAAGCGATAATCAACTCACAAACAAATTCACACGAATTAAACATTCATGCACTAGAGAAATGATTCACTAAGCGAAAATCAGTTCACAAATCTATTTCTAAAGCATGAAATTAAGCAACCCGCAACCAGAAATTGAATAGAGGAAATCAACAAATAAGAAACCGAATTTGCATTAATAACCAAACCTCAAGAGTTTTGATACATTACCAAAGGAGTTTAGTCCAGAAATTTAGCCTTCAATGGAAGGATTAAGCAAAATCGAAAATGGGGAAGAGGCAAAATGAAAATGCATAAACCCTAGGAGAGCAAAAGAGGGAAAACGAAAATTATATTCTAAGGCAAAGGTAATGTAATGTAAAAGGTGTCCCAAGTGTAAACCAAAATTCAAGTTAAAAAGGAGAGTAAAACCGAAATGGGCCCTAAACAATGGGTCCAAACTCAAAACACAATTAAAACCTATTACAAAATACAATCTTCACTTTAGCACACATCCTCCACTTGTAATACCCAAAATGTCATTAGTACCAAATATGACCTGAAAATAGAATTAGATTTAATTAGGCTAAATAATCCCAAATTAACTCATTTTAGGAATAATAGTCCAATAAAGCCCAAAACACTAAACTATGCCAAACAAAGTCAATTAGACACCAAGAATTATTAACAATGGAAATTTAAGGTTATTAATAGTGTGTAATATATGACTCATCACTAAGTTTAAACCATAGTCCCGTAATTGTTGTTTAAGCCACAACACTTGGGCACAACAACTACTGGCCACTATGTATTCCGCTTCAGTGATGCTTAAGGTAACATAAGCTTGTTTCTTGCAAGACCAAGTGTAACACCCTAGATTTTAAAGTCATTAAATTATAGTATCAGTCCTGGGAGTCTCGCTTGAGCGAGAGAATTGTCGCCTGGGCGAGAGAGGTTCACCTGGGAGGGTGAAATCCTGGACTATACTGAAGGATTCTCGCTTGAGAGAGAGTGGTCTCGCCTGAGCGAGAGTTGTCTCACCTGGGCGAGAAAAGTGGCATTCTGGACCTGTCGAGGCTGTAAGATCCTCGCTTGAGCGAGCGCTGCCTCGCCTGAGCGAGAGAGTTAGATTTGAGTTTTTTAAAATAGGCGGGATTTTCTCGCTTGAGCGAGAATGGGCTCGCTTAAGCGAGAACACGACATGTTTGCATTAAATGAGATATCCCAAACACATTTTAGGGTTAGAAATTGAAGAGAGGTGAGAGAAGAGAGCTTTTCTAAGGGCAAGGAACCTTGGTACTCATCTAGAAGCTTGGGAAGAGGTAAAACTCTTGATTCTAACTCTCTTCTTCCCTTTGAAACTTGTTTTGGGTATGGTGGGTCTCCTCTCAAAATGTGAGAAACCATGGAAAATCACCCTTTTGAGTTATGGTTCGTTTTATGTTGTTTTTCTCTTGTAAACTCTTGGTTTAGAGTTGGTATTTCAAGAATGGAAAGGGTTTGTGGGTCGATTCATGAAAACCCCAAAACCCTAAAATGAAAATATGGTTAAAGAGGAAAATGGGTAAAATGTTAGATGTAGAAGTTGAGTATGCACTCTAATGTTGAAATATGAGATGAATATGTATGTTTTAGATGTTTGTAAACTTATAATGAAAGTAGTTTAGAAACATTGAAAATATGTTAGATATCTTGTATGGTTAAATAATGCAATATGAGTTGTTTGTGTGATATTTAGAATAAATGACTAACATTGTGTTATATGGTGGGAATGAGGAAATATCCTAAAGTTGGCGGCGGTGTCGGTGGAACTTGCGAAGTTACCAAGAACCAAACCCAACACTCGCCAAGGTAAGGATAAGTCTTTAACATATACATTGTGTTAGAAAATGCGTGGATTTGCTGGTTGTGGATAATGAATCAAGTTGTGAACCACTTATTTATTATAAACATATATGGGTATGTTTGTAATAATAATGGCGTGGATTTACTGTTTATGAATTGATGGAGTGTCAATGAAAATAAAACTCCTTTTTAGTCGACCATGATTGGTTAGCGACTTTGGCTCAAGTAATGTAGCAAACTTTGGCTCAAGCGATGTAGCAAGCTTTGGCTCAAGCAATGTAGCAATGCTTTGGCTCAAGTGATGTAGCAAGCTTTGGCTCAAGCGATGTAGGAAGCTTTGGCTCAAGCGATGTAGGAAGCTTTGGCTCAAGCGATGTAGCAAGCTTTGGCTCAAGCGATGTAGCAAGCTTTGGCTCAAGCGATGTAGCAAGCTTTGGCTCAAGCGATGTAGCAAGCTTTGACTCAAGCGATGTAGCAAACTTTGGCTCAAGTTATGTAGCATGATTTTCAAAAGTATAAACGATGGAAATGGTTTTAAGTGTATTTAACTTTAAATTGTTTACTTAACCTTATTAAAATGCGGATTAACGTAAATTGACATTTATTGAGTTAACGACTTACTCCTTTGTGTTTTCTGTGTATGGTCAATGTTAATCCCTTTGCAGGTAGGTGAAAGAATTTAAGGAGGTGTTGATTAGGAGCTTAGAGGCCTTTAATATTTTTGAAGTCTTTATCAACATTGTTTTGTAAACCGACTGGTTGTGTTTTGAGATGTATATCTGTAATCATGTACATGCTATTAATACATGTTAGTAATGATGAATATTTGTAACTCTGGATATTTGTAGCTATTGTTATTTTGGAATCCCATAGCTAGTTGTATGCGGTAGTTACTGGGGTATATTGGAATGAAATATGTTTTCTGTCATATGAAGAGAGTGTAGCATGGTATGTTAAAATAGTTCAAGTATTGATTAATTAGTGATTAATGTGGAATGAAGAATGTATGTAATAATGGATTAAAATAGGGGAAAAATTTTAAAGGGTAGAATTTGGGTCCTTACACCAAGAAACTAATGCATTCCCTAGGATGTGACAAGTACCACTTGTACTTTTCCTCTCAGATTTGCATCCCGCAAAATCTGAATCCGAGAAGCCAACCAAATTGCTTATGCTTCCTTTTGGATACCATAATACAACATCAGTTGTGCCTTTGAGATACTTCTTGATTCTCTTAACAACAACTAGGTGTGATTCTTTAGGTTTAGATTGATAACGCGCACACAAGCATACACTAAACATAATGCCAGGTCTAGTGGTAGTAAGATAAAGAAGAGATCTGATCATACCTCGATACTTAGAGATTTCAATACATTTTCCTGCTTCATCTGCATCGATATAGGTACTAGATCCCATCGGAGTAGCGATCGACTTGCAGTCATCCATCTCAAATCTTTTCAACAAGTCTTTGCAGTATTTGGACTGACTTACAAAGATGTCATTTATAAGTTGCTTAATTTGAGGTCAAAGGAAGTAGTTCAACTTTCCCATCATGGACATCTCAAATTCTCCTTGCATCATATTGCCAAACTCACTACACAAATTTTCATTAGTAGAACCGAAAATAATATCATCTACATAGATTTGAACCAAGAGAGTGTAATGATTTATTTTCTTTATAAAAAGTGTAGTATCGACCTTTCCTTTAGAAAAACCTTTTTCCATTAGAATTTTTTTAGACGTTCATACCAGGCCCGTGGAGCTTGCTTTAAGCCATAGAGGGCTTTCTTTAACTTGTATACATTGGAGGGATGTTTGGTATAGCTAAAAGTTCAAAGAACATGCACATGCAAGCAATAATCTAATTGCTTCAAGTCTAGCAACCGGAGCGAAGGTTTCATCGAAATCTATACCTTCCTCTTGGTTGTATCCTTGGGCTACTAGTCTTGCCTTATTTCTAATGATAATGCCATTTTCATCTGATTTATTTCGGAACACCCAACGAAATCCTATTACATGCCTATTCTTAGGTCTAGGAACAAGTTCCCAAACTTCGTTTCTCTCAAACTGGTTAAGTTCTTATGGCATAGCAAGAATCCAGTGCTCATCCTCGATTGCTTCATCAATCTTGGAGGGTTCTATCTGAGAGACAAAGGCCATGTTTAGACATGCATCTTCTAGCATTAAGCGGGTAGTTATACCCTTACTTATGTCGCCAATGATGTTGTCGATAGGGTGATCTCGATGAGTTCTCCACTCTTTAGGTAAATTAGAGTGAATATGCTCTTCTTGAAAGGGTGGATTATCATCCATTTCTACGTGCTCCGCATTAGGTGTAGTTTCAATAATAACATTTTCATTTAAAGTAGAACTTGGCAAGTCCTCTTCATCAAGAGTTAACATTTCCTTGATTAAGGGATCGGTTTCATCAAAATAGACGTGAACAGATTCTTCCATGGCTAAAGTTCTTTTGTTAAAGACACTATAAGCTTTACTCGTGAGAGAGTAGCCTAGGAAGATTCCTTCATCGGCTTTTGCATCAAACTTGCCTAAGTTTTCTTTGCCATTATTTAAAACGAAACATTTACAGCCAAATACATGTAAGTGAGAAATGTTTGGTTTTCTCTCTTTGAAGAGTTCATACGGGGTTTTCTTTAGAATATGTCTTATCAGAACTCGATTTGAAACATAACACATAGTACTCACCGCATCAGTTGAAAAAGTACTTTGGGAGGTTAGTTTCATTTAACATCGTTCGAGCAAGTTCTTCTAAAGACCAATTATTTCTCTCTACAACACCATTTTGTTGTGGTGTTCTAGGATCAGAAAAGTTGTGATTAATCCCAAGATCATCACAAAATTTCTCAAAAGAACATTTTGAAATTCTCCCCCATGATCACTTCTTATAGCAGCGATTTTTAAAGACTTTTCTTTTTTTGACTCTTTTAGCATAAATGCTAAAAGCTTTGAATGCCTCATTCTTATGAACTAGGAATAGAGTCCATGTATATCGTGAAAAATCGTCTACTATAACAAGAGCATAATAGTTACAACCATAACTTTTTGTCCTTGAAGGGCGAAATAAGTCCATGTGTAGTAACTGTAATGGTCTATCAGAAGAAACCATATGCTTTGGTTTGTAAGAAGTTTTTGTTTGTTTACCCATTTGACATGCACTACATAGTTTGTCTTTAACAAACTACATCTTGGGTAAACCAAAAACTAAATCTTTCTTAATTAGCTTATTCAAATGATCCATATGAATACGAGCAATTCTCCTATGCCAAAGCCATGCATCATGATTATCATTTACAACTAAACATGTTATTGGAAGAGATCAGTCTATGTCTATCATATAAATGTTATTAATTCCCTTACCAATGAGTTTAGAGTTTAGAGATTCCTTATTTTCAATGATGCATTTATTTGGGTAGAATGATACATGGAAGCCCTTGTCACATAGTTGGCTTATGCTTAGAAGATTGTGCTTGAGTCCTTCCACATATAGCACACTTTCTATGGTTGTTGAGGGTGGCTTGCCGCTTCTGCCGACTCCAAGTATTCTTCCCTTGTTGTTGTCACCATATGTGACATAGCTTTTGTCCCTTGGACTGAGGACAAAGAACTTACTTTGATCGCCCGTCATGTGCTTTGAGCAGCCGCTATCCAAATACCATAAGTTGCAGGCGGCTCTCAATTTTGACATGAAGATGACGATGATGATTTATTTCTAAATATTTCTAATTTAGTTTTCTGTTTTAGAAATAACTTTGCGAGTTTAATGTAATACTTTAAATTTAAAACACGAAAAATTTTCAATTTACTAAAACATATTCTTCTATATTGTATTTTTCTTGAAATTATTTAAAGTACATTCCTAACGTTCATTTAACGATTAAATCATCTAATCTGATTCAACAATATCAACCTGGATAATAATTATAATAAAGCCGAAAAAGGGAACTAATTCCCTACAATACAAATCCTTACACATTCGTTCGATTATCTTAATACGAAAATTAAAGGAAAATCCCTACATTCGGGCCCAATGTCATCAAATACAAAATATCAAATCAACAACAGGTACAAAAAAAACAATCCAAGCAAGCTAAGGACTCCATGACACTGAAATTCCCTATTCCTTTGTTTCACCTACAATCCGGTTACCACGAATTGAGTAAAATAAGGAAAAGAGAGAGAGTCAGTCATTAAGTTCCTATAATAAGTGGCATGAAGGATTTAAATAGAATAATAAACATTAGAAAATTAAAAAAACAAGGAAAGTATTTAAATATTCCAACATGGCTATATCCATAATCCATTTGTTCATTTCACACCAGATCATTACCATATTTATCACATGTATACCACTGCTTAAGGCCACCAATACCCCGAAGGGCCAATCAAATCCATACCAAGAAGGAATGTCAAATTCCATACCACAAAGACAGGTCAAATTCGTATCACGAAGGCAGGTCAAATTCCATATTACAAAGGCAGGTCAAATCCATACCACGAATGCAGGTCAAATTCCACACCACAAAGGCAGGTCAAATCCATACCACAAAGGCATGTCAAATTCCATTGTATTACTAACACCTCATTATCATAAATAGGACTAACATGGTTAAATAAGAAACTTCTACCGTTTCCCGTTCAATGATTTTAGTCGGTGGAATTTTCCTCAAATTAAAGAGAGTCGTTGGAGTTTCCAATGCTATTTTCTAATACCCCGAATTATAATGTTGCTCTCTCACCTGGATACCTGCTAATGTTTAGTACTAAGCCGCCTCGTTACATTCTCCGCTGTCTCCTCCAACCTTAGGGTCTTTCGACCCCCAAAACAACAACAACAATTACAACACATCATTTTTATATCAAAACAACCACAGAGTCAAACAATACTCGAAACCCCACAAAGAGACAAGTTTACATTATTCATTTCCTTCAACTATTTCAAAAAATGTTTCACAATATTTCAAAATATCTTAAGGGTTCGAAAACAACCTAACCCCCTATCATTTTCCGAAAACAACTCATACCCAGTAGGTTTTACAAGTTTTTCTAAGACTAGAATGATTCATGCTTCAAGAGAGGGTTAATGGGGTTTTACCCCAAAACCATAGAGAAAAGACTCATCTCTAATACACAATGGCACACAATAATAAAGAAAGCCAAACTAAGTGATTTACCTCTTCTCAAGCCTTATCTTCGACTCTAAGAACTCAGAAATTGGTTAGCCGCTTCTCCTCTCTTTTATTTTCGAAAAAGTGACCCAATTCTCACTTGGGACCTCTATTTTAGGTTTTAGGTTTTCGTACTCTCACCCGGGCGAGAAAAGGCTCGCTTGTGCGAGAGCCCACGACTCAGGCAATGTTGTCTCCCCCAGGCGAGATTCATCCAGCCTCAACAGAACTCTCTCGCTTGAGCGAGAAATCCCTCGCCCAAGCGAAAATCTCTCATCCTCTGCAACCCTCTCTTGCTTAAGCGAGTACCCACTCACACAACCGAGAATACCAGAAAAATTCTGGGGAAAAACTCTGGGTCCCTCGCTTGGGCGAGACTCTCTCGCTCAAGCGAGAATCACCTAGTAATTTCAGATATCTTGGGTTTCACAAATCCAAGGAAATATAATTTTTAGGATGTTACAATCCTCTCCCCCTAAAAGAATTTTCGTCCCCGAAAATGAGACATACCTTGATCGAACAATTGCAGATACTCATGTCTAGTTCTACCTCCCAAGTAGCATCTCCCGCATCTACTTGACTCCATAGTACTTTTACCAACGGAATCTCTTTCCTAGGGATGGCAATATGGGCTTGGTCCGTCGGGCCATCCCGTTTTGATCGACATTTTTGGCAGGTCAGGCTAGAGATTTTAGCCTAAAATCCCATATTCAACCCGGTTTGGAAGCTCGTTTCTTAGACGGGTCAGGCTAGCCCGGCGGGCCAACATTAATATTGATTTATCATTTTAAGGTTACATGTGATTCCAATAATGTAGTCAATTTAATATTGCTTTCCAACCGAGCATTTTACATATACCGTGTGCAACCAATTTATTATTCATATATAACACATTTATGAGTAAATTACTTATTAATGTAATTTATATCATATACAATACAAAACATTTACATATTAGTGTTTAATTTATATCATATATCATATTTTGTTTAACTTAATTACATTTATCATTTTTTTGTTTAAAAGATTACACCTCTCATACATGGTTGATCAATGTAATGTATATTTATAAATTAAGGGTTTTTTGTAAGTGTAGAAAATAGAAGGATAACTTATGTAATTTCCCTAAAACGCATGAAATATCAGTGTAATTTAAACGTGTTATTGAAAAGAAAAAGAAAACCAAGCCAGCCTGCTGGCCTGCCAACCCGACCAAATATGGGTCGGGCTGGCATTTTGAGCCCTTTTAGCAATAAGGGCCGGGCCAACCCAGCCCATATTTTGGTGGGCCAAAGGCGGGCCGGACAGGGCCGGGTCGGGCTGGCCCGTTTTGCAACCCCTACTCTTTCCCACGCAACCTCTTGATACTCCAGTCCATAATCCTTACCGAAGGAGTTTGAAAGGTCAAATTTTCCTTCAACTGTATCCAATCCGGTTCGATAACATTTGATGGATTCCCGCTGCACATCCTCAATTGAGACACTGGAATACATTGTGAAGACTCGACAACAACGGTGGTAAAGCGATCTGATAAGCAACGGGACCAATCCTCTTCAAAATCTAATACGGTCCAATAAACCTCGGAGTAAGTTTTTGAGTTTTCAAGATCCTACCAATTCTTGTGATCGGAACCACCCTCATGAAGACATGGTCTCCCTTCTTAAACTCGATTGGCTTTCTCCGATTGTCATAGTAACTATTTTGTCTAATTTGGGTCGTTCTCATATTTTCTCTGATTTTCCTAATCTTCTCAGTTGTCTGTTGGACCACTTCCGGCCCCAATACCAAATTATCGTCGGTTTTAAACCAAGTGATCGGAGTTAGAGCTTCATAGAAGATATTGATGCTGAAGATGATCCTTTTTTTGGGATATCACTATCGCGTGAGAGCGGACCAATAACTACGAATGGTGATTTATATAGAAGAGATGATCATGATGAGGGGCTTTGGGTGAATGAAATTCTTACTGGAGAAGACAATAATATCACAAGCCAAAATCCATCAAAGAAGTGGAAAAAGTAGATGCAATCTTTGTATAAATATAACATAATTTTGTTTGTTTGTAATTAACACTTTACTTATATTAGTTTGTAATTTTATGCACTCAACAAAACTTAATTGGAATAATATTATTGGTTTGCATTTTGGTTTGATATTTTAATATTACAAACATAATTTAGCATTGTGTTAATGTGTTGTTCTAGCTTGAATATAGTAACTACTATGAATATGTTGTGTTGAGAGTCTGCTGGTTGAGAGTGTGTTGTGGATAGTTTGCTATTGAGAATAATTAACAGCGCATGCTAAGAGGAGATCTATCAAGCGCTGTGGTATTTGAAACATAAAATAACACATGGTAATAAGGTGTTGTTAATGTGAGCGCTGCATAAATATAGCATTGCATAAATAGTGGCTGCTTAAATAAGCGTTGTCATACGTAACATAAAAGACATCACTTTATATATCAAGCGCTGTCATACATAACTTATAAGACAACGCGTCATATACCATGCGCTGTCATACGTAACCTATAAGACACCGCATCATATACCATGCGTTGTCATACTAACATATATGACAACGCTACTACTTACTTACAAAGTGCGATGTGGTATACCATCAATACAACAACGCTACTTATAACATCCTCTGTTGAAAACTATTGTATTTTGTTATCTATTTATCATAAGACAACACTATTTGTAGTCCACACTGTTATATTTGACAATTGTATAACAATGCATTTATTAGGTTGTGTTGTTGTATATATGGTATACAATAGCGCCCGAAGAAGGGCGGTTAATGCATACCATATACTACTGCGGTCAAACAGACAGCGGACGAACATGGTGTCTTAAAGCCAAAATAAGCGCTATTGTTTGACGTATCTGGCGTAGTGTATCACATGTAAATTTGTATGATTAATGAATTACTATGTACAAGTTAAAAATATATACAAGGCATAGTGAATCTTTATTTACATCAGGAAACATGAGTGAGTGAAGAGGTAATTGGGATTGACTTGGACAAGTTGAGTCTTAAAAATGAGAAGTACTGTTTAGAACATGTACATAGTTGTGCTAGGGTAGGAAATGGTGTATTATCTTGGTATTCTCTCTAACTCTTTGGATGAGTTCAGTCACAACCTTGATTTTCATCAATCAAGTCCATAATAATTCTTTCAAAATTGACCTTCAACTCATCAGTGTCTTTGGCAATGCAACAAGGAAACCTTTTTTTTAATTTATCCAGAAGGTGCATAAATGATGTGAGAAGATAATTTTTTATGCATGGAAAATGCATGTTTATTACTCTTTTTCTACTTTTTTTTAAAGCATATAAGGATTGCATTGATTGATTTATTTTTTACTTTTTTGATAAATTATGATAACGTATGAAACGCTATATAGTATGACAATGTATGAAATACAATGTCAAATAAATTATTTTTGTGTTTTACATGATGCAAGAATAAGTAAATAGATATATGAATAATATATTATTTTTGTAAATTAAATGACATGCCAATATTTTAATTTTAACTCATATGAGTTAACAACATTATTTTTCTCAAAAAGCTAAGGAAAAGTAGTCTATACACTAAAAGGGTAAGATTTTCTATCAACACATTAATGTACATTATTCATGTTAGAAATATGAATGGTAATAAATTAATATCTTTTAAGGTGTATAGTTGTCCGTCCTAACGAGTGTCGCTTTCAAGAATCAAAATTTTGACTTTTTGGTCATCCTAAGGATCTAACGAGATCTTACACCATTATACCAATGACTTGTTGGTAAACCTAATTTTGTCATCACCCAGACAATACATTATTATACTTTATCTCAATAATTAAATCAAGTAATTAACTATTCTTCACAATTGCAATTAACATATCATTCCAATAATTATTTATTATGTACTATTTATTAGTACTAGGGTTAAACTTCGAAAAATCAATTTGAATGTTTCATTAAAAAATGATTTTTAATTAGAAATTTAGCTAACAAAATTGAATTTTAAATATTTAATTCAAAGAGACTATATAAATAAATGAAATTGGGAAAAGTAGAAGGGATATTTTTCATTTCCTTTAGAATTAAAAAGATAAAAACAAATTTCATTTGCATAGAGACAGGAGTCAGTATGGGACGGGTCGGAACTAATCGAATCATGCTTGATCCATATCTAAATTTAAATATTGCTCATGTCTTATTTTTAAATCCGACCATAAATTCAATAAGATTAGGTTATATTCAAGTCTGATCATAATTAAACCATACTGAAAGAGCAGTCGGGTAGATAGATGAGCTGGCCCTTTTATCCAAAAGCAAACTACCACATACATGGACCCCACCGTACCTTATAATCTCTTTATCTAATTGAAGTTTCCCATACCACCACAACCATTAGACATGTGTCACTTGACTATCACTTTTCACCGTTCGATTCTGCCGACGACCCACTCGAACGTCATCTCAGCCATCGACCAAGAATTCCATAACTTCCACGCAATAATTCCACTTTATCTATAAAAAATAATGATGTTTTAATTTAACTATATATATTTACTCCATTTGAAGAATCCGCAACTTTCTTTTGCATAAAGCATTTGGTGTTTTCTTTTCCATTATTGACTACAAAAACTGATCCTGAAGAGAATTGTTTTCGCTTTTGTTGTGTCTTCTGATTCTGAATCAAAGGAAAATCTAAATGGCTGAGATTTTAGCTAAAACAACGTTTGTTTTTTCATCTTGGCGTGAGAATAGACAACACTATAGTCAAAAGGTCTCATCCATGGTTTCTCATGTTCTCAGATCTTCATCATTTTCATCAGATTTTCGTGGCAAAAAACTTGTCTTTCGTGTCAATAGAGCAATACCCAACAAAGTCAACTCACAATTTCAAACTTCAACTCTATCTCAGGTGGGTATAGACCCCTTTTGGTCTTCATACCTAATGATATATATATAAATATTGTAAATTTAGTTCTTATTTGTGGAAGAATTAAGCCCTTTTAGTTGTGCAAATTTCTTTTTTTACTGAAAAAGTTTACAAAATCCTTTTTTAAAAGAAAAAAAGAGAAAAATTGAGTTTTCTGAGGGGCTTTCTTGAACTTTGTTTGTTTTTGGATGTTTGAAATATGATATTAAATGAAGTCTCACATTGTTTACTATTAAAATAGAATAGAGTATGATTGTTATATATTAGACTCAATTCTATTGTTTCAATGTGCACCAGATCTAAGTAGAAACACCCCGTAGGCACTTGGGCCCATGGGTGTGGGGCTGTTAATCATTGTTCTCTAATAATATCTCGCTAGCCGCTCATTACTCCCGTGTACGTAGGCACAATTTTCCGAACCTTTTACCAAACTCTCTTGCTTATTCTCTTCTATTTATTCTATGCACTTTATTTGATTACTTGTGGCAAATGTTGAGCAACTATGGCTTCTGCTACACCACCAATTTGTAATATTGGTGCTGTTATGGGATTTTTCAGATGTCCTTTAGAATAGGGAAAGCTTATAAATGGTGGGAAAAAGGGCTTCAATCCAACATGAGAGAAGTGACTTCAGCACAAGACCTAGTAGACTCACTATTAATGGCAGGGGACAAGTTAGTGGTTGTTGATTTCTTCTCTCCTGGTTGTGGTGGATGTAAAGCTCTTCATCCTAAGGTTTTAATCCTTCAATCTTTGGCTGATTCAGAAATCAACCCATGAAAGTTTCTTTGATTCAATGATTGACAAATATGTGTAAATGGTTCTGATGTTGCTTGTGTTTTGTTGATTTGGTATGACAGATATGTCAACTGGCAGAGATGAATCCTGTTATTCAGTTCCTTCAGGTGAACTATGAGGAGCATAAATCTATGTGTTATAGCCTTAATGTCCATGTTCTTCCCTTCTTCCGGTTCTACAGAGGGGCAAATGGTCGTTTATGCAGCTTTAGCTGCACCAATGCCACGGTTAGTGAAAATGATATGTGAATTATATTTCATATTTGGCTTAATGATATTATTTGTTTGATTATTTATCTAATTACATGTCTTAGCTTTTCTTGATTCATATGATGCATGTTTGAAACCTGGGTTGCAGTGTTTTAAATTGTGGCTGTCTATGAAGCACATATACAAATATGAGTATTGAATACGATACGTATCTGATATCCCGATATGTATTTTTTAAAATACATGATACGATATGTTCAGAGATACATGTATAAAATAGTAAAAAAATATTTAAAATATGACAAAATTATATGTGTAAATCAAAATATTCAAAGTAAAAAGTATAATGGAAATTGCAAATCATTATCCTCCATTAGTGTTTGCCTTCATTAGTGTTTGCCTTCATTAGTGTTTGCCTTTAAATAAGTTGGTATTTTCATTGATTATTGGGATTGTTTGATTAAAACGTATCATATATATACTAGTTTTTTGTTGAAAAAGTTTCATATACGTATCCTATCTATCATAGTTTTTGTTGAAAAAGTTTCAGATACGTATCCTATCTATCCTAGTTTTTTGTTCAAAACGTTTCAAATATGTATCTTAATATGTTTTTTACTTTTTACTTTTGGATACTCTACAGACACGTATCCATGATGTCGGGTACGTGTCCGACACCGATACGTGAAGGAGTTTCACGTATCCGTGCTTCAGAGGTGGCTGTGTAAGTGATTGCGGTAACGGTTGTGGTTATTGTGATTGTAGTCGGCCGTTGCGATGCGGATTGCAGTTGTCGCGGTGTGAATTATTTTGCAATTAAAACAATATTTTTGAATCTGATGCGGCCCGATGTGGTCCAAATGCGGTCCGATACGGTCCGCAATTTAAATTAGTGTCGGGTACAATAGCTATTCTTATTATTTAACCCCTTTATTGTTCATTGTTTATTTTTAGCACTTTAGGATTTATCTGAGGACTGAACTTAACCAATGATGCTTAAATGCAAAATTTTCCTGTAGGATTGCTCATTTACTCTGTTGACTCATGCTACTGATAGATAACTTGTTAATAACAGCTTTGGAAAATAACATAGTTTTATATAATTATAGATCAAGAAGTTTAAAGATGCATTGGCCAAACACACTCCAGATAGAAGCAGCTTGGGCCCAACCAAAGGGTTAGAGGAAAAAGAGCTCCTAGCTCTATCTGCCAACAAAGATCTTTCCTTCACATACAAACCGAAATCAGTTGAACCTGCCCTTTCCCTAGAACTTGAAGTGTCGGCCGCCGAAGCAGCACGGGCTCTTCCTTTATCAGAGCCTCTTCCTTTACCTGTATTGACCCCCAATTCTGTTATCTCCAAAGAGAGAACCCTGGCCACTGCTGGGATATGATTAACATGGTTGGTTTTCAGTTGAGAAAAATGAGTTTCGAAGAATGGAAAAGCAAAACGTTCTTACTTTTCAAACTACGGTTTTGAGCCCAAAGTAGAACTTTACCATGTATGAGTTATGAGTTTTCTCTCTAGGATTGGGGAGTGCAAACTGTAAAACAAACATAACCACTATGCAGTATGTTGGGTTTGGTGTATATCTTCACGGAGTATATTTGTTAGAATGAAGATATCATTGAATTTTGTTTGTATTCCTCCTAGAGACAGTGGGAGTGGGATTTGTGAGTTTTTTAATCAAAGTGTTGCCAATATTAAGGGAACAAAGATCCTCTCCAGAGAGAAGTTATTGGTTTTCTTTTTGTTTTCAACAGTAAAAATGTTATTTCATTGTAATAATAAAAAATATATAAATGTGTAATAGGAGGTTGTATTTCTGTTTATTTTTAAGCCGGAAAGGATTACTCATATTAGGGATATCAGCTGTGGGTTGCTCTTTTAGTGTGTTTAATGAGTCTTTCCCCACTGTTGTAAAATCAATACCACTATTCAGCAATAGATAATTTGATTCGTGTTCTATTTTTGAATCAATATATTTCTTCTGATTTATTTCTCCCCGTTAAAAGGGTTATCTTTGAAGTGTGGTTCCAAGGCCATATTTTTGGTTTGGTGGAATGTAATGGGATGAGGCATTACACCAAGTACACGTGAAAAATGGCTTAATTTGTTCGGTTTAGCTCTTGGGTTTTCAAATATTTTGCTTTTAATCTTTGAACTATTTCTTATTTATAAATAAACAGTGTGGGTCAATTTATCCTAGTTATTCTGTGTCAAATAATTTTAAATTATAATTATAATTTAATTGAACTTTTATACTGGTTGAGTTATGATAAAGTCATTTTCTTTAAGTCAAACTATTAATCATATTGTCCCCGAGATAAACAATCAAGTTCTCTATTTAATATGATTTAAAAACCACTTTATATCGTCTCATTCAAAGAAAGAGGGAGAAGAAAGTCGGAAATGCTTCGACAGAAAGAAGAAAAGTTGAGAAAATGTGTGTCAAATAGTGTAATTTTTCTGAGTGGGGAACACCACCTCTATTTATAGACTGAAAATCCAACTACCATTTTGATTTGACAACCATTAAAATGATCCTATAAAAAGTGGGCGATGGATACTACAACCTAGAAAGTGAACCGATCGATTTGACTAGGTATATAAGATTGCAAGCATGCATTGTTATATTGGGAAGATGGAAATACAACATGCATCATTATGATTGTTTTGATGAGGACAAAGTGAAGACAAAGAGAAGTCAAAGAAAGGACAAGTATAAGACAAAGCAAGCTTGAAGACATGTGCAACTCAACAAACAACAAGGTCAAGACTCAACATCACTGGAGTAGATCTGGGCTTAGAGTTTTATATTTCTAGAGTCTATGTTTGATTGGGTAGAGTCTAGGCTAGGTGAACCTAGAATGGAAGTCTCACAAAATTTAAAATTGAATATAATTAATCTAACTAAAATGAGACTTGCATACATTCATACATGATTTACATGCTCATGTATTTACATATGATAACATGATTTTAAGTGCATCAAAATTGAATATATCCGATGTATTTTCAAAATCATGTATCATGCATATACACAGCATGTAGAAGGTCCATCGTGCATCAAGAAAACACTTTTTAACACAGTTAATTGATTACAACTTGTGTTAATCGATTAAATGAACTAGGGAACTACTTAATCGATTAAGTATGGGATTAATCGATTAAGTAGAGTTACATTAGCTGAAATCTTGAATTTCTAACTGTCGTTAATCGATTAAGTGACGATTTAATTGATTAACAACAATAAAAGTTTGTAGAATTCTCGGAGCTTATCTTTCATATCATTGGAGAGAGGTTCTTGATGTGTGAAAAAGATTCTTTAAGTTTTCTTGCATTGCATAAGAGAGATAAGATAGTCAAGAATTATCATTTTTGGGCTTAATCCTTCATATTCTTTTTGAAAGAAAAACCAAGCATTAATCACACATAGTTCTTTGATTCTTGGTGAGATTTATTGGTTGGGTTCTTAGTGCTTTTACAGTGTCATATTTGCACATCTTAGGTGCTTTTGTAACCTGAGCAAATTGACGATTTTTGTGAGAAAATCCTAGGTGTTGTTAGGTTGTAATCTTCTGAGAAAATCCTAGCTGAGATTAGGTGGTGATCTTCACCTTTACAAGGGTCTTGGTAGGGAGTGAATATTCGGCTGGGGCTATACCGTGAGTAGGTGAGGATTATCCGATAGAGGCGGGTTGAAGGTCAAACCGAAGGGAGGGACTCTAGGACCAAGAAGAGAGCATTTGTAAAGTTTATTTGAACGATTGTTTTGTAAAACATTATTCAAATAGTGAAGAAAATCTCCCAAGATCATAAGGGGATGCCTGAATGTAGTTTGCAAGTGGACCCGCAAACGAACCAGGATAAAATCATTGTCTCAAGTTTTCTAGGTTCCTTATCTCTTTACTTTTCAATCATATTGTGCATTATATGTTTAATTGATTTACTTATTGAATTTAGTGCATGTTCTTGATTCTGTTTATTACATTGGCATAAATTCTTTGAGTAGATTGTATTTGTTCTTGATTGAAAGTGTTGTAACAATGGCAATGGGCGGGTCGGAGTCGGGTATGTGCTTACCCAAACCCGAACTCGAAATCCAAAACCCGAACCCGAATTAAGCGAGGTTGGAAACAATGATACCATCCCCGAACTCGTCGGGTTTCGGGTAACCCGAACCCGAAAAAAACCCGAAAAACCTATACTTTTATATATAGTTTATTTATATATATATGTATGCAATTTATATATGTATAGCTTATATATATATATAGATATATATATATGAAATTTATACATATATAGCATATACATATATATGTGTGTGAAATTTATATATATATATATATATATAGCTTTATGTATGTATTTATATGTAATTTTATAGTTTTACATATATTAATCGGGTTCGGGCTTGATATTGTTAATACCAAACCTAAACCCGAACCCGAAATTTGAACTCGGGTAAAACCCGAACCCGAACCCAAACCCATTCACATCGGGTTTTCCCCATTATATTCGGGTTGGGTTCGGGCGGGTACCTGCGGGTTCGGTTTTCATTGCCATCCCTAGTTGTAACGTTTATTGCAAGAAAGCTGATTTTCCAAGAACGCAAGAATCAAGTTAATCGATTAAACATGTCTTTAATCGATTAATAGAAGATCGATTTAATCGATTAAGATAATCTTTACTCGATTAAACTGGGTTTATTTTAGAATTTCTCATTTAGCGCAAAAAGTTTTAATTGCTTCCGCGCACACCTATTCCCCCCCCCTATGTGTTATTTGTTCTGTGGGATACCCAAAAAGTGGTATCAAAGCTAGTATGTGAGTGCTAGATTAACCGCTTAGATCGTTAATCCTAGGCAAATATTACCATGGGTTCCACTAACCCTTTTGGCGGTGATGGCGCATCCATCATCCGCCCTCCGGTTCTCAGTGGTGAGGGGTACGCCTACTGGAAGATTAGAATGAGAATATTCATAGAAGCCATTGATATGGACATTTGGGATGTCGTACAATATGGACCTCATATTCCACTATACTTGGTGGAAGGAGAAACCAAGAAGTCTATTTACCATTGAGGAAAAGAGGAAAGTGCAGCTTGATTTGAAAGCTAAAAATATTATTACTTCTGCACTTTCATACGATGAGTTCTTTAGGGTTTCTCAATGCTTGAGTGCCAAGGAAATGTGTGATACTTTACAAGTAACCCATGAAAGCACTAGTGAGGTCAAGCGCGCTAGATTAAATGCATTATCACATGAGTATGAATTATTTCACATGTTTCCACATGAATCTATTTGTGATATGTAAAAGCGATTTACTCACATTGTTAACCATCTTGTTGCATTAGATAAAGTGTTTTCTATTGGTGAATTAACTAACAATGTTTTGAGATGTCTTGATAGGAAATATCAACCAAAAGTGACGGCAATAATGGAATAAAAAATGTGGATTCTATGTCACTCGCAACACTATTCGGTAAACTTCAAGAACACGAGATGGAACTACAACTCTTGACACTCCATGAACAAACGGACGAGAATGTACGAAGAATCTCCTTCAAAGCTACAAAGTCACATTCAAAAAGTTAAGAAGTGAGAAGTGATCATGAAGAGTCTAATTCTGACATCGATGATGAATCTGTTTCCCACCTTGTCAACAAATTCAGAAAGTTCTTAAGAAAGAAGGGTGGATTCAAAAAGTTTCACAAGGAAGATGTAAAAGACTCAATCAAGAAGAGCAAGAATACCAAAGACAACACATATTGCCATGAGTGTGGGAAAGTGGGCCACATGAAGTACACATGTCCTACTTATCTCAAGAGAATTGAGCATAGAAATAAGAAAGACTCTCGGGACATCAAAGCGAATGAGGCATATATCATTTGGCATGAACCCAAAGAGGACACTACTTCAACAAGCACCTTGGAAGATGAAGAATCGAGCAAAATGTGCTTAATGGTTCAAAATCTGAACTCTTGCCAAGAAAGTGAGCAAGATGAATCTAGTGAGGTAAACTCTTCCGATTCTAGTTCTAATTCCGACAATTCTCCCTCGTATGATATAACTTATGGTGCATATGTGAAATGCATGAAGAACTTAAAAAGTTAGCTAAAAAGTATATGAGTAAGAAAAAGTTAATTCTTTAGCATGAAAAGAAAATTTATGAATTGCAATCTTTGATTGATGAGTTTAATCTTGAGAACGAAACCTTAGTTGTTACATATACTAACTCTTCATCAAATTGTACTACTAACTTAATTGAGACTCCTACATGTGAAAATTGTAATGTTTTAAATGCTGAAAATTCTGTTTTGAAGAACAAAATTTGAAAGTTCACATATAGAAGTCACAACTTAAACAATCTGCTTGCTGCATCTAGAAATGTTGGTAACTGATCTGGTCTAGGCTACATGCATGCTAAGAAATCGAAGTCAAATATGAATCAAGTAGCTTATACTAAAATGTCACATCAAAAATTGTCTACTTGGTTTTATCGTGGCTTACATGGACATACTTCTATTTCTTGCAATGTTAGAATACATGGTATTCCTAGTGGACAATATCTGTGGATTCAAAAGGGACAAGTTCCCTTGGTTACTAACAAGAAGGGACCCAACATAAATTGGGTACACAAGACATGCAAGTAAGTTTGTTTTGGAGGTGTGCCTGAGGACATATGAACATCAAATCATACTTGCAAAGAAGATGTTCTAGGCACATAATAGATGAGAAGATCAAGCTTCATTGACTCATCACCTAAGGAAAATAAAATGTCACTTATATACAAAACTGCTAAAGCAAATGCTTAAGGTTAGGAATCTTGTGCTTCAAAGGTAATAAGGTATCTTTTCTAACTTTAAGTATTAAATATGTTGAAGTGACAAAGTGATATTATAAGTTCCATAAAATGCTATAATGTTAAATACCCAAAATCTTGTATGAGGCCAAAATTATATCTCTAGGATATGCTATTCATAAAAAGTTAAAACATATCAAATCTTATGATTCAGACCAAATGACCAATATTTTAGAAAAGCCCTTTCATTGTTTAAATTTGCTAAGCCATCCCCAAGAAAGGAGAGGAAAAATATTTGTATCTTTTTGTAGGTGTATTGCTATAAAAGATGAGAAAGGAAAAATTCAAGAACTTGAAGAAAGGCTAAAGAAGACGTAACATATGGCAGCATTCTAATATCGTATATTATGTTCGATATAAGTGCTAAATGTTTGCATGTATACTAGATGCCTATGTAATCCTAAAATATCACAATAGCAAAATAAATGTCTGCTTTCTTGATTATACATGCTTTTGTGTGTTTTTGGCTCTGGTCTTGTCTGCTTTCAGTTTTTAGGATAGGCTCTTTCTAGTTGCATCTTAGCAAACTCTTAAAGTACTCCGAATTGTGCCAAAATCTGTCTCTGTGACTTTTTAATCGATTGATATGTGCTTTAATCAATTCCCTCATAATTTTCAAATGGAATTAATTGATTGTATATTCCCTTAATCGATTGCCTGGGCTAAATTTTTAAAAAATAATCGATTGACAAAGGTCTTCATCAATTAACTGGACAAATTTTGTGTCCAAAGGCCCAATTAATCAATTAAATACATTTTAATCGATTAAGTGGAAAACTTCACACCAATCATGCATATTTTTTCAAGCCCGTTAATCGATTAAAAACCCTCTTAATCCATTAAATACAACAACATGACAGATTCAAGTACATTTTGGGTCTATGGCGTTTCAAAACCTCTCCTCACAATCTCCATCTTCTTCCCCCAAATCGTTTTTGCCCTTGTTGTTCTTAAAAATCATCACAAAGCTTTCTCCTCTAACTCCTTTCCTCCTATTGATCTCCATTGCACCACCTCTGCCCAAAATCTCAACACATTTTGTTTTCCCTCTTTCAAAACCCTAAGTGAGTTTTCTGAAATTAATCGATTAATATGAGTGAAGGAAGACATAAACATGTCAAAAGCATTGCAAATCGTGGCCCGTTTCAAAATAAGTGTGTAAGGGAACCTGGGTCATCATCTAGACCGAATTCTGCTTCTATTTCAGACTTGTTCTATGCTGAAAACCTTCATGCAGAGAGACTGGCTAAGTTTCTGAGCCGAAAGCCGACTTACATTCGGTACGTAAACATGACTTGGTTAGCCGAGGAAGGATTCATATTTGCGCATGAGTTGGAGGTTCAAGGGGCCACATGGTTCTTTGGAGTTGCAGGGCTGTGTTTATCCTTCACTAATTATAGAGTTCTATGTGAACTTTCAACATAAGAATGGTGAGTACATAAGTCTTGTAAATTGGAAGCTAATTGTGCTTAACGCTGAGTTGTTTTTGGTTGTCGGTGGGTTGGCAAGTAGTGCCGCACCTCTTGGTGATTGCAATAACAATAAATGGAGTGATTTTGACTCCACTAGTATGTATATCTCGTGCCTAAGAGGTCCTCACTATTTTTTTGCTGGAGAACTGACAAAGGCTGGATCTTTGTTAGTAGAGTATAGGCTACTGCATTACTTGATTGCGAACATCCTGGTTTAGCGCAACACTAACCACGTGCAACCAACGATAAATGATTTGAAGTTGATGTTTGCAATCAAGGAAGACATTCTGGTTAACTGGCCTTCAGATATTTTGAAGGTTATGGATGGGATAACAAAGTCGTCATCTATATTGCTTGCATATGGGATATTCATCTCCCGTGTCATTGATCATCTAGACATTGACACATCTGATGTGGGGAAGCTGGTTATGATTCCCCGCGAGCATTAAATTGGTGAATTCCTGATCCACAAGATGAGCATATACAAACATAATAATGAGTGGATGTATTAGGAAGATCATAGAACAACTGTTGATCTAGACCTATTGGATGAGGATGTGAATGTTACCCAAGGTGAGCAGATCCCTGAGCATTAAGTTGAGGCATCAGATATGCCTCAAGGACCTTCGTTTGGGTTGGCTCACTTGGACACCATGGAACAACGCTTAAATGAGCGTATTGATGAGATTATGGATGAGTTCCATCGGCAAGAACAGTTGAACCAGAACTAGTTTGAGCAGCTCACTACGCTTAGGTGTGTTGGTCTATGTATTTTGGGTCTTTGTTTTGTATGTTTATGTTTTGGACTTTGAAGTGTAATAGTTTCACATGTGTAATGAATATCAATGCTTCGTTTAAAATTGTGCACTTGCTTATCTTACAAATTATGTTATGTTGTTTAATGAATGTTAAATTGTTGATGATTATTTTGCATTGATCTGTATGTTGAATGTCTGCTTAACTTGCCTCTGATAAGCTTGCATAACATCGTATGAAATCAACATTTTTGTTGTCTGGAACTGCACTTAATCGATAAAAACATAGACTTAATCGATTAAGTCACATGCAAAAATCTATGTCTTTGCAATTTTAAAGTGTTTAATCGATTAAGACACATAGTTAACCGATTAAACACAAAGATTTTTTTTTTAAATTTCTCTTTATTTATTTCTTTTGGCTATATACTTAATTTTAAATCATTGCTTTTTGATCATGCCAAAAGGGGGACAAAGTTGTTGTTTGAGTTTTACAGATTGCATATATATGCTTTCCACCTAACTAATGGAAGAAAAATGGTGAATCTTATACACCACCTCATGCGAGGATTGAGGGGGAGATTAGATTTAGGGGGAGCAACACATCTATGTTCATAGCAATCACAAAACTAAGTTGATTGTCAATAAGCCATCAAACAAAGATAAATACAAATGCTTATCCAAGATCATAATGGTTTGTCTTATGATCTATAATGGTTTGTCATCATCAAAAAGGGGACATTGAGATTGCAAGCCTGCATCATTACATTGGGGAGATGGAAATGCAGCAAGCATCACTATGATTGTTTTGATGAAGACAAAGTGAAGACAAAGTAAAGACAAAGAGAAGTCAAAAAAAGGACAAGGATAAGACAAAGCAAGCTTGAAGACATATGCAACTCAACAAACAACAAGGTTAAGAATCAACATCACTCAAGTAGACTTGGGCTTAGAGTTTTATATTTCTAGAGTCTATTTTTGATTGGGTAGAGTCTAGGCTAGGTGAACCTAGAATGGAAGTCTCACAAAGTCTAAAATTGAATATAACTAATCTAACTAAAATGAGACTTGCATACATTCATTCATGACTCACATCCTCATGCATTTACATATGATAACATGATTTTAAGTGCATCATATCCCATGTATTTTAAAAATCATGTATCATGCATATACACATCATGTAGAAGGTTCATCATGCATCAAGAAAACACTTTTAAACACAGTTAATCGATTACAACTTGTGTTAATCGATTAAATGAACTAGGGATCTACTTAATCGATTAAATATGGGACTAATCGATTAAATAGAGTTACAGTAGCTGAAATCTTGGATTTCTAACTGTCGTTAATCGATTAAGTGACGATTTAATCGATTAACAGCAATAAAAACAGTTACCTATAAATGCTCACTTTTCCCAAATGTTAATAAGTTTTTAGTTTTTGAAATTTCAAAAGTGTGTAGAATTCTCTGAGCTTATCTTTCATATCATTAGAGAGGTTCTTGTTGTGGGAAAAAGATTCTTTAAGTTTTCTTGCATTGCATAAGAGAGATAGGATAGTTAAGAATTATCCTTTTTGGGCTTAATCTTTCATATTGTTTTTGAAAGAAAAACCAAGCATTAATCACAGATAGTTCTTTGAGTCTTTGTGAGATTTCTTGGTTGGGTTCTTAGTGCTTTTAGAGTTTCATATTTGCACATCTTAGGTGCTTTTGTAACTTGAGCAAATTGACTATTTTTGTGAGAAAATCCTAGTTGCAGTTAGTTTGTAATCTTATGAGAAAATCCTAGTTGAGGTTAGGTGATGATCTTCACCTTTACAAGGGTCTTGGTAGGGAGTGAACATTCGGCTGGGGCTATACCGTGAGTAGGTGAAGATTATCCGAAAAAGGCGGGTTGAAGGTCAAACCGAAGAGAGGGACTCAAGGACCAAGAAGGGAGCATTTGTAAAGTTTATTTGAACGATTGTTTTGTAAAACATTATTCAAATAGTGAAGAAAATCTCCCAAGATCAGAAGGGGAGGTCTGGTTGTAGTTTGAAAGTGGACCTGTAAATGAACCAGGATAAAATCATCTTCTCAAGTTTTCTTGATCCCTTATCTCTTTACTTTTCAATCATATTGTGTATTATAGGTTTAATTGATTTACTTATTGAATTTAGTGCATGTTCTTGATTTTGTTTATTACATTGACATAAATTTTTTGAGTAGATTGTATTTGTTCTTGATTGAAAGTGTTGTAACGTTTCTTGCAAGAAAGCTGATTTTCCAAGAACGCAAGAATCAAGTTAATCAATTAAACTCGTCTTTAATCAATTAATAGAAAATCGATTTAATCGATTAAGAGAATATTTAATCGATTAAACTGAGCTTATTTTAGAATTTCTCATTTACCGCAAAAAAGTATTAATTGCTTTCGCGCACACTTATTCCCCCCCCCCTCTAGGTGTTGTTTGTTCTGTGGTATACCGAATAGTATTTACTTATCTCTTCGACGTGGATTATGTGTGGTTTCTAGAATAACTTTTTTTCTAAAGAAAAAAATATCAAGCTCAACCCAAACACGAACATCTTGGGGCACCTATTGCGACATAGGAGGTGGTGGTGGTGCATGCGCATGTGTGGAGGGGTTATGGTGGCATATGTCTTCTCTCACCAAAAAGCCCTTATACATCTTGGGGCACCCATTGTGAAAGATTTGGAGTTTTAACACCACAAAGAGCTCAAATGCTCATTTTTTTCGAACAATCTCCGACTTAAAATTAAAAAATGACTTCAATGAATTTCCGGGATTTCTAGAATATTATGCATAAATAAATGTGTCGCACGAGTTGAACCTTTCATAGTAAGTAATCAGTAATTAAAATTGTAGACCACATCGCGTGATGCAACCATAATGTTGCGGTTGTGGTAACTACCGCAACCGATTCTCAAAGTAATTGCGGTGAGACTACAATCAGGCCACAATGCAATCGCATCGGGCCGCACATGTCCGCGTTGGTTTCATAAATATTTCTTTACTTACCAAATAATTCACACCACAATTTGCATTGTAATGACTACAATCACGACCATAACCGCAATTTATAACACTTTAAGTAACATTCATAGTTTACTAGAGTGACTCGTAGTCTTGAACTCTATCTTCCACATCAAACCACATACAATATTTTCAAGAGTGTATTTTGTAAAGCCCGTGTGTCAAATATCATGCACATCCATCCAAGTATAGTGAACACTCTAGAAATTTATGCCCCATAATTTTATAGGAAGCGGCTTCTACTTTCACATTCACATACGTGAGTCTGTCAAGAATACTCATGTAGTCTGTTATTTATATAGCTTGCAACATAGGTGAGTCTATCAGTCTCAAAATTCCCACAAATTAGCTGTATGTCCCAATTCTTATACCCCAAAAAGAAACAGAGAGAAGTTGACCGAAAATACTTCTGTAGATAAAAAGGAGAGAGAAATAATAAGTCGAGGAATGCACTCAACTTGGGACAAGAAAAAATGAAGGGATGAGACCTCTATTTATAGCATGAGTTTTTATCCAAGTTCCTCCTCTTGGGTATACCACAAAACAAATAACACCTAGAGGAGGGGTGAATAGGTGTAAGCGGAAGAAAATTAACACTTTTTGCGGCAAATGAAAAATTCTGAAATATTCACTGTTTAATCGATTATTACTTCTCTTAATCGATTAACTAGTGTTGTGATTAATCGATTAACAACAGGTTTAATCAATTGACCTAATTCTTGCTGTAATTAAAAAATAGTTTTCTTGAGCGAAACGATACAACGTTTTCAATCAAAAACATTAGGAATCAACTTAAAGAATTTATGCCAATATGTTTAACAAAAACAGAACATGCACTAAAATCAGTAAGTAAATCAACTAAACCATGTAAAGCGTAAAAGAGTTGAAAATTAAAGAGATAAGGATCAAGAAAATTGAGACGACGATCTTTTATCCTAGTTCGTTTGCGCGTGTACTTGCAAACTACACTCAGGCCTCCCATTCTGATCTTGAGAGATTTTCTTCACTATTTGAATAATGTTTTTACAAAACAATCATTCAAATAAACTTCAGAAATGCTCCCTTATTGGCCCTAGAGTCTCTCACGTCGGTTTGACCTTCAACCTACCTCTTTCGGATAATCCTCACCTACTCATAGTACAGCCTCAACCGATGATCACTCCCTACCAAACCATTGTAAAGGTCAATATGACAACCTAACTGCTGCTAGTATTTCTTACCAAAAATCATATAACTATCCAAGTTACAATGCACCTAAAGTTTGCGGATATACAAACAATAAAAACACTAAAAACCCAGCCTCGAAATCTCACAAAGACTCAAACAAACTATGTGTGGTTAAGCTTGGTTTTCCAAAATGAATGTGAAAGTTTAAGCACAAAGGATAATCCTCAACTATCCCATATCTCTCTTGTGAAACAAGAAAACTAACAACTTTTTCTCACAACAAGAAACTCTCCCAAATGATATGTAAGTTAAGTTCAGAGAAATCTACAATCTTTTGAATTTTCAATATGACTAACTTGTGAACACATGGGAAAAATCATCTTTTATACAAAACTGTTTTCAGATGGACTTAATCGATTAAACTGCAGCTTAATCGACTAACTATCCTAAGAAAACCAATATTACAGCTACTGTAACTCCATTTAATCGATTAATATCATACTTAATCGATTAACGAGTTTTCATGTTCTTTTAATTGATTAACACAAGTTGTAATTGATTAATTGTGTTAAAAAGTATTTTCTTCATGCATGATGAACCTTCTACATGTTGTGTATATGCATGATACATGACTTTGAAGATATATGTGATACATTCAATTTGATGCACTATAATCATGTTATCATATATGAATGCATGAGCATAATTTTATAGCATGTGACTCATGTACACAACTTGTTATTACCTATTGAACTTATTTCTTGGAATCTCCAATCAGTTAGGTCGATTTACCATCGTGAGTGATCATCGTTCTAAGGGCAATAGTCCCAAACTCTTAGAAGTATTATGAACTTTCTCTTTAGCTAATCATTTCGTCAAAGGATCTGCTAAGTTATTCTCAATGCATACATGATTCACTATAATAGCTCATGTTGAAAGTAACTCTCTTTTTGACCTAGTAATATTTATACTAATGATTATCTCTTTATTTTCATTGAAGTGAGCATCGTTAGACTCAATGATCACTTTTGCGTTAATGTCATAAAACCTATACGCCTTGTTGTTTACAACATAACAAATGAACACACATTCATAGGCTCTACTTGCGAGTTTAACTCTCTCGGGGTTTAGTATCTGGACATAAGCCATACAACCTCAAGTTCTCAAATAAAACAAGTTTAGTTGTCTATTCTTAAAGATGTCATATGTGGATATTTTGCTTTTGCCCTTGGGGGCTCTACTTAGCACATAGCCAGTTAATAGAATTTCACCCTACCAAGAGGGTGTTGCACGAGAACAACACATAATAGTTACAACTAATTCACTTAATGCTCTATTCTTTCTTTCAGTTTTACCATTCATTTTAGTTGAATAGGGTGTAGTTATTTCATGACTAATACCATTCAATTTATAAATATCATTAAACATGCTAGAATCATACTCAGTTTATGTATCGCTTCTAAGTTTCTTTATTTTCTTATTGAGTTGATTCTCAATTTTAGTCATATAAAACTTAAACATGCCAAAGGCTTCACTTTTATTTTAGTAAGATATACACATGTAAAGTTAGAGCAATCATCAATAAAAGTGATAAAATAGCGTTGACCACTTCTAGTTAATGTCCCATCTAATTCACATCTATCGGAATGTATCACAATTTTTAAAATCATTCTTAGATAACTTTGGAATTAAACATAAGCTACTCAAGTTTGAAATTGCATATTTGTTAATATGACAAAGTCTAGCATGCCAAATATTAAAATTAAACAACATGTAAACTGAATTGAAAATTCTATTAATCAAAACAACAACATTTAATTTAAATATGCTATCAGTGGTGTGCCATATTCCTACAAATATCGCTTACCCATGCCTAGCATTTCAATTTTTAAGCATAAATATGGACATGCTAACGCTGACTTTGTGAAAAAGATACATGAACAAGTGAATTCTCAAGTTCAGAAGAGAGATGCTAGCTATGTGAAGCAAGGAAAAAAGGGAAGAAAAAAAGTGTTATTTGAGTCTAATGATTGCGTGTGGGTACATTTCAGGAATGAAAGATTTCCAACTCTAGGAAACGCCCTTCCCAAAAAGGTGGGGATGATGTCGACATGGACAAGGACAAGGAAAACTAAGAACTCCAAAACTTAGGAGGGTTTATGGCAATGCCAAGAAAAAGAATGGTCAAAAAGGAATTACCATAAGTCATGACATTCCTTATCAAAGCTCAACCGAAGGAAGAAGACTTGGAGCCAAGGGTCGTACTATGTATTAAAGAGTGGAAGGATATCACTTGCTATTAAAGAGTCAAGAGACATTCCTTGTCTTCCCATATGTAAACTTCAGCTCCATATTACCAGTTTCAGAAACAACAGTAGTGTTGGAATCACACATCATCACTTTCTTGTCATCAACATTCATGTATGTTTTGAACATAGCATGACCATATCAGACATGACAGGAGGCACCTGTATATACCCACCACCGATGAGATCCTCCAACCATATTAATCTCATATAACACAGCCACAAGTGGCTCATCAATCATGTTGGCTTGTGGAGGACAATCCATTGGTTTATTCTTGCACTTGTGTGTCATATGACTTGGCTTCCCATATTTGAAGCAAATCAACAAATAGCAGAGTCATTCTCAACAGTTGGTTCGGCATATTAGACCTTTTGGGGTTCCAATTCTTGTTGCAACTAGTGTTCTTAGTCATATTTGCATTGCGGTTCTGATTCTTAAAATTGTTACCAGTAGGCTTCATAACCGCACATGAGAATTTATTCTTAGTGCTATTGTTGGAGACATCCAGTACACGATCTCTATGATCTTGTCTATGAGACTCTTCTTCAATGCGGAGATGAGTGATCAAAGATTCCAAATAAAATTCTTTGGTCTTGTGCCTAAGAAGATTTTAGAAGTCCTTCCAGCCATCAGGAAGTTTGTCAATAATTATAGCCACTTGAAATTGCTCATCTAGGGGCATACCCTCATAAATGATTTCATGATCAATTCTCTATATCTCATTGAAATGTTACTCTACTAACTTATCATCAATCATCTGATATTTGAGTTAACAACTAACAACATACATTTTAGTCTCAACTTCCTCAGTATCATGTTTTCTTTAAGTGCATACCATATTAATTTGACAGAGTTGTATGGACTGTAGTAAACATGGAGATGATCAGACAACTCATTCAGGATTAAATTCTTACGTAGGTAATCATTTTCATTCCAGAGAGCTATGTCAATAGGCATTTTATCATTCTCCTATTTTTCAGCTTTTTTCAGCATCAATGGACATCATTTTTCAGAACGTGCACAACTTTTATCATGATGAGAAATAATTTCATATTATTTTGCCACCGTTTGAAATTAGTCTCATCAAAACTAAATGGTTTGTTAAGGTCAAAACTATCCACTACAGTAATATTATTTGTGAATGCCATTACAGCAAGAAACGTCTTAAAATTGTTTTTTATGTAGCTTGAATAATTATAAATGGGAAATAATACAAAATGTAATCCTTATGATCTTTCACTATAAATAGTACACAATTCTCAAGTGTTTTATTATATGAAAACTTAGAAAACACTTGAATGCAACTTCCGAAAAATTCTGAAAGTTAAAATCTCAAAGTTGCAAGAACAAAGTGTATGAGAGTTTGTGAAAGTATATGAAAGTTGTTCTGAAATTTCGTGTACGAATTTGGGAGCCTAAGTGCCTTTAAATAGGCTTCCAACCAACCATCATGCCCTAAGAGAAGGTAGAAGTCGATTGGAATGAAATTCATTCGTTTTGGATGAAAGTTATTCAGTTTGGATTTGAAAATCTTGTGTAACAACTCTCACTTACCGATTACTGCACTGGGTAACCGATTACCTAAATGTTTTGTCCAAATGGGTAATAAGTTACTCTCATTGAGTAATTGGTTACTCTAAGTTGAAATTGTGGGATAACATATTACTTAGTACGAGTAATTTTATTTAGTTGAAGTAACTTGTTACCCAGATCGAGTAACTATCACTTAAATTTTTTGAAATTAGGTTCAATTGACTTTAAGTTTCATTATAAATCAAAGGGAGTTTCACATGAGCATTATGACTAATCACAATTAAAGGCTTTATGATAAAAGTACTTATCTTAGAAGACTAAATAAAAGTCGTCCTTTGAATGCTTGTCTTCTATGTTAGGTCTTCTTCTTTTTGTTCTTTTTTTTGGTGATTTTGGTATATTCATCAAAACCGTATCAAAGTCAATAACAAGATATTCTTCAGAATCTTCCCTTTTTGATGACGACAAGGCAAATATTTTATATTTGACTATGCCATTTATTCCAACACATCTTATCGTCTAGATTTTTCTAGTTAACTTGGATGGTCCATAGCTGTTTTGCACTAATAGCGTCACTATAGTTAGAGATGAGATGAATATCAACATGAGGAAAAGTACAGACATTTGGACATACTTACTTTATCTACTTGAGGAAAAGTATGAAATTTGGAATAGAGAAGATAAAATTATTCATAATTCATGTAAATCTAAGAAAATTAAATACATCTAACTTTATTCATTAAAGCTAAAGGATTTAGATGAATAACTTTTGTAATAGGTTGATGAAATCCATCCATTATATATAATATATATGAATATTTATGGATATATCTATTTAGATGAATATTCAATCCATCCATTAAAAAACAAACATTCAAAAAAGGTATTATTTACTTTTCGATCATATTCACTATTTAAACTCTTACTTTCTTGTAGTGATTCTCACTTTCACTTCGATTTTTTATTAAATTGAAATTAATTATAGGACATATGAATGCAGTTAATATTAAAAGATTTTTCTTAAATACATAATATATATAAATATATGTTAAAACTTTTTATGTAGAATGTTAAATGATATATGCTTGTATAAGAATGCAAACAAATAATTTTTTTAAAGTTAAAAAAACTTTTAAAAAATGTTTTTTAAAAGTGACTTTAGTGATTTTTGAAAGAATTTTTTTATAAAGTGATTTTAAAAAAATATTTTATTGAAATAGTGCTTTTTAAATAATAAATATCTTCAAAATTGTTTTTAGTTCGAATAAATAAATTAAATGAATTAGATATTCATCTAAATCCATGAAAATGGAGTCATTGATGAATTTGATAGATTTAAATCAATACATTATGTTCCAATATAGATAAATGAGATGTATTTAAATTAATCCGTTAAATTTAAATGAATTGGATAATTAAAATATGTTTTAAATGTATTTATATAGATTGGTAAATGAATTTTCATCTCCCTATCAAAATAGAAATTCCAACGGATTTCCTTTTTGATGAATAGAAACAAACGCAAGTGTTGACTTCTTCATATGGATTATGGACCCATTCTACAATAAAAGTTACGACCTATTTAGTACAATTTATGGATAAATCCGATGGAAGCTTAAGAAACTGTGTTGCTTGTGTGTGTCTCCCGTGTTTGGAAATAATTTGAACAAATTAAAAACCAACTCCTAATTTTAATTTTTTTTCTTAATAATCAAGGGAATTTTTGTACCTTATGAATAAACAACTATTTTATTTTAAGATATGTGACTCTCATCACAACAGTGTGACATATTCATAGGAATTTAACCCTTAACCTTTTAGTTTATCCGGGAATTTATGGAATTTAACACATTTATAACTAATTCTTACCTATTTTTCATTTTATTAATATAGTTTAAATTCACATTTAGTTGTTTATATTTTTTTAGATTTTGTCAATGAACATTATTTATGATAGAACATTATGACGTTATTTGATTCATATAGTTGACTCCACCTAGTACAATAAAGGCTAAATTATTGTTGTTATGTTGGCTACATACTAATACAAGAAAGTAACATGTGACAACAAATATGTTTTACATGGGACTGAATCGAAAGATGTGACTTTGTTCGATTTTATGATTAGATTCAAAAAAATTATGTGAAAATAATCACACGTGACTTGATTCTCGATTTCTCAATTTTAAAAATAGTGTGAACTATACCAAAACTCATTCTCAACTTAATCCCTATATACTCACTCAACCATGTTTCTAATTCAAAAAATTTCTTCAAAGACATTGCAAGACACCTTGGTCTACCAAGGAGCATAGTTAGTGATTGGGATATCAAGTTCCTTAGTCACAACATTGTGGGATAATAATGGAACAAAATTGTTATTTTCTACTATTTGCCACCCACAAATTGATGAGAAAATTGTTGTTGTCAATAGGACCTTAGGGACCTTACTTAGGATCGCTTTAAAGAAAATTCTTCAGACTTGGGAAGAGTGCCTCCCACATGTAGAATTTGTTTACAATCGAGCAAGACATAGTACTAAAAATTATTTAGCTTTTGAGATTGTGTATGATTTTAATCCACTAACCCACTTGATTTATTACCCATGTCTAACATTTCAATTTTTAAGCATAAAAATTGACATTCTAAAGCTGATTTTGTGAAAAAAGATACATGAACAAGTGAAGGCTCAAGTTGAGAAGAGAGTTGCTAGCTATGTGAAACAAGCAAAAAAAGGAAGAAATAAAGTGCTATTTGAATCTGATGATTGCGTGTGGGTACATTTCAGGAAGGAAAGGTTTCTAACTCTAGATTTGAGGAAACGTCCTTCCTAAGAAGGTGGGGATGATGTCGATATGGACAAGGACAAGCAACACCAAGAACTCAAAGGTTTAGGAAGATCTATGACTACACCAGGAACAAGAAGGGTCAAAGAGGCATTACCACAAGTCATGGCATTCCTTATCAAAGCTCAACCGAAGGAAGACGACTTAGGGCCAAGGTCCGTGCTATGTATTAAAGAGTAGAAAGATATTACTTGCTATTAATGCCAAAATCCTTCATTCATTGTATGGTATTTCTTGATATTTTAGTTTTGAATCCCTGCTTTGATTTAGTTTAAGTAAATCAAAGTCCTTCATTCTTTCTATGGTATTAAAAAATGCACCAAAACCGGGGTATTACTTAAACCGGGGTTTCGGTGCCTGGGTATTCCTTAAACTTTTGGCATCCCAAAAACATGGTACCAGTCTATTAGTTTAACGAAATCATTCTTTTATAGTATTGCTTTTAACATCAAGTGAGTTTTGGAGCATATTTAATGCCAAAGTCCTTCATTCGTTGTATGGCATTTCTTGAAATCTTAGTTTTGAACAACCTTGGCTTAAAAATGCAGCTGAGTTATTATTGACCATGAAACCAGTTCTGTTCATATTAACATTATTTGTTTCATTGTTCCAATTCACAATCCTATGATAATTGGAATCAAACCCAACAGGAGATGAACCAGTTCTGTTCATATTAACATTATTTGCTTCATTGTTCATATTAAGCATACATGTTAAATTTTTTTTCCCTGCTGTAATTGTTGTTGGAAACCAAAAGCAATTCAATCAATCAAATCTGAGGAACTGTGGCAGAAGCTTCAAGGAAGAAGACGATGAACAATGTTTTTAGTTGCAGAGTGAAATTGAGAGAGAAATCGTGAAAAGAGAGAGAGGAAGAGAGGAAGAGAGGAAGAAGGAGAAGAGAGTAAATGTAAGTGTTTCTGAATATACTTCTTGTGTATTGATTGCTTAATGATGAATTTGAATACAATGCCTTATATAGCATAACTATCAACTAACTCAACTAAAAAAAACTAACAAAACTATCCCAAAACAGAAAGTTTCTAACTAAGTCTATTTGTATCATATTTCAACATCCTCCCTTGATTCAAATATCTATTACAAGCTAATTACATTCAAAGCTTCTCTAAGCTTTCTAAATTTCTCAAACTTCAATGGCTTTGTTAAAATATCAGCAACATTGTCATTGGTGTTGCAATACTCCATTTGAATTTTGCCTTGACTCACTTGATTCCTCAAGTACTTGGTATCAATGTGTTTGCTTCTCCCATGAGATATGGGATTCTTGGCAAGATCAATAACTGATTTGTTGTCAACAAACAACTTCACCGTTTCTTAAACATCCAGCTTCATTTCATTGAATAATGAAGTTAGCCACCTTGCTTGGCATGCTGTAGAACAGGCTGCAATATACTCAGCCTCACAGGTTGATAAAGCTACCACCTATTGCTTCTTTGAACTCCAAGTAATCACAGATCCAGATAGCATGAAGACTTGACCCATTGTTCTCTTTCTTTCAATCAAATCCCCACCCCAATCTGAATCAGAATAGGCAGTGAGTGTTAGGACAGATTCACTACTTTGTTTGGGAAAAATGACACCAAAACTCATGGTTCCTTTGAGATATTTAAGAATCCTCTTGGCTGCAATCAAGTGTGATTGCCTAGGCTCACTCATGAACCTACTAACCAAGCCAACACTATATGCAATATATGGTCTAGTGTGGCATATATACCTCAAACTGCCAACAACTTGCCTAAACAAGCTTGCATCAACCCTTGTTTCATCTTCACCCTTGTTCAACTTCAGATTTGTCTCAGCTGGTATGTCTGCAGCATTGCATTGTACCATGTTGAACCTTTCTAAAACTTCAGCAATGTACTTCTTTTGATGCATAAAGATGCCTTGTTCTGTGTATGCAAATTCAAAGCCAAGGAAATAGGATAGAACTCCCAAGTCAGTCATTTCAAACTCCTGCTTTAGGCTTTGCTTCACAAGTTCAATCCCTTCTTCATTGCTGCCAGTAATTACAAGATCATCCACATATAGACACATTAGAAGAATGTCTGCTATGTTTATGACCTTGACATACACACCATATTCCACAGGACACTTCACAAAGCCAATGCTTGCTAGGAAGGCATCAATCCTCTTATTTCAGGCTCGAGGTGCTTGCTTCAAGCCATACAAGGCCTTCTTTAACCTAAGCACCTTGTGGTCTTGACCTTGACATATGAAACCAGGAGGTTGAGTGATGAAAACTGCTTAATCTAATGACCCATTGAGGAAGGCTGACTTCACAGGACTGTGTTTCACCTTGAAAACCTATTTGACAACAATAGGTTTCTTATCGTTGGGCAGAGTCACCATCTCCCATGTATCATTATTTTCAATGCTTTTCAATTCATCCTCTATTTCTAACCTCCATACTTTGTTTGAGATAGCCTCTTCAACATTAATAGGCTCAGCATCAGCTAGTAGAGCCATAGTTGAACTAGATCTTCTTCACTAGGGACATTATCATCAAAATGTAAGGACCCAAATTCTACCCTTGAAATTTTTTCCTTATTTTAATCCATTTATTCTTACATTCTCCACTACACCTTAACTAATCAACATTCATTACTTAAAACTCAGTTATCATACCATACTTCGACACTTCTTTATAAGACAGAAAAACATAATTCATATATTTCATTCCCGGTAATTACCGCATATGACTAGCTATGGGATTCCAAAATACCCATAGCTATGAATATCCAGCATTACAAAAATATAGAAAATAAATCAGTTACGATTACAATCATCCAAGTAGCAATTTACATCACACAAAAAATAAAATAAGGATTCTAAGTTCTAAGCTCCTAATGCCTCGAACCGAGCATCCTCAACTATCCCTTTTACCTGCAATGGATTATCAACAGCAAATACACACAACATACAAAGGAGTAAGTCATTACTTCAATAAATATCATTAATCGATAATCCGCATTTTAAAAGGTTTAAATAAACGAATTGGCGTTCGAATATATATTCGACATATCATATTGCCTGTTTCATCCGACCTCATCCATCATCTTTTATCTATACGTTCATCCCTATTATACCTTGTCACATTACTCATCAATGCCACATCATCTCATTACCTTCCACATATATATATTTACCTTTTCATTACCACATGAGGCAAGACATACCATTCAATACCACATAGCCCAAGTCATACACAATACCGCATAGGGCAAGTCATTCGCAATACCACATAGGGCAAGTCATACACAATACCGCATAGGGAAAGTCATTCGCGATACCACATAGGGCAAGTCATTCACAATACCACATAGGGAAAGTCATTCTCAATACCACATAGGGCAAGTCATTCACAATACCACATAGGGCAAGTCATTCACAATACCACATAGGGCAAGTCATTCTCAATACCACATATGGCAAGTCATTCTGAAATCATATACGAACTCAGAAAATCCACACATTTTCTATTATCATATACAATTAATCACTTCTCCTTACCTTGGTGCATGTCAGGGTGGGTTTTGGGTAACTTTGCAAGTTCCTCAACCAACTCCTCCAACCTTAGGATCTTTCCTCATCCCCACAAATCAACAACAAAAGTCAGTAATTTATTCTCAACAACATATAAACACACATATATCATTTAGTAAACATATAGGACATTCACACATTTCCAAAACCACTTTCATTAGAAGTTTCCAACATCAAAACATACATATTTACTTTCTATTTTTGCATTAGAACACCTACTCATCTTTTCCATCTACTATTTTACCCATTTTCCCTTTTTAACACATTTTCATTTTGGGGGTTTTGGGGTTTTCATGAATCAACCCACAAAACCTTTCCATTCACTAAATACCAACTCTAAACTAAGAGTTTTCAAGAGAAAAACAACATAAAACGAACCATAACTCTAAAGGATGAGTTTCCATGGTTGCTCTCATTTTGAGAAGAGATCCAACATACCCAAAACAAGTTTCAAAGGGAAGAAGAGAGTTAGAACCAAGGCTCATTGCCCTTGGAAAAGCTCTTTTCTCTCACATCTCTTCAATTCTAAACCCTAAAATGTGTTTGAGGGTTTCTCATTTAATGCAACTTGTCGGGTTCTCGCTTAAGCGAGCCCATTCTCGCTCAAGCGAGAAAATCCCGCCCATTTTAAAAACTCAGATCTGACCCTCTCGCCCAGGCGAGGGAACTCTCGCTCAGGCGAGGCATCTCTCGCTCAAGCGAGGATCTTACAGCCTCGACAGATCCAAAATGTCACTTTTCTCGCCCAGGCGAGACAACTCTCGCTCAGGCGAGAACACTCTCGCTCAAGGGAGGAAACTCTCTCTCAAGCGAGAATCCTTCAGTATAGCCCAGGATTTCACCCTCCCAGGTGAGCTTTTCTCGCCCAGGCAACTATCCCTCCCTCAAGCGAGAATCCCAAGACTGATACTATAATTTTAAAGACTTAAATTAAGGGTGTCACAATCATCCCCCTCTTATAAGAATTTTCGTCCCCGAAAATTAAACATACCTCGATTTGAACAAATGGGGGTAATCTTCCCTCATATCACGCTCCACTTCCCAAGTAGCGTCTCCTTCATCCACTTGGCTCCACAGTACCTTCACCAATGCAATCTCTTTGCCTCTTAATCTTTTGATACTGGTATCCATGATTCTCACCGTTGACATCGTAAAAGTCAAGTTATCCTTTAACTCTATCTGATCAGGCTCAACCACATGAGATGGATCCCCAACATATTTCCTTTACTGAGACACGTGAAACACAATGTGTAGATTTGACAATAATGGAGGTAAAGCAATTTGATATGCTACCGGCCCAATCCTCTTCAATATCTGATACGGCCCAATAAACCTCGGAGTAAGCTTACGAGACTTCAACACTCTACCAATCCCGGTAGTCGGGACTACCCTCATGAAAACATGATCTCTTTCATTAAACTCAAGAGGTTTCCGCCTATTATCGTAATAGCTTTTCTGCCGACTCTGGGCTATTCTCATATTTTCCCGGATCTTCTTGATCTTTTTCGTCGTATCTTGGACCAGCTCGGGTCCCAATACCAAGTTCTCTCTAGTTTCAAACCAACTCACCGGAGTTCGGCACTTCCTACCATACAATACCTCATAGGGTGCCATCACAATACTCGAATGGAAGCTATTGTTGTAGGTAAATTCAATCAAAGGCAACATGCTATCCCAACTTCCTGGTTGTTCCAAAACACAATCCCTTTAAAGATCCTCCAATGACTGTATGGTCCTTACTGATTGACCATTCGTTTATGGGTGATAAGCCGAACTCAGTTTCAACTTAGTCCCTAAAGCGGATTGAAAACTAGTCTAGAAGTTTGAAGTGAAACGAGGGTCTCTATCCAACACAATGCTCAACGGTATCCCATGCAACCGAATGATCTCCTTGATATATAACTCAGCCAATCGTTCCAAGGAATATCTCATGTTCATCGGCAAGAAATGAGCAGACTTAGTTAATCGATTCACTATTACCCATATCAAGTCATATCCTCTTTGAGTCTTCAGAAAGCCCGATACAAAATTCATGGAGATACTATCCCACTTCCAAACGGGAATCTCTAGTGACTGTAACTCTCCCGATGGTCGTTGATGCTCAATCTTGGCTTTCTGACAAACAAGGCAACTCGAGACATACAGAGCCACATCCTTCTTCAATCCAGACCACCAAAACAGCTTTTTCAGATCTTGGTACATCTTCATTGTTCTAGGATGGAAACTCATTTTACTCTTGTGTGACTCCTCCAAAATGCTCTTTCTCAATTCTACATCATGAGGTACACACACCATTCCCTTGTAACTCAACATTCCACTAGAGTCGGATTCAAAATCGGTCTCCTTACCACTAGCCATCAAATCACGTTTGACCTTCATTCACGATCCTCAACTTGCATCATTCTAATTTTGTCAAACAACTCTAGTGACCTTAAGCATTACCAAAATCATGGCATGTGGTTTCACTTGAACTGCTAAGTTCATATCCCTGAATTCCTCGATTAATTTCCCTTCGTGCACCATTAACGCCGACATATGTAAGGACTTTCGACTTAAAGCATCGGCTACCACATTGGCTTTTCCGGGATGGTACTGTAACCCAAAATCAAAATCCTTGAGGAACTCCATCCACCTCATTTGTCTCATATTCAGTTCCTTTTGATCGAAATATACTTTAAGCTCTTGTGGTCGTTGTATACCTCAAATCTTACACCATAGAGATGGTGTCTCCAGATTTTCAATGCAAAGACCACGACGGCTAGTTCCAAATCATGCATGGGGTAGTTTTGCTCATGCGTTCTCAATTGTCGGGAAGCATATGCAACAACCTTCCCATCTTGCATCAGTACGCAACCTGGAATCCTGGGCTATTCTGAAGGATCATCGCCTGAGCGAGAATTTTCTCGCTTGAGCGAGAGTTGGCTCACCTGAGCGAGAGTTGTCTCGCTTGGGAGAGAAGTGGCACTCTAAAGTTATAGAGGCTGTAAGATCCTCGCTTGAGCGAGAGGGTCAGATTTGAGTTTTTAAAATGGGCGGGATTTTCTCGCTTGAGCGAGAATGAGCTCGTTTGAGCGAGAACCCGACGCTATTACATTAAATAGGGAACCCCAAACACATTTTAGGTTTAGAACTTGAAGATAAGAGAGAAAAGAGCATTTTCAAGAGCAAGGAGTCTTGAGGCTAATCTAGAAGCTTGAGAAGAGGTAAATCTCTTGATACTAACTGTCCTTCTCCCTTTCAAACTCGTTTTGAGTGTATGGGATCTCTTCTCAAAATGTGAGAAACCGTGGAAACTCTTCCTTTTGAGTTGTGGTTCATTTTATTTAGTTTCTCTCTTGTAAACTCTTGGTTTAGAGTTGGTATTTCAAGAATGGAAAGGGTTTGTGGGTTGATTCATGAATACCCCAAAACCCTAAAAGGAAATGGTGGTTAAAGAGGAAAATGGGTAAAATGTTAGATGTAGAAGATGAGTATGTACTCTAATGTTGAAATATGAGATGAATATGTATGTTTTAGATGTTTGGGAACTTTTAATGAAAGTAGTTTGGAAACATTGAAAATGTTTTAAATCTCTTGTATGGTTAAAGATGCAATATGAGTTGTTTATGTGTTATTTGGAATAAATGACTAACATTGTTGCTATATGGTGGGAATGAGGAAAGATCCTAAGGTTGGAGGCTGTGTCGGTGGAACTTGCAAGGTTAACAAGGACAAAACCCAACGCTCACCAAGGTAAGGATAAGCATTTTATTTCGAGATATGCATTATGAGATATGCGGTTCTTTGTGGTTGACTCGAAAAGAATACGATGTGGAATGTATCGAAAAAAGTTGTATGTCTTGCCCCAAGTGGTATTGAATTGAATGTCTTGCCCAAGTGGTATTGAGTTGTATGTCTTGCCCAAATGGTATTTAGTTGTATGTCTTACCCAAGTGGTATTGAGTTGTATGTCTTGCCCAAGTGGTATTGAATTGAATGTCTTGCCCAAGTGGTATTGAATTGAATGTCTTGCCCAAGTGGTATTGAATTGAATGTATTGCCTTAGTGGTATTGAATTGAATAACTTGCCCAAGTGGTATTGAATTGAATGTCTTGCCTAAGTGGTATTGAATTGAATGTCTTGCCCAAGTGGTATTGAATTGAATGTCCTGCCCAAGTGGTAATGAATCGAATGTCTTGCCCTAAGTGGTATTGTGGAAGTATGTGTAAGTGGGAAATGGCTATGAAACACGGGAATGAAGAAGAGGTTAACAAGGTTTGACATGGAAGAATGTGAAAGTAAGAACGGTTGTATGATGTAGTAAGATATAAAATGAAACGTAATGACTTTATGTTGGAATGCTTAAATTGTTTATATAACTCCGTTTAAATGTGGATTATAACAAATGATATTTATTGAATTCAATGACTTACTCCTTTGTACGTTTGTGTGTTGCCATTTGATAATCCCATTGCAGGTAATTGGATGAGTTAAGGATGCTTGATTTGGAGCTGTGGGAGCTTTTAAATCTGGATTCCTTTATTTGCACCTTTTTGTATCATTGTTTGAATATTTGCGGATTTAAGTATTTGTAACTATGATCCTTATAATTTTTAGATAATTGTAACTCTGGATATTTGTAGCTATGGGTGTTTTAGAAACTCATACTCATTCCATAACGCAATATTCACATACATATTCCTTTAACAGAAAATCATAATTCATATTAATGCATTCCGGTAACTACCGCATACAACTAGTTATGGGTTTCCAAAATGCCCACAGCTACGAATATCCAGAGTTACAATTATCCATGTCTACAAACATGTCCAAATATCATGTACATGGTTACAAATATTCAGCTCAAAATATAATCAGTTAGATTACAAAACATTGAAAGTAAGGACTTCGAAACTAAAAGCCTCTAAACTCCTAATCACGTCATCCTTAAATCCCTCGCCTACATGCAATGGGATTAACATTGACAATACACAAAGAAAGCACAAAGGAGTAAGTTGTTAACTCAATAAATGTCAATTTACGTTAATCCACATTTTAATAAGGTTAAGTAAACAATTTAGAAACAAATATACTTAAGACTATTTCCATCGTTTATACTTTTGAAAATCACACTACATAACTTGAGGCAAAGTTTGCTATATCGCTTGAGCCAAAGCTTGCTACATAGCTTAAGTCAAAGCTTGCTACATCGCTTGAGCCAAAGATTGCTACATAGCTTGAGCCAAAGCTTGCTACATCGCTTGAGCAAAAGCTTACTACATCGCTTGAGCCAAAGCTTGCTACATTACTTGAGCCAAAGTTTGCTACATTACTTGAGCCAAAGTTTGCTACATCGCTTGAGCCAAAGCTTGCTACATTACTTGAGCCAAAGTTTGCTACATAACTTGAGCCAAAGTCGCTAACCATTCATGGTCGGCTAAAAACTTATTTTCTTTTCATTGATACACCTGTAACACCCCAAATTTCAAGTCTTTAAAATTATAGTATCAGTCCTCGGATCCTCGCTTGAGTGAGAGGTACTCGCTTGAGCGAGAAAGGTTCACCTGGGAGGGTGAAATCCTGGGCCATACTTGGCATTTTTGGGTAATGTAATCGATTACACAGTCCTGGTAATCGATTACACAGTCCTGGTAATCGATTACATGATGATTAAAAGCATCAGATATGTACATCTGACACAATGTAATCGATTACACCATGTTGGTAATCGATTACATCGCGACGATGCCTCTGTAATTTACAATGTGTAATCGATTACACATTTCTGGTAATCGATTACATCGTATTAATGTAATCGATTACACCATTTTGGTAATCGATTACATCGCGACGATGCCTGTATAATTTACACAGTGTAATCGATTACACTATACTTGTAATCGATTACACTTATCGCAGTGTCTATAAAATAGAAACCCAAAACACATTTTAGGGTTAGAACTTTGAAGAGAATAGAGAGAAGAGAGCTTTTCAAGAGCAAAGAGCCTTAGGACTCATCTTAGAGCTTGAGAAGAGGTAAACCTCTTGTTCCTAACTCTTATTCTTCCTCTCTAACTTGTTTTGGGTATGTTGGATTTATTTTCAAAACATGAGAAACCATGGAAACTCATTCTTTAGAGTTATGGTTCATTTTATGTTGTTTTTCTCTTGTAAACTCTTGAGTTGGAGTTGATATTTGATGAATGGAAAAGTTTTGTGGGTTATTAATGAAAAACCCCAAAAACCCCCAAAATGAAGATATGGGTATAAAGAGAAAGAGATGAAATGTTAGATGTGGATGATGAGTTTGTGTTTTGATGTTGATATAGTAGATAAACATGTATGTTTTGATATTTGGAAACTTGAATTGAAGTAGTTTTGGAAATATTGAGAATACATGAATCCCTTGTGTATTTGATGATGAAATACGAGTTATTTATGTGTTATTTTGAATAAATGACTGACATCGTTTTTATTGGTGATAATGAGGAAAGATCCTAAGGTTGGAGGAAATCGCGGAGGAGACTTTTAAAGTTACTCGGAACCGATCTCCAACGCTCACTGAGGTAAGGGATAAGTGGCTCTAATTCATACTCACTGATATGAATGAGGTATGTGAAAGAGATAAAAGGTTTGTAAGGGAGACGAGTTTCCATAGTTAATGATTTGATGGAAAAGGTAAATGTATTGGCATTATTGTTATGATAATAGAGTAAACTGGTTATCATTTGATATGTGTTATTGGATAGCCTTCGTGGCATTGACTTGCCCTATGTGATATTGGATAGCCTTCGTGGCGTTGACTTGCCCTTTGTGGTATTGGATAGCCTTCATGGCGTTGACTTGCCCTATGTGGTATTGCGTATGACTTGCCCTATGTGGTATTGTGTATGACTTGCCCTATGTGGTATTGTGTATGACTTGCCCTATGTGGTATTGTGTATGACTTGCCCTATGTGGTATTGTGTATGACTTGCCCTATGTGGTATTGTGTATGACTTGCCCTATGTGGTATTGTGTATGACTTGCCCTATGTGGTATTGCGTATGACTTGCCCTATGTGGTATTGCGTATGACTTGCCCTATGTGGTATTGCGTATGACTTGCCCTATGTGGTATTGCGTATGACTTGCCCTATGTGGTATTGCGTATGACTTGCCCTATGTGGTATTGCGTATGACTTGCCCTATGTGGTATTGCGTATGACTTGCCCTATGTGGTATTGCGTATGACTTGCCCTATGTGGTATTGCGTATGACTTTCCCTATGTGGTATTGCGTATGACGTGCCCTATGTGGTATTGCGTATGACCTGCCGTATGTGGTATTGCGTATGACTTGCCCTATGTGGTATTGCGCATGACTTGCCCTATGTGGTATTGCGCATGACTTGCCCTATGTGGTATGGATGGTACTCGACCTGCCCGATGTGGTATGGATGGTAACTCGGCCTGCCCGATGTGGTATGGAAAATGAAATCGATGAATACGATTGAGTGTGAATACGAACTATGAGTAATGTGGATGTCACAAAGAGAGTCATATGCATGCTATAGGATATATAGTATGGGATATATATTCTATAGGGTGAATATGAGTGATAAAAGGGATGGCGTTACGAATGAAAGTAATGTACATGCTATAGGAATATATTATGGGATATAGGTCCTATAGGGTGGATATGAATAATGAGGAGTCCGATATTTCGAAAGAATGTAATATGCGTGCTATAGAATATATATATTACGGGATATATATGCTATAGGACGAATATGAATGAAGTGGAAAAGAAAGACAGAAGATATGAATGCTTACAATAGCGTATTTGTGTTTATAAATTATATTAAAGCTTAATCGTATTGAAATGTGGATTATCATGTGATGTTAGTTTTGAACTAATGACTTACTCCCTTTGTTTTGTGTGTTGTTATGATAATCCCATTGTAGGTGAATGAAGGATTTTGAGGAGGGAGCTCACTAGGAAGCTTTTGTGTTTTTAACTTGAAAGTCTGGATTGTATTCTGACATTGTAGTTTATTTGATATATGTTTTGAGATGAATGTAATCTGATTAGGATAATATGGTTATGGACTTATAACTTTGAAAAACCCATGACTGGTTGCATGTGGTAAATTTTAGTTGAATGAATTATGTTTTTCTGCAACATAAATCTGTATGATAATATGATAGGGTGAAGTGTATTTTCAAAGAGTGATTCTTGAGAGTTTTTAACTAAAGTGACGACTGTAGGCAAGGAATGATTAAAATAAATGAAAAATTTTTAAGGGTAGAAAATCGGGTCGTTACAACACCAACAATTCATAAACAGCAATTCCACGCATTTTCTCAATACGACATGCTAGTTAAAAACTTTTCCTTACCTTGGTGAGTGTTGAGTTTGGTCCTTGGTAAATTTGCAAGTTCCACCAACACTGCCTCTAACTTTAGGATCTTTCCTCATTCCCACCATATAACACAATGTTAGTCATTTATTCCAAATAACACATAAACAAACCGTATTGTATCTTTAACCATACAAGAGATTTAACACATTTTCAATGTTTCTAAACTACTTTCATTATAAGTTTATAAACATATAAAACATACAAATTCCTCTCATATTTCAACATTAGAGTGCATACTCATCTTCTACATCTTGCATTTTACCCATTTTCCTCTTTAACCACATTTTCCTTTTAGATTTTTGGGGTTTTCATGAATCAACCCACAAACCCTTTCCATTCTTGAAATACCAACTCTAAACCAAGAGTTTACAAGAGAAAAACAACATAAAACGAACCATAACTCAAAAGGATGAGTTTCCATGGTTTCCCACCTTTTCTGAAGAGACCCATCATACCCAAAACAAATTTCAAAGGGAGAAGGAGAGTTAAAATCAAGAGATTTACCTCCTCTCAAGCTTTTAGATGATTCTCAAGACTTTTTGCTCTTGAAAATGCTCTCTTCTCTCATTTCTCTATAAGTTCTAACCCTAAAATGTATTTGGGGTTCCCTATTTAATGTAACAGCGTCGGGTTATCTCTCAAGCGAGCCCATTTTCGCTCAAGCGAGAAAATCCCGCCCATTTTAAAAACTCAGATCTGACCCTCTCGCTCAAGCGAGGATCTTATAGCCTCTACAGATTTAGAGTGCCACTTCTCGCCCAGGCAAGACAACTCTCGCTCAAGCGAGCCAACTCTAGCTCAAGCGAGACAATTCTCGCTCAGGCGAGAATCCTTCAGTATAGCCCAGGATTCCACTCACCCAGGTGAGCCTCTCTCACCCAGGCGACACCTTTCTCGCTCAAGCGAGACTCCTAGGACTGACACTATAATTTATAACCTTAAATTCACGGTGTCACAATCTTCCCCCTCTTATAAGAATTTTCGTCCCCGAAAATTAAACAAACCTCGATTCAAACAAATGAGGGTAACCCGTCATCATATCATGCTCTACTTCCCATGTAGCGTCTCCTTCGCCAACTTGACTCCATACTACCTTCACCAAGGCAATCTCTTTTCCCATCAACCTCTTGATACTTGTATCCAAAATTCTCACTGGCAAGGTAGCAAAAGTCAAGTTATCTTTCAATTCTATTTGGTCCGACTCAACCACATGAGAAGGTTCCCCCACATATTTCCGCAATTGAGACACATGAAACACGTTGTGGAGATTCGACTATAATGGAGGTAAAGCAATCTGATATGCTACCAGCTCAATCCTCTTAAATATCTGATATGGTCCAATAAATCTCGGTGTAAACATACGAGGCTTCAACACTCTACCAATCCCGGTAGTCGGGACTACTCTCATGAATACATGATCTCCCTCCTTAAACTCAAGAGGTTTCCACCTCTTATCGTAATAGCTTTTCTGCTGACTGTGCTATTCTCATATTCTCCTGGATCTTCTTGATCTTTTCCGTCGTTTCTCGGACCAACTCGGGTCCCAATACTAGGGTTTCCCCATCTTCAAACCAACTCACTGGAGTTCGGCACTTCCTACCATACAATGCCTCATAGGATGCCATCCCAATACTCGAATGGAAGCTATTGTTGTAGGTAAATTCAATCAAAGGCAACATGCTATCCCAACTTCCTGGTTGTTCCAAAACACAAGCCCTCAAAAGATCCTCCAACGATTGTATGGTCCTTTCCGATTGACCATCCGTTTGTGGATGATAAGCTGAACTCAATTTCAACTTAGTTCTCAACGTGGACTGCAAGTTATTCCAAAAGTTTGAAGTGAAACGAGGATCCCTATCCGATATAATGCTCGACGGTATCCCATGCAAATGAACTATTTCCCGGATATACAGTTCTACCAATCTCTCCAAAGAATATCTCATGTTCTGCATCACTCATGGTAAACACTCGGCAGGTGGATCGAGGTCGTTCAGCCCTCACAACATTCACACTCTGCCGTAACTTAGGACAATACCTCTTGATATGCCCAACCTCCTTGCAGTGAAAGTAGTTAAGTGTCGTCCTGAGGCACAGATCACCAACATGAATTCGGCCACATTTGTTGCATAAGGATGGAGAGTTCAACTGTGACCCTCCCGCATTTACATAAGTCATCGGCCCATGCGAAGTATATCCCCGGCTACCAGTTAGCGGAGAGTAAGGTTTTCATTCCTCTTGAAACACCTTGCCCTTCCCTTTTCTGTGCGAAAAATTTCGTTGAGGCCCAAAGTTTTTGGGAGGAATCACTTTAGGTGTCGCCGCCTCATCGGCTGCCAAGTCATCCTCATACATCCTACACTTGTTCACTAAGGTAGGAAAATCAGCAATCTTTTGGTGCCCAAACATGCTTTTCAACTTGGGCTTCAAACCCGATTCAAACTTAGAACATTTAGACCTCCCGTCCACCTCTAATTCGGAGTAGGGACAAAACCGGGCCAATTCTTCAAACTTGGTCGCATAATCTACCACTGACATGTTTCCCTGCTCCAACTTCAAAAACTCTATTTCCTTTTTCCTCTTCAGATCAGTAGGAAAGTACTTATGAAGGAATTTCTCCTTGAATGTACCCCAGGAGATCAATTGTCCCTCCACTTCCATTTGGCGCCGAGTAAAATCCCACCAGTTTTCGGACTCCTTCACTAGCATATAAGTGGCATACGCCAACTTATGAGCCTCCGAACAGCTCATGGCCCTGAAGATCCACTCCACTCCTTGGATCCAATCAATAACAGCGTCGGGTTCTCGCTCAAGCGAGGATTCTCTCGCTCAAGCGAGGATCTTACAGCCTCTACAGCTTCAAAGTGCCATTTCTCGCCTAGGCGAGACAACTCTCGCTCAGGCCAGCCAACTCTCGCTCAGGCGAGCCAACTCTCGCACAGGCGAGCCAACTCTCGCTCAGGCGAGAATCCTTCAATATAGCCCAAGATTCCACTCACCCAGGTGAGCCTCTCTCGCCCAGGCGACACCTTTCTCGCTCAGGCGAGACTCCCATAACTGACACTATAATTTATAACCTTAAATTCAGGGTGTCAAAGAACGTGTATGTGGATATTGCGTTATAGAATGAATATGAATAGGAAAGTGGGATTAAAACAAAGTTGTTGAAATTGTGATTATAATTTAGAGGAAAATGTATGTGAAAGGAATAAAATAAGGAAAAAAATTCAAGGATAGAATTTGGGTCCTTACACCCAATCCCTTTCATATATGAGCAATCTTGAGGAAACCAAGGAGATTTAAAAGCAAGTGGGTGAACTTCCGAACAAGGGATTGGTAAAGAAGAGCAAGGGTTTAATAGGAATTTATCACAAGGTTGATGATTTAATTAAGCAAATACTAACAAAAGCAAGAAATTTAACTTCAAATAAGTACTAAAATTCATCATGCATTCAAGCTGCTGCCTTATAAGTTTAAATAAAAGCAGGGAAATTTAGGTTAACAAGTTCACTAGGCTAACAAGCTCCAGGCCCCAAGTCCAAAAGAAAAACATAACATAAGAAATTAATGTAAAATTAACATTTAAATAAAATCTTTCATCCACTTGGGTTGTTGCTTCATTATGGTGGGCCTTGCCACAGTATTCTCAGTCTCTTCAATAATTGGGCCTCCATCACTACCCACCCCTTCAAGATGGACCTTGTCCTCAAGGTCTAAATTTGTAGCCAAAGACGTGGATCCGCTAGCACCAAGGGAAGGCCCTTTTGGAATGCTTGGCGCCAAAACTGGTGTTGATTTGGATGGTGGGAGAGAGGGACCCGTGGGGAGGGTATTACCTCGTGAACAAAAGAGTGCTTGATTGTGTGGGTATCCGGTCCCCTGTGCCATGTAGAGCGTCGGAAAGGGAGAACCATTAGATGGTGGCTTGAGTAAATGTGTTCTTTTGAATTAATGGTAGATGGAAGGGAGTGATGTGGAATTTTCAACCTTGTGATGACCAGTCCATGTGGTCCTTGCTGGAAAGGGGGTTTGCAATAAATGCTAAAGAAGAATTGTTGCCGTTTGGAATTGGTGTGAGTGTACTTCCCAATGTCTGAATTTTTTTAGAAGCTTTTTATTAAGGGAAAATGGATCAGATGGTTGAGATCCCAGTGGAAGATCTAACGGCTTTAGGGTTTCCACACGGTTTGGCACGTAAGTGGGTAACTTAAGAGGATCCATGTCTGTAATAAACCGATTATTCTCAACTAAAACCAGTTCCCGATATCTCTTTTCTTCTTCATCTTTCCTTGCTTCCTTTTCTTTTTGTTCAAGAGAGTCATGACCAAGTACTTTTATTTTGGTATAATGTTCAAACGAAAATGGTCTTGTAGCAACCGAACCCATTTCTTTTTTAACTTCTTGTGAGATGGTTTTATTAACCAACTGTGGAGAATTCGGTTCACTAGAGGAACCGTGGAACTCCTTTAGAAGTTGAACCGGTTGGTTGTGAGAGTCCCCATGAAATTGTCGAAGCAAAGAAACATGGAACACCCAGTGGATCTTGGCCGAAGGTGGAAGTTGTAATTCATAAGCCACCAGCCCCAAATATTATACAGCCTGGAAGGCACCAAAATAACGTTTGCTAAGATTCTGGAAATGGCGATGCACCACCGATTGTTGGCGGTATGGTTGAAGTATCAACAACACCAAATCACCGCATAAAAAGGTAATGTCACTTATGCCTGAATCTGCTTGTGATTGCATACGCTGTTGTGCTCGTTTTAGATAATTTTTTAAGTTACCTAACATTTGTCTTCTAGTCAATAGAGTTTTGTCCACTTGTTGGAATGAAGATGATCCAGTAATATAATCACATATAGAGTGAGGATCAAGGCCGTAAAGGGCTTGAAAATGGGAGAGATGCAAGGAGGAGTGATGACTGGTATTGTACTAGTATTCTGCTAGAGAAAAATGAGCATTCCATCGAGTAGGTAGTGATCCGGTAAGGCACCGTGAAAAAGTCTGCAGACACCGATTGACCACCTCAGTTTTTCCATCGGATTGAGGGTGGTAGGTGGTGCTATAACACAAGGAGGTTCCCAGAAATCGGAAAAGTTCCTTCCAAAAGTGACTCAAAAATAAGTTGTATCGGTCAAAAACTATGGTGCAGGTAACACCATGCAATCGGAAAATTTCAGTCAAAAACCGATGAGCAAGAGATTCGGCCGTAAACTTTGTTGGTAAGGTAATAAAGTGAGCATATTTAGTTAATCTATCAACAATAACCCATATGACTGTATGACCTTGTGAGGGTGGTAAATGAGTAATACAATCCATGGAGAGATCTTCCCATACCTTATTTGGAATATTTAGTGGCTGAAGTAACTCTTGTGTTTTTTTACAGGTATTTGTTATATTGAAAAATGGCACAGTTCTGAATAAAGATTTTGAGGTATTTGGCTACATCGGGCCAGCTATAGGAGACGGTCAGACGGGCTAGTGATGGAGTGAAACCCGAATGACCTGCTGCGGGGGATTCATGAAACTCCTTCATGAGTTTTGTACAAAGATTTTCAAGATCAGGTATGAAAATGCAATTCTGTAAATTAATTAGTCTTGTGAGAAATGGAATTATTTTTACCATGTAACATCTGATTCATACTTCTGTAAAAATTGTTGCCCCGCGTTAGAGGAATAGAATGATCTTAATTTTTGAAACACCTCTAGAACAGTTGAGGATAGGGTCGAGAAGATGGAAGTATCTTCAGACTGACATCTACTTAATGCATCGACAACCCTATACGAGGTACATAATCAATACTTAATCTCGTATTCAAATCCAATAAATTTTGTAGCCCACTTTTATTGTTCGGGTGTGTGAAACCATTGTGTCATGAGATGCTTTCAACTTTGTTGATATGTGTAGATAAGAAATTTCCTTCTGATGGGGTACTGACGCCATTTCTTTATAGATTCGGTTATGACAAACATTTCTCGAACGTATGTTGAAGCATTCTACATTCAGAAGGACATATTTTTACTGAAAAAGGCAAGAGGATATGGGACAAAACTGCATTAATCGCCACCGCTGATGCATTAGTTTCTACAGCAAATGGTTTAGGGAAATCGGGAAGTTGTAAAATTTGGGTGGTTATCATTTTTTATTTCAATCTTGTAAAGGCTTGCTCGGCCTATATACCCCATGTAAATTTCTGATGTCTTAGTAAATTTGTGAGAGGAGCGACAAGAGTAGAATAATGACGAAGGAATTTACAATAGAATCTAGTAAGGCCCAAAAATCCTCGAAGGGGCGTGAGGGATTTTGGTTGAGGCCAGTCATACATGGCCTGAATCTTGTTAGGATCCGGTTGGACTCCTGTTGTGGATATGATATTCCCCAAGTAGCTAACCCAGGAAACACCAAATGAACATTTTTACAACTTCACATAAAACTGGTTAGAAACTAATAGGTCCAAAATGACTTGTAAATGAACTTGATGGTCTTCGAAGGATGAACTATAAATAAGTATATCGTAAAAAAACCAATACAAATTGCTTGAGGTACGGTCTTAAAAGATCATTTATTGGTGCCTGGAAAGTGGTCGGGCCACTAGTTAGCCCGAACGACATAACTAAGAACTCATAGCGGTCGTCAAAATCATGCAAAGTTGTCTTGTGATTGTCTTGTGGTTGCACTCTAATCTAGTGGTACCCCGAGGGCAAATCCACCTTAGAGAAATTTGTTGTGCCTCTGAGTTCATCCAGCAGCTCGTCTATAGTTGGGATTGGAATCTGATCTCGAACAGTCACTGAGTTTAGGGTGCGGTAATCAACGCAAAAGTGCCATGCGCCATCTTTCTTCTTAAGAAGAAGAACTAGGGATGGAATGAGACTTGTGCTTGGAGTGATGATCCCTTCACTCAACCTATTTTGGATCATATAGGTCATCTCTTCTTTTTGGGAGTGAGGGTATATATAGGGTTTCACTAATATCGGGGTAGTTTTGGGAATTAGGGTAATGTGATGGACGTGAGTTCTTTTGGGGGTAGGCGTGTTGGAGGTTGAAAGATATTGTCATACTTAGTGAGTAAATTTTGTAGAACAGGGGTATGGGATATTGTATATCATTTGGGATTTAGGTCTGGAGGGGTAGGGAGGTAATAGTATGGAAGGATGCTACTTCGTTCATGTGAAGTAGTTTGGACAGTTGGTGATATGTAGAGGGGGTAATGGTGTTGGTTAAGTCACCTTGTAGAGTAATAGTATTTGCCCCTACATTTAAGGTCATAGATGGTATGGAAAAATATGAAGTGACCGAACCCAAAGTGCGCAACCATTCAATTCCCAGTACTTCATCTACTCCTTTAATTGGAAGTATATAGAAGGGGATATGAAATAATTTATTCTGCAACTCTATTAGTGTATTGGGGTAGAATCCAGTATAGAAAATATGTGCGTCGTTGCCCACCACAACGGGAAATTTTGGGGTCGGATGATGGCCATGTGGAGGTGTTGGGGTAAACGGGGTTGGATGACATTGTGTGAACTCCCAGTGTCCACTAGAACTGTTACGGCCTGACCTGCAATAGTCTCATGAAACGGTAAGGTTTTTGGTGAAGGGGGTCCTTCCAATGCCTGTTAGAAAAATTAGAAGTGTTTGAGCTCCTCTTGTGAATACAGTGTGTCCTCTACACTCGAGGGCTAATAAGGGCAAGGTTGTTCTTACTCAACCGTGCAGTCATCAAGTAAGATTAGAAACTGTTTAGGTTGACATTTGTGTCCACCAAAGTATTTTTCATCACAATTATAGTAAAGGCCATGTGCTCTATGCTCTTGCATCTGAGCGGTTGTGAGGCGGCAAATTGGTAGATTGTTTGGTTGGGGGATGAGTATGTTGGGTTGGGGTTGTTTGTGGTTGGAAAACGAACAATCTTTGGGTTGTATGGTGGTCTATGTGGTCTTGAAAAGTTGGGTTTAACATCTTTTATTTTTGACTCTACCATTTTAGCTATACTAATGTTTCAGCAATATGATGAGGTCTAAGCACCGCCAACTCACGTCTAATTTCAAATATTAGACCAGAAATGAAATAATTAAGGAGTACCTCAGGAGACAGTCCCCATATTCTGTTACATAGCTTCTCAAGCTGCTGCTAGTATGCCGCAACAATAGTAGTTTGGTGGAGTTTAAACAAATTTTGTTTGATGATTCTCATAACATGATGACCCAAAATGAGTCTCCAATCATTGTGTGAAACTTTCTCAATCAGTAAAATTAGCATTGAGGAATGCCCATTTAAACCAACTTAATGCTTCACCTTTCATATAAAAAGAAATAAGTTGTAGTCTTTGATCTGGATGAACTTAATATAACTTACAAATATGTTTAGGTTGGAATAACCAGTCCAAGGGTTCTTAACCATCGAAGTGGTTCAACTGTAATTTGGGTGGTCTAGGGTGTGTTGGGTTGGGTATTTGGGGGTAAATTTGGGAACGTGTAAGGGAGTGATATGAGTTAAAAATGGGGGTACTGGTGTGTTGAGTGGTGGGTAGGAGGCTGAAATATGAGATGGAGTGGGAAGGGGAGGAATAGGTAGTTGTTGGCTAGTGGGGGATTTAGGGTTAGGGTTTGTGAGGTGAGAAGAAGAGGGAATAGATAGAGGATCTGGTGGTTGAAGTGGTAGTATAGAAAGTCCAACAAGTTTATTAGTAATTGACCGTAAAGCATCAGTAATTACCTCATGTCTTACATCTTGTTGGTCCTTGTGTTCTTGCAATTTTTCTACAAAAGTATGCAATAATATCTTATCCATATCCTTGCTGGAAGTGTAGGGAGGCATAGTGCAAGAATGAAAGCACCAATAATAGGAATTTATCACAAGGTTGCTGATTTAACTAAGCAAATACTAACAAAAGCAATAAATTTAACTATGAGTAAATACTGAAATTCATCATGCATTCAAGCTATTACCTCATAAGTTTAAATAGCTGCAGGGAAATTTAGGTTAGCAAGTTCACTAGGCTAATAAGCTTCAGGCCCCAAGTCCAAAAGAAAAACATTGGGATTGCCAGTACTAGTGGAATTGCAACATCTGTTTCTAACCTATGTTTCGATGAAGACAAAGTCGACCTGAAAAGCTTGAAAACCTGATGCATCAACATTCAACATGACCAAGACTCTGACTTTAGGAAGGTTTTTATTTTTCTTTCTAGAAGTCCTAAGATGCTTGCTTAGCTTTGAGTCTAGGTTAGGTAACCCAAATGATTATCGTCTCACGCGCTCGTAAGATTGCCTAAAAATCCTTTTTCAGAGTCATCATTCTTCCTTTTACTAGGTTGCATCAAAATTATATTTTCTATGAAAATCATGCATCATACTAAGTACCTATCTATTTTGGAGGGTTACCTCTTAACCAAGAAAACTTATAGTTTATCTAATAATTGATCCTAACAGTGATATAATCGATTATCTGACTGCACAAACCCTTTAATCGATTAAGAATCCTTTTAATCGATTAATTAGAGTTCCAGTAACTCTGGTTTTGGATTCTTGGCGGTTATAATCGATTATGTATACTTTTAATCGATTATGTTCAACAAAAACATGTTAATTTTAAAACCGTTAATCGATTAAGAGGTCATTTAATCGATTAAACCTGTTGAAAACAGAAAACTATAAATGAACGGGTTTTTCTCATTTTAATCAAAACTTTGATTTTACAATTTCTAAACTTACATTTTCGAAATCCCAAATTCTTTGTGAAATATTCACTTTGTGCTTAAGTGTCATTCTTTGAGAGAAAAATATTTTGCTTGTGAAAACGGTTCTTGGTTTCTTACTTTGCAAAAACAAATTTTTTTCATACTTCTACAAATTTGAGTGCACTAATCTGTTTTTCAATCCTTTGATTCCTCATACCCCTTGAGTGAGTGTGAGTCAATCATCTCTTGGGTTGTCAGTGGCTTGTGTAAGCCAAAGAACTCTTCTTTGAGAGTTTCTTCCAAAAAGCTTGTTTCTTGTAATTTTGGTTGTAAATCTCAAAGGTTTAGAGAGAATGTTGTAATATCAGCTAGACGAGGTTAGCGTGATATAGTCTTCACTGAGTATCTTGTTTGGCACATCAAGTAGCATGATTGGCAACCGTTTGCGAACGGAGAGAAGTCAAGGATTGGCGAAATAGGATTCACATAGCAAGTAGGAAAGACTCAATTTGGAAGTGTGTGTGTGTAAAGAACATTTTCAAATATAGTGAAGAAAATCTCCCAAGATCAGAAGGGAGGCCTGGATGTAGTTTGTCAGTGAACAGGCGAACGAACTAGGATAAAATTTCTTGATCTTCTTTCTATTTCCCTTATCTTTTACATTTCAATCGTAACGCATTTCTTGCATTCTTTAACTTGAAAGAATGAGTCTTTATTGATAAAGATTAAATCGTTGATATCGGTATAATTGTTGTGTGTTGGTTGTGATATCTTGTTTAGAGATTGTTTGATTCTTGCATTACTTATGTGGCAAGAAACCATTTCACATAGCTGTTGTTTCTGGTTTTTCTGCACTAAATAATCGATTGTTTGACTTCGTTAGTCGATTAAATCTGTTTCTGTTAATCGATTGTATTTTCTGTTAATCGATTATTGTGGAATATTTCTGTTATTTTTTATTCTTTGCTCATAAATTTGAAAAGCAGACATATTGACTGCTCACACCTATTTCACACCTATGATTGACTGGTACCCTAACAAACATAACATAAGAAATTAAAGTAAACTTAACATTTAAATAAAATATTTCATCCACCTGGGTTGTTGATTCATTGGGTGTGCCTTGCCATAGTATTCTTAGTCTCTTCAATAATTGGGCCTTCATCAGTGCCAACCCCTTCAAGATGGACCTTGTCCTCAAGGTCTGAATTTGTAGCCAAAAACGTGGACCCGCTAGTAGCACGAGAAGGCCCTTTTGGAATGCTTGGCGCCAAAACTAGTGTTGAGTTGGACTGTCGAAGAAAGGGACCCATTGGGAAGGGTATTACCTCGTGGATTGAAGAGTGCTTGAGTGTGTGGGTATCTGGTCCCCTGTGTCATGAAGGACGTTGGAAAGGGAGATCCATTGTTTGGTGGCTTAGGTAAATGTGCTCTTTTGAATTAATGGTAAATGGAAGGGTGTGAGGTGGAATTTTCAACCTTGTGATGACCATCCCATGTGGTCCTTGTTGGAAAGGGGGGTTTGCAATAAATGCTAAAGAATATTCATTGTGGATGTTGTTTGGAATTAGTGTGGGTGTACTACCCAATGTCTGAATTTTTTTTAAAAGCTCTTTATTAAGGGAAAATGGATCAGAAGGCTGAGATCCCACTGGAAGATCTAACGGCTCTGGAGTATCCACACGGTTTGGCACTTGAATGGGTACCTTAAGGGAATCCATGTGTGTAATAAACCTATTATTCTCAACTGAAAACAGTTCCCTAGATCTCTTTTCCACTTCATTTTTCCCTGCTTCCCTTTCTTTTTTGTGCAAGAGAGTCATGTCCAAGAACTTTTCTTTTGGTATAGTGTTCAAACGAAAATGGTCTTGTAGTCGCCGAACCCATTTCTTTTGTACCTTTTTGCGAGATGGTTGTATTAATCAACTTTGGAGAAGTCAGCTCACTAGAGGAACCGTGGAACTCCTCCAGAAGTTGAACCGGTTGGTTGTGAGGGTCCCCATGAAACCGTCGAAGAAAAGAAACATGGAACACCCGATGAATCTTGGCTGAAGGTGAAGTTGTATTTCGTAAGTCATCGGCCCCACACACTTTACAACCAGGAAGGGCCCAAAATAACGTTTTCTAAGCTTTTGGGAACGGCGATGCACCACCGGTTGTTGGCGGTATGGTTGAAGTTTCAACAAGACCCAATCACCAGGTAAAAAGGTAATGTCACTTTTCCATACTTCGCTTGTGATTTCATCCGCTGTTATGCACGTTTTAGATAATATTTTAAGTTATCTAACATTTGTTTTCTGGTCAACATAGTTTCATCCACTTGTTGGATGGAAGATGATCCGGTAATATAATCACAGATAGAGGGAGGAAGACGGTCGTAAAGGGATTCAAAAGGGGAGAGTTGCAAGGAAAAGTGATGACTGGTATTGTACCAGTATTCTGGAAGAGCCATATGAGCATTCTATCGAGTGGGCTTTGATCCGAAAAGGCACCATGAATGAGTTTGCAGGCACCGATTGACCACCTCAGTTTGTCCATCAGATTGAGGGTGCTAGGCGGTGCTATAACACAAAGAGGTTCCCATAAACCGGAAAAGTTCCTTCCAAAAGTGACACAAAAATAACTTATCTCGAACAGAAACTATGGTGCGGGAAACACCATCCAATCAGCAAATTTTAGTCAAGAACCGACGAGTAGGAGATTCGGCCGTAAACTTTGTTGGTAAGGTAATAAAGTGAGCATATTTTGTTTATTTGTCTACAATAACCCATATGATTGTAAGACCTTGTGAGGGCGGTAAATGAGTAATAAAGTCCATGGAGAGATCTTCCCTTACCTTATTTGGAACATTTAGTGGCTGAAGTAACCCTTGTGATTTGTTTACAGGTATTTGTTATATTGACAAATGGCATAGTTCCGCATAAAGATTTTGAGGTCTTTGGCCGCATCGGGCCAGCTACAGGAGGCGGTGAGACGGGCCATTGATGGAGTGAAACACGAATAACCTGCTATAGGGGATTCATGAAACTCCTTCATGAGTTTTGTACGAAGATTCTCAAGATCAGGTATGGAACTGCAATTTTGTAAATTAATTGGCCTTGTGAGAAATGTAATTGTTTTTGCCATGTAACATCTGATTCATACTTCTGTAAAAATTGTTGCCCTGCATTAAAGGAATAGAATGATCTTAATTTTTGTAACACCTCCAGAACAGTTGAGGATAGGGTCGAGAAGATGGCAGTATCTTCAGAGTGACATCTGCTTAATGCATCGACAACCCTATCTGAGGTACTTATCTCTACTTAATCTCGTATTCAAATCCAATAAGTTTTGTAGCCCACTTTTGTTGTTTGGGTGTGTGAAAGCATTGTGTCATGAGATGCTTTCAACTTTGTTGATCTATGTAGATAAGAAATTTCATTCTGATAGGGTACTGACGCCATTTCTTTATAGATTTGGTTATGGCAAACATTCTCGAACGTATGTTGAACATTCTATGTAATGCCTCAAGTTACTAACACGGAAAAATTCAATTCTTTTTCTAACATAATAAAATTTCATACCATTTAAAATTTCCTTTCAATTAGGAATACTCCGATAGTAAGGTAAACCATAAAAAGGAAAACAGCACAATGATTCCACAATACTAGGTTCTACACTTTTTAGTCTAATAAACTGAACATCAAATACATCAATAAAAATTCCCATGAAAGGGTCCAATATCAACCATTACAAACTCCTAGAGTAATTCAAAAGCACACTAAATCCAAAGCAACGCAATCACCCTAAGGCTCGGCAATATCTTATTCCTTAGCTCCACCTACAATCCGATTACCACGGATTGAGTAAACAAAACAACATAGAGAGAGTCAGTCATTAAATACATGCAATATATAACATGGTGGATTTAAATAGAATAATAACATTAGAACATTTGCAATACAGAAACCACGCATCATTACAGCTCAACACAATCCATAATTTACAATTAATACCTATGACAACCATGTCATACATCTGTAGTACAACCAACTCGCAACCAATCCGAACCACAATCAAAATCCGCACTTTAAGTGCATATTCCAAAATCCATGCCACGAGGCAAGTCAATTTCCGCACCACGAAGGGCAAGTCAAACTCCATACCACGAAGGGCAGGTCAAACTCCATACCACGAAGGGCAGGTCAAACTCCATACCACGAAGGGTAGGTCAAACTCCATACCACGAAGGGTAGGTCAAACTCCATACCACGAAGGGCAGGTCAAACTCCATACCACGAAGGGCAGGTCAAACTCCATACCACGAAGGGCAGGTCAAACTCCATACCACGAAGGGCAGGTCAAACTCCATACCACGAAGGGCAGGTCAAACTCCATAATCAAACATACCAATCACATCAGTAGGACTAACGCGGTTAAATAGGAAACTCATGAGATTTCCCGTTTAATCGTGTTATCCCATTGAAATCCTCCAACTAGTGAGTGTCGTTGGTGTTTCCAATATCATGATTCTAATACCACAAAGTTTTAATGTTGCTCCCTCACCTGAGTAGTCGCTAACGCTTGCACTAGAGCTCAGTTGCGTTCTCCGCCGTCTACTCCAACCTTAGGGTCCTTCAACCCAAAACAACAACAATCACAACACATCAATTTACATGTCAAGACAAGAATAATACCAACCAAAACTTATACAACACAAGACAACATCATCTATTCACTTCATCCTCAAAAGGAAAGGTTTCCATAATATTGAAATGACTCTACTGTTTTGAAAACAACCCTTCATACACCCTTTACGAAAAACAACTCATGCTCTACGAGTTTTACAAGGTTTTCCAAAGCAAAACGAACCACAATGTCAAAAGAGGGTTTATGGGGTTTTATCCCTAAACGTGGAGAAGAAACCCAATTCAAAATAAGACATTCAACCCTAAGAGAGACTAAGTTAAGCGATTTACCTCTTCTTCGGCCTCTTCTTCGGCCTCTTTCTCGACTCTAAGGGTGCTCAACTCCTCAAACCGTTCCTCTCCTCTTTGTTTTTCGAAAAATAACCCTTATCCTCACTTGGGACGTCTATTTATGTTTTCAGAGAATCTCACCGTGTTAAGTGTAATCGATTACCATAATGGTGTAATCGATTACAGTGTGAAAAAATGCACACATCTGATGTTTTTAATATGATGTAATCGATTACGAGTATAGTGTAATCGATTACATCATGAAAAATTACACATGTCTGATCAGATATCAGCATGTAATCGATTACCAGGACCATGTAATCGATTACACTGTGTCAACAGCCCAAAATTGTCATTTCTCGCCCAGACGAGACAACTCTCGCTCGGGTGAGAATCCTCCTGTATAGTCCCAGGATTTCACCCTCCCAGGTGATCCCTTCTCGCTCAGGCGAGAAACTCTCGCTCAGGCGAGAAACTCTCGCTCAAGCGAGACTTCCAGGACTGATACTATAATTTTAAAGACTCAAAATTAGGATGTTACATTCTACATTCAGAAGGACATATTTTTACTGAAAAGGGTCAGGGGATGATTCTCTTGGGACAAAACTGCACTAATCGTCACCGCTGATGCATTAGTTTCTAAAGCAAATGGTTTAGAGAAATCGGGAAGTTGTAAAATTGGGGTGGTTGTCATTTTTTCTTTCAATCTTGTAAAGGCTTGATCGGCCTCTGTACCCCATGTAAATTTCTGATGTCTTTGTAAATCTGTGAGGCCCAAAAATCCTCGAAGGGACGTGAGGGATTTGGGTTGAGGGCAGTCACACATGGCCTGAATCTTGTCAGAATTCGGTTGGACTCTTGTTGTGGATGTGATATTCCCCAAGTAGTTAACCGAGGAAACACCAAATGAACACTTTTACAACTTCGCATAAAACTGATTAGAAACTAATAGGTCTAAAATGACTTGTAAATAAACTTTATGATCTTCTAAGGATGAACTGTAAATAAGTATATCGTAAAAAAAACCAATACAAATCGTCCGAGGTATGGTCTTAAAATATCATTCATTGTTGTTTGGAAAGTGTTTGGGGCATTAGTTAGCCCAAACTGCATAATTAAGAACTCATAGTGGTCGTCAAAAGTGTGGAAAGTTGTCTTGCGAGTGTCTTATGGTTGCACTCTAATCTAGTGGTACACCGAGCGCAAATCCACCTTAGAGAAAATTGTTGCACCTCTGAGTTCATCCAGCAGTTCGTCTATACTTGGGATTGGAATCAACATATTATGGATCATAAAGTTCATCTCTTCTTTTTGGGAGTGATGGTATATGTAGGGTTTCACTGATATCGGGGTAGTGTTAGGAATTAGGGTAATGTGATGGCCGTGAGTTCTTTTGGGGGTTAGGCATGTTGGAGGTTGAAATATATTGTCATACTTAGTGAGTAGATTTTGTAGAACATGGGTATGGGCAATTGTATGTCATTTGGTTTTTGGGTTTATAGGGGTAGGAAGGTAATAGTATGGTAGGATGCTACTACATTCATGTGAAGTAGTCTGGACAGTTGGTGATATGTGGAGGGGGTAAGGGTATTGGTTAAGCCCGTTGTAGAGTAATAGTGTTTGCCCCTACATTTAAGGTCATAGATGGTATGGAAAAATATGAAGTGACCAGACCCAAAAATATGCAACAATGTATCATCCATATCCTTGCTGGAAGTCTTGGGAGGCATAGTGCAAGAATGAAAGCACCAATAATAGGAATTTATCACAAGGTTGATGATTTAACTAAGCAAATACTAATAAAACCAAGAAATTTAACTAGAAGTAAATACTAAAATTCATCATGCATTCAAGTTGTTGCCTCATAAGTTTAAATTGTAGCAGGGAAATTTAGGTTAACAAGTTCACTGGGCTAATAAACTCAAAGCCTCAGGTCCAAAAGAAAAACATAACATAAGAAATTAAAGTAAAATTAACATTTGAATAAAATCTTTCATCCACTTGGGTTGTTGCTTCATTATGGTGGGCCTTGTCGTAGTAATCTTAGTCTCTTCAATAATTGGGCCTCTATCAGGGTTGGGTGAAGGATAGCGTAAGCACATGTGCAGTCCTAGTGATCCTAATGCCAAAGAATGATGGAAATTAGAGGATGTGCATTGATTATAGGGATGCCAACAACATAATTAAATATAGACACCCTATCCCAAGGTTAGATAACCTTCATGGACTTTATGGTGCCTGTTATTTTGTAACATAAATTTAAGATTGAATTACATTGACACACCCTGAGTTTTAGTGAAATTACACAACGTGAATTGCATAATTTGTTTACCATCAAATTAGGATAAGATAAGGGAATTAATAGAAAATTATTTTCAAAACTATGTATGGATTGTATGGGTGATTTGTTATGCCTTTGGGCAAACTAACAACCCACGTACTTCATGAGGTTTATGAACAATGTTGTGAGGGAGTTTATTAGGGGGGAAATTTGTTGTCTAATTTGATGATATCTTGATCTATAACATTAATTTTTGTATGCATGTTGAACATCTTAGAGTCGTCGTCATGCAAGTGCTTAGGAAAGAAAGATTGTTCGCAAACCGGAAACATGCATTTTCTGCAATGATCATATAGTATTTCTTAGGTTTTACTGTGACTTCTAAGGGAGTGTAAGTTTATGAGGGAAATGTGAAGTGCATTCAAGAGTGGTCCACACCTAAGAATGTGAGTGAAGTGATAAGTTATGGTGGATTGGCTAGTTTCTATAGAAGGTTTGTTAAGGATATTAGCACCTTGACTTCACCTCTTAATAAAATAGTTAAAAAAGATGTAAGACCCAAGTGGGAGAAAAACAAGAGAGAGTCTTTATTGCCCATAAGTATAGGTTAACCAATGCTCCCATTCTTGCATTGCCTAATTTTTTCAAATCATTTAACTTGAATGTAATGCATCAAATATGGGAAATGAGGTTGAGTTGTTACAAGAAGGTCATATAATTGCTTCTTATAGTCACAAGTTAAGTGGTGTTACCCTTAACTAACAACACCTGACAAGGAATTGTATATTTTAGTGAGAGCCATAAAAACTAGGAATCATTGTTTGATGCCAAACTAAGGAGTTTATCATTCATAGTAATGATGAGTCTTTAAAATACTTGAAAAGACAATGCCAACTTAATAAGAGGCATGCCAAATGTTTTGACTTCTTAAATAATTCTCACATGTCATTAAGCATAAAAAGAAAGTGGAAACATAGTTGTCGTTTCTCTTTCTAGGCAACATGCATTACTTTCAACTCTTAAAACTAAATTGTTTCAAATTGAAATATTGGAAAGAACAATTCACTCGATATTTGTTATTATTGATCGATTTTCTAATATGACACATTTTATACCTTGTAAAAAGGTTGATGATGCTTGTTATAGCACCCTGATTTTTTGTTGAACACCGCATACATGACTTGTTGGAGTTGTCACCATGTTTTTGCAGTCAAAATTGAAAAAACTCTCATTTTCCCATTGTTAGAACGCATTGGTCTTTTATTTAGAGATATGGATTTGGGAGTCAATTTCAAATCAGGAAAAGTGTTAGCATTTCGTCTGCCCATGCTAGACGATACTCTCGTTAAATGTATGGACTAATTTAAAACATAAATTTGTTTGATTAGTAATTATTTTATAAAGGAAAAACTTATTTTTTTTATTTTATTTTTGTGTCTATCAAAATTACATTTTGCTCCTACTTATCTCCTTACATAATAGAAAATAAAGACCAGAGTATAAAATATTTTGTTGACTTTATATATTTTATTTGAAGTTTCAATGACATCGTGGAAAACGGTGAGGAGTGTTTCAAAATTTGAGCAATCCCTTTGGAACTCTGTAGTGTTTCTCTCTAGTATTTTTTGTGTTTGTTTCTCGGTGTGTTTCAACTAAGGATCTATGGGGTCTAGTAGAGGTGTCAAAATGGATTACTTGGACGGGTTCGGGTTAATTTAAAAATAGTAGTCTAAACCCGCCCTAAGAGGGTTGCGGGTTGAGGCAAGCGGTCCGCATAATAATAAAAAATATTTATTTAAATTTTGACATATTTAATATGTGTATATATATAATGTATAACTTTTTAACACGTTTATTATGTCCAATGCAACCAAACTTATAGATCTAATATCTTGTGTTTGAGTTAAGACGTGATGTGAAGTTCGCGCATATGAATTTTAACACAACTCATTTATTAAATTTTTCATTTCTATTGAACTCTTATGTCCTAACGCAATATAATTTGTAACTTCATTTTAATAAATAATCTCTGGACACTATCAAAAATAACATAATATTCGTTTATAGTAATGATAGTATAGACTCAAGTTCAGAATGAACTCTATATGTCAAAATATAATCATCATCATAATATATGATCATTATGTTTTACTTTATGTTTGAAGATCATTTGTATGATCTTTATCAATACTTTCATTATGAACTATTATGTTAAATTTGGTTGTGTGAAATTCTCTATTGTAAACAATTATGGTGTCTTTTAGTTTTGTTGCAAAAGTTATTTTCTCTTTTATTTTTTATTGTAGAAGTTAAATTTAATTAAATAAACGACTAAGAAAGAAAAAGTGAGATTCATATGGTTTAATGTCTTTCTCATTTGATTTGATACATTATTTTATTATTATGCTTAAAATTATATTATGTAAAATAAGAAAATATGATTATGTTCAACTTTATGAAATTATTGTAAGTTATAATGTCTATTTTCTATTTTTATTATAAGTTATTTAGTAAAATAATTTTCACCTAAGGCTAATTATCAATCCAAATGACCCAAAAAAATAAAATAAAAATTTAAAGAAAAACGGTAGCCCGAGCACAATTTTAATATAGCCCAATCGGGCTAGACTAAAAAGTCTGGATTCAATAAAAAATACCTAATATAATACTCAAACCCTATAAATTTTCGGGTTTTTGCGTGCCAACCCGATCAGGCCTGTCATTTTGACACTTCTAGTAATTGGACAAGGAGCCTTAGTGATAATGTTTGAGTGAACAAACTGATAAGCATCTTATCACTTATGATAATTTTCATATTTTTTTGTTCAATGGATAAATATGGGCGATTTGAATTTATGGTACCTTATTTTATTATCTTTTAATTATTTTGGGTTTTTTAATATAACAAACTGATAACCTCCTTACGTCTAATTTAAAGGAGATTATCTTGTCAGTTTTTATTATTTATCAAAGGGATAAATACTAATAATTTTCCCATTCTTAATTTTAAAAACTACCTGGTACAATTTTATTTTATTATTATTTATTTTCATCTTCTAATTAATTAAAAGTTAATATTTTTGACATTTTTGGACTGGACAAAATTAGGTAGTCACACTTGCCATGTTGTTAATCTGTTCTTCGGAGAGATAAGTGACGTTCCATGGGTTGCCTATGAGTATTCTGAGTGATAGAGACTCTAAGTTCCATAGTCACTTTTGGAGGAATTCATGAGTAAGATGGAGACTAAATATCTATGTTCTACCATTTATCATCCACGAACTGACTGAGAAATAGAGGTAGTCAATATAACTTTAGGAATTTTGTGTTGGAAGGTACTGAAAAAGAATCTAAATTTTTTAGGAAGAGTGTCTACCACATTTGAGTTTGCTAATAATAAGATTGCTAGTTTGCCACTAAGTAATGGATTTAACCCCTTAAATCCTTTTGATTTGTTGCATGTGGCTAAAATTTCAGTTCTTAAGCATAAAGATAGACAATGTAAGGTTGACTTTGTAAAGAAATTTAATGAGCAAGTAAAAGCTCAAGTTTAAAAGAGAAAAGAGAATTATGCCAAACAAGCTAACAAAGGAAAGAAAATGGTGTTTGAACCTAGAAGATTGGATATAGGTGCATTTACATAAGGAAAAAATTATGGCTCAAGAAGAAGTTAAAATTACAATCCGACTAAACTTAGGTGCAATACCATAAGTACTAGTGGTACTTGCACTCAATCATATCATGATATGTGTCAAAAAAATTACAACTCATCGTCCACTTAGGAAACATTCTTAACACTGTTAACTCATTCTATTCTTCTTCATCCAACTAAAGTTCTTTTTGTACTATTCTTTTTTCTCCATACATTTGTTCTTCTCCATCCATCAATGTTAACTCACTCTTGAATTTTTTACACAACTCCATGGTCTTTCAGGTTTCAAATGTTGGTCATTCTTATGAATTGATTCCTCCTCCCTTGAAACACCGAGAGGGGAAATACCTTTTTTCCTTAATATCCTTTTATTTTTTGTTAGATCTTCCTGATCAGCAGGGGCTTCTTCAGCTTCAATGTCATGTAGATAACCCAAACGTTGAAGGGTTTTCTGAACAAGCTCATCATTTCTTGTTGCATACCGTCCTCATAGTCCTTATCAGTTAGCTTCCAGTTTCCTTTCTACCATGTCATACACCTTTTAAAAAATAAACCCACGATTTTGCTTACAATTTGGGAATTGTTTGTGTATAGGAACAAAATGCACCACACACTTATGCATGACAGGTTCTGCAGGAACCTCATCACGGTGGAAACTATAAAACAGCTCCCTTGTATCATGTGATTGCCAGCTTCCACCACCTTTTCTTTCTACTTCTTCGGGACGATAAAACCACTGCCCTGTAACCATGATGCTGCCACTTAGAAGCTCTGCAATATCCTGACAGAAAAGCAACTCTAAAAATCATAAGGTGGAAAGAGAAATGAGGTATATATTTCGCAGCAAGAGAATAAACAACCTACTCTCCCAAGTGAAAGAAGAGAAAAAAGAAAGGGAGCTCCAAACACTTCATATAATCAGTGCAGCTCAAGCTTCTTGACAACATTGTGTAGCATACATGACAAAATTTTGGCAATCTAGTTACAAAACAAGGGCAAATTGAAATGCTAACTCCAGCAAAAGCATGTGCAAGGATTTCCAATAGGAGGTAAATGATTTAAATTTGGGTTTTGAATTTAAGAAACCCAAAATGTAAAGTCAATTTTGAAAAACTCAAATGCTAACTTAATATAATTATATATACCATTTACCAATGTTAACTTTTGCATTTTTGGGTTCCTTAAACATTGGCCTAGCAAAAAAACATAGGGCGGACATGTGCAGAGTCTTTCATTTAGTGGAGGTCTAGGGAGAGTAGATATATGCAGTCTTGCCCCTGCAAGAAGAGATGTTGTTTCCAGACATTTCATCAAACACTTTGAGAGCAATATCAAAACACTAAGATTTTGAATCAAACAAAACACAAATTAACCAGAATGTATAAAACTAGAAGATTGAAGAGTTAAGGGATTGAAGAATGAAGATTGAATCAAACAAAACACAAAGTAAAAGTATTCATACAGATAAAGAGATTTAAAGTTAGAACCTGGTGTTGAGTGATGGAAGAGTGAATGTTAATTGAAGGTAGAAGATGGGTGCACCTTTCCAAGTGTTGGAGCAGATCAGATCAATAACAATGTATACAAGATAGACCCGCCGGATTACTATTGTGTCAGTACCACTTTCAATGTTGTTGATTTATCTCTTTTCAATGGATATGATGAAGGATCAGATTTAAGGACAATCACACTCTTACATTTCTCCCCCTTTAAAGCTACATTCTTACTTCTCTCTTCCCTTTAAAGATACCTTCCTACATTTATCTCCTCCTTTGGATTCATCAAAAATATAGCGGGGAGGAAAAGAAGGTGAACAGATACTAATAGAGTTGAACAATTAATATACATAAGAATTGTGAAAGAAAATTTAAGTGCTTCAAAAAGGAGTAAATGTACCCCAAAAAACAAATGTACCCAAAAAAAGAGAGGAGATAAGTCAAATCATATGATATTGCTTGTATTACGGTTCAAAAAGTATGAATACTTGTATCACAGCAAAAGAACAACCAATAATAATATAACACATATAATATAATGTAGTTAAAAAGAAATAAAATAAAATAAAGAACTTATTGTTTTAATTATGTGTTAGATTATTATTATTTAAGAGTAGGAACAGTTAAGAATTTCTCTATATAAGAATTTACTTATCGGTAGAGCATGTTTTTAAGAACTATGTCAAGAGAACTTGTTGAATAATTAAGTCCCATGATAACTATTGTATTATCAATAGTCATTAAAGATATAATAATAGACAAAGGTTGATGCATTATCATATAAAAATGCTTTATATTATCAATGCACCATCGATCATTGAATTATAATCATTATTCACTCACTCATAAATAATGATAAATGATATATTGGTTGGATAAAAAATTTACATGATTTTTTATCTTTATTCTCGTCAAAATAAGTTGGAATGGGTTAAGAATGTAATAGGTAAAGAATTTCAAATATAAGTAAAATTATGTCAATAAAAGATACATAAATTTAATATCTTAATATTTTTGTTTAATATTTTTTTCCACATAAAATAATCAAACTAGTTGATGAAATTGGAGTAATTCTATTATCTTTGGATTTAATACGTATAGTATAAGTAGTTTTTACAATAAGATGATATTAGGGGTGCAAGTGGTTCTAGTTTAAACTGAAAAATATATAAGACTGTAAATTGGCTCTTTTTTGAACGAACTGTTTAAGATCAATTTGGTTTGTGGTTCTAGACATTCAGGAACTGCTCGAGCTGAACTACATATTTCAAGGCATTTTCATTATTTCATATAAGGTAAAGAAATAAAGTAGATGTCATATTAGTTAAAGAATATTTTAAATATGGACTTTTGACCCCTTAAAATGTATTGATCTTATTATCGATATATTATATGAAAATTTTATTTATTTCTAGTTAGTTTTTTGCTTTCTTGCACTTATAAAAACTGAATTTATTTTCACAATTATAATTATATATGTGACTCCTTAATGATATGATTTTGTTATCATGGGAAGTTAAGAATTTTGATTTTTCTAGAATAAATATGTTCATGAGTTTGCTTACTTCCTAAAGAAGTAGACATGATTGATGTAATATGTTAAATATTTTTTCCTATAATATAAGAAAGAATAATATTCTTTATTATTCACGTATAATTATTTATTTGATTTGAAATTCTAATATTGACAGAATTCTTATACACCCATATTATTAGGCAGAATTGTGAAGTATATTAGTAATTGGTGTACTTATAATCAATAGTTTACTAAGTATATTAATAATTAAAAGTCTCTTATTAGAATAAAATTTTGACAATTTTGCACCATTTTCAATTATGAATATTGCAAACTTTATGTTAATTTTTTAATATTTTTTAGTTTCTTAAAAAAACATAAATTTATTCCCATAAAGATCTCTTGTTGGGAATCCTTCCTAATTGATGTAGAAGTATAACCAATGCAACTTGGTAGATGAACCATTGTATGATGACTCTTCCAATGACTCTTGGAAAGTATGAAGCCTAACTTAGAAAGTTGGAACAAGTCTTGGGATTACTCATTGACTCTTGAGAACCATGAAGTGTAACTTAGAAAGTTGGAGTAAGTCTTAGAATTACTCATTGAGAACCATGAAATGTAACTTAGAAATTTGGAGAAAGTCTTGGAATTACTCCTTGACTCTTGAGAACAATGAAGTGCAACTTAGAAAGTTGGAATAACACTTTCAAGGTATCTTGAAAGTATGACAACAATTAATCTTCCACTATGTCTTTATGATGAAGCCTTCATTCCCTTCACTATATAAAGGGAACTTGTGAAGTAGAAATGCATAAGCAAGTGAGAAATAGCAACATAGAGGGAAAGTGAGAGAGCTTATATCCACTTAAGTGTGAGTGTTGTATTCCTAGTGAGATACTAGAGAGAGTTTGTATTTCCATCATTTTTTGGGTGAGATTGAGTGTTATCCTCTTTGTAAGAGAGTCAAATATTGTAATCCTACTTTTCTATAATGGAGATATTTTCTGGACTAGGTCCCGTGGTTGTTTCCTTCTTATATTGAGAAGGTTTTTCCACGTTAAAATTTTTGGTGTCATTCTTCTACTCTTTCTATTTACCTTATTCACTTGTCGCTTCCGCAAGTGCCCATTTTGCATCACACAAAGGTGGTAAATTGGTTATGAATTTCCCAACAGTGGTATCAGAGCTCCCAGGTTCATTCGGGGAGCTTAGCCTGTGTAGTCCAAGATGGAAGGAGTCGTTAATGTCTCATTTGATGGAGACATGTTCAAGTTGACAACTGACAACTTTTCCTATTGGAAACCCATTATGGAGGATCATTTATATTGCAAGGATATGTGTGAGCCTATTTCTTGCAAAGACAAGCCCGAAGGTAAGGATGATAAAGATTGGGAGCTTTCCAATCGAAAAGTTGTTGCAATGATTCGAAAATATATCGATAGAAGTTTGTTCGAGCATGAGTCCACATACACAAATGCTTATGAGTTGTGATCAAAACTTGAATCTATGATTCAAAAGAAAACTCCCAGAAATAAAGCATCTCTTATCAGAAGATTGGTGAAACTCGACTATAGAGATGGGAAGAACATGATAGAGCACTTGAATTCATTCAAGGTCTTGTTAATCAATTGACAAAGACAGATATGAAGATTGATGATGAGCTGCAAGCACTTCTGCTACTAAGTTCGTTGCGTGAGAGTTGGGATACATTGGTGGCCACACTCAGCAACTCTGTCCTAGATGGGAAAGTCTCAATGGACATTGTTTCAGACAGTCTATTGAATGAAGAATCCAGAAGGAAAGAACGAAGTATATCTTTCCATTCTGAAGCAAATGTTGTGGAGAGACGTGGAAGAAGTGAAACTCATGGGAAGAATGGATCTCGTGGAAGAAGCAAAAGCAGATTTAGAGGTCACTCTCAATCTCGCATGAGGTCAATAATATGCTATTATTGTAGTAAAGAAGGACATAAGAGATCTGAGTGTAGATCCCTGAAGAGAGACCAAAAAGCTGGAAATGTTCATGAAGACTTAGTTAATCCAAGGAAAAATGGTCATAAGCCTACCACAGCCATCGCGCAGACGATGATGTTCTCCTCATTGGAGAAGACAATTACCTGAATGTTGCATATGGTGATTGATCTTGGATCGTTGATTCTGGTGCCTCTTTCCACGTAAGTCCACATGAAGGTTTTTTCTCAAACTACAAGAAATGTGATTATGGTACTGTGAAAATGGGAAACCATGTTACAAGCAAGATTGCAGGAATTAGTGATATTGTATTGCTAACAGACACATGAGGCAAGTTTGTACTAAAGGAGGTGAGACATGTCCCAGATATGCGTATCAACCTTATCTCAACGGGTAAGTTGGATGATGCTGGTTTTGCAAGTCACTTTGGTGCTGGAAAGTGAAAACTAGCAAAAGGCAACCTAGTCATTGCTAGAGGCTCAAAGGATGGATCTTTATACATTATGCAAGGAGGAATCTGTTTTGGAGAAGCAAATGTTGCTACCAACTCCAAAGATCTTTGGCATAGACGATTGAGGCATATGAGTGAGAAGGCACTTCAAATGCTATCGAAAGACCACATTCCAGGTATAAAAGATCAAATTTTAGACTCATGTACTGATTGTCTTTATGGTAGACAACATAGAGTCAGTTTTCAGAGATCTGATATTCCCTCACGGAGAGATGAAGTGCTTGAATTGGTGCATTTAGATGTTTGTGCACCATCAGAAAGATCTATTGGAGGAGCCTATTATTTTGTCACATTCATAAATGATCACTCGAGAAGAGTATGGGTGTAATTGTTGAAAAGCAAAGATCAAGTACTATCAGCATTCAAAGAGTTCCATGCACTAATGGAACGTGAGACTGGAAAGAAGCTGAAGTGTCTCAAAGCATATAATGGTGGAGAGTATCGTGCTCCATTTGAAGCCTATTGCAAGGCTTATGGTATCATATTGAAGAAAACACCACCAAAGACTCCTCAGTTGAATGGTGTAGCTGAGAGGATGAACCGCACAATTAAAGAGAAGATCAGATGCATATTGCAAGATGCCAATCTCCCCAAGTCTTTCTGGGGTGAAGCTGTGAAGACTGTAGTAGATCTCATAAATCGGACACCTTCAAGACCCTTGAACGGTGAAATTCCAGATGATGTGTGGTGCAAGAACAAGGCATCCTTCAACCACCTAAGAGTATTTGGATGCAGAGCCTTCGTTCACATTCCAAAAGATGAGAGAAAGAAGCTGGATGTTAAGACCAAGGAGCGAATTTACCTTAGGTCTCCAAATGATGAATTTGGGTACAGACTGCAAGATCCGATAAACAAGAAATTTGTGAGAAGTATAGATGTTGTGTTCTTTGAGGAGCAGACTATCAAAGATGTTCAGAAGAAAAATCAGTGCATAGCCAAAGATCACATTGATTCACGGGGAGAGATTACTCAATAGACAGATCCTGATCATCAGATTAATCCAGAAAAGATAGACTAACAAGCAAATCCTGCTCACATAGAACATGACCAAATTAATGAAGAGTTGGATCTGGATAAAGTGGTGGTAGACACACAAATGCATCAAGAACTCGAGCAAGTAGAGCATCCGATGCAAGTTGAATTGAGGCGCTCTGGAAGAGGCGGAATACCTTCTTCAAAGTATCCTGAAGAAGATTATATCACATTGACAGACAGTAGGGAACCTCAAGTTTTATCAGAAGCTATGTAGACGAATGAGAAAGCAGAGTTGATTAAAGCCATGGAAGATGAGATGAACTCATTACATGAGAACCAAACCTATGATTTGGTGGAGTTGCCGAAAGGAAGAAAAGCCTTGAAAAACAAATGGGTCTATAGACTTAAAGTTGAAGAAGGAAATTCAAGACCAAGGTACAAAGCTCGAATTGTTGTAAAAGGATGCAATCAGAAGAAATGAGTTGATTTTGATGAGATATTCTCCCCGGTGGTGAATTATTCCTCCATAAGAGTAGCATTGGGTCTAGCAGCTAGCCTAGACTTAGAAGTTGAGAAACTTGATGTCAAAACAACTTTCTTACATGGAGACATCAAAGAAGAAATCTATATGGAACAACCAGAAGGTTATGAAGAACCAGGCAAAGAGCACTTAGTGTGTCATCTGAAGAAGAGTTTATATGGTCTAAAGCAAGCCCCCAAACAGTGATACAATAAGTTTGAATCCTTAATGACCAAACACAGTTTTGAGAAGACAACTGGTGATCATAGTGTATTCATCAAAAGGTATGAAGATAAAAACTCTATTATCCTTCTATTATATGTGGATGATATGTTAATCATTGGCATGACAAGACCAAGATTGATGGTTTGAAGAATGCTTTAAGCAAGTCTTTTGCTATGAAAGACTTGGGTCCAACAAAGCAAATCATTGGAATAAGGATAATAAGAGATCGTTCCAAGAAGTTGTTATGGCTATCACAAGAGAAGTATATTGAGAAAGTTCTCAAAATATTCAACATGGATAAGGCAAAACATGTCAGTGCTCCACTTGCTGCACATTTCAAGTTAACAACACTGCAATGTCCAACCAGTGATGAAGAAATGAAAGAAATGAACAGAATGCATTATTCATATTTGGTAGGAAGCCTAATGTATGCCATGATTTGTACAAGACCTGATATTGCCCATGCAGTTGGAGTTGTGAGTCGGTTCTTGTCCAATCCCGACAAAGAGCATTGGAAAGCATTGAAGTGGATATTGAGATATCTGAGGGGAACTACCAAAAGATGCTTATGTTTTGGTAATGAATATACTAATTAGTAGGATACACACATGTTGACATGGCTGGAGATGTAGATTCCAGAAAATCTACATCAGGTTATCTAACTACCTTTGTAGGGGGAGCTGTATCTTGTCAATCCAAGTTACAAAGATGTGTTGCATTATCAACAACTGAAGCAGAGTACATTGCAGCATCTGAAGCTGGCAAGGAGATAAAATATATGAAAAATATCTTGCATGAGTTGGGTCATGTTCAAGAAAGCTATGTTTTGCACTGTGACAATCAAAGTGCAATTCACCTAGCTAAGAATCCTACATTTCATTCTCGAACAAAGCACATTGATTATCGTTATCATTGGATACGAAATGCTTTGGAGGATGGCGAGTTGCAGCTAGAGAAAATTCATACAGATGACAACTGGTCCAACATGATGACCAAAACAGTTTTACTTAAGAAACTGACAGACTGTTGCAGAGGTGCAGGATTGGTGATACCCCTCAATTAATTCAGGAAGGGGGAGATTTGTTGGGAATCCTTCCTAATTGATGTGGAAGTATAACCAATGCAACTTGGTAGATGAACCATTGTATGATGACTCTTCCAATGACTCTTGGAAAGTTTGAAGCCTAACTTAGAAAGTTTGAGCAAGTCTTGGAATTACTCATTGACTTTGAGAACCATGAAGTGTAACTTAGAAAATTGGAGTAAGTCTTGGAATTAGTCTTTGACTCTTGAGAACCATGAAGTGCAACTTAGAAAGTTTGAATAACACTTTCAAGGTATCTTGAAAGTATGACAACAATTAATCATCCACTATGTCTTTATGATGAAGCCTTCATTCCCTTCACTATATAAAGGGAACTTGTGAAGTAGAAATGCATAAGCAAGTGAGAAATAGCAACATAGAGGGAAAGTGAGAGAGCTTATATCCACTTAAGTGTGAGTGTTGTATTCCTAGTGAGATACTAGAGATAGTTTGTATTTTCATCCTTTTTTGGGTGAGATTGAGTGTTATCCTCTTTGTAAGAGAGTCAAATATTGTAATCCTACTTTTCTATAGTGAAGATATTTTCTGGACTAAGTCCTGTGGTTGTTTCCCTCTCATATTGAGAAGGTTTTTCCACGTTAAAATTCTTGTTGTCATTCTTCTACTCTTTTTATTTATCTTATTCACTTGCCGCTTCCGCAAGTGCTCATTTTGCATCACACAGAGGTGAGAAATTGGTTATGAATCTCCCAACACTCTGATAATACTAGACTTTAGATGTTATATAAGTGGATTACCATTTTTTTAAGACTATTTAAGAAGTAAGAACATATTACTAACCAAATAATTCTATTATGATAATTAATCATAAAAGAACATAAAGTTAGCATTTTAATATTATTTTATTATTTGATCATTTTCATGTACTAGTTTTTGCCATCTTTCTAAATATGATTTTTTTTATTTGTGTTATGCAATTATACATATGAATTGTGTTTTAAATTTGAGAAAAAATTTATGTACTGAAAGTGTATAAATTTTTTACAGTGTTATCTAAATGAATTATGAATGATATAATGACTCTATATAAATCTTTACAATGACAGTACATAGATATTACACTTTTTAAATTTTTTTAGTATATATGTTAGTTCGTTAGCTAAAATGATAATTGAAATAGACAAAGAGTGCCTTATGGAATATCATTTGAAGTACAGTGGAATTTTATAAAAAAATAAACAAATCATGGAACCGAACTAAATTGTTGAGAGTCGTCGGTTCGGTTTCTACATATAATTTCAATATTAATCGAACATTTTTAGTCTATTCGATTTTTAAACTACACTAAAGATCGAACCAAACCAAACTATTATACCTCTATATCACATCATTTATATAATAGTGATTATTGATTTTTAAATAAAGGTAACGTAAATAAATAATTGATATATAATAGTGATATATAAGATAAATAAGTAGTTGATGATACTTTATAAAAGTTTCTAAAATAACATTGTATAAATAGTAATCTCTGTTATCCATTTCGTTTATCTAGTTCCTCTCATTCAAAAGTCTTCTGGAAGTTTAAAGTTACGGTAACATATCTTCTATTTTACAGTGTGTCTTACTAATGATTAATCGAAAAAATATATTTAAATTAAAAATTTAATTATTAAATATTTTTATGATCAAGTATAAATAATGATAAATGAAATGACACAAATTATGAGATAGAAAATGTGATTCCTAAGTCATGTACAACTCACAATGGACTATCTTATCTTTTCTATGGTAGTGCGTGCCAACTGCCAAGTATAAATAAATAAAGAGCACTGCCACATGCTTATACTGACAGCATATGATACCAAGTTTAATAAAACACATGACGTTCCAATCTCATAGAAAATATTCAAAGATAAAAATGACCAGAGGAAAATGGGGGAAAGATGGGCAAAGCCATCAATATAAAGCCATGGCCTTCTCCTTTGAGGCTTTGACAAGGACGCACATGCCCTTGTGCTGTTTGTTTTTGTATAACAAGAATATCTTTTCACCATAAAGGAACTAAAACACTTATGGTATTCTCTTGGTTGTCTCTCTCAACAAGTGTTCAAAAATTGAACCCTTAATGACTACTGCGGTTTTACATAACTAGATATCACGTTGTTGGGAGTTACCATCACCTTGATGACTATGCCCTTGTGGTGTTTCTATAATCTGTAATGAGGTTCCTTTTTCTTGCCATTAAGTTATATCCTCATCTTAAGATACAAATGAAAAAAATACCTTAGCTTCAAATATCAAATTATCAATAGAGAAAATGTGAGGAATTAGTTCAAAAGCTTTATCTCCCAGTTGCACTTTTGCTTTTTGGAATAAGAATAAATACCACTTACCAATTCAATGAAAGTTCAATGCATATAGCTCTAAAATAGGGAATGACAAAATGAAACTGAACAAACAATAAGCCTTATAAATGTGCATAATCAATAATCACTGCCCTTAATAGTATCTCTATTTCTAAATAGTTTGTTCCTAAACTTTAGAAGTTATGATTTACATGAAAATATGTAGTGACAACCACCATAAGATCACCTATCTCCAAATTGTGTCCCTAACTTTGTCTTATCCAGTCAAATTTTGACACATAATATAAAATAATATGCAATTTAAACTTTGGTTCACACTACTCAGTTTTTTAATAAATATCACAATCTGATTAGATGAGACAGAATTGAGGACACAATTTAGGCACGACCACTACTACTTGTGCTCACTGGGAATGGAAGGTAAAACAGCCATTCTCATCTCCATGACTTTCTTGTGGGAATTGGAGTGCAAGTAGCTTACAAAAGTAGGACTTTTTGCAGGCCTATACTCTGGAAGCAACCTACCAGACTTATACCTCACACCACATGCATTGCATAGTGTCTTTGGACCCAATGGTCCTGCCCTCCACTGTGGGGTCCTTTGAGAAAGACAATGAGTGCACCTCCTTGGCATTGGATGCTGCTGACCATTATTGCTCTCACAGTTTACAAAGCTTTCTTTACTCATCACAATCCCCTTCAACATCATTGCTTCTTCTTCTTCTTCTTCTTCTTCTTTGGCCATTACTATCTTTTCTTCATCATCCTTCTGCTCTTTAGGTACAAAAAGTTCACTATCAGCCAACCAATAAGCCTGTTTCAGGAGAGGAGGGTCTGAACAAAAGGCTTCATTTTGTGTACTTGTTTTCTGTGACCACATGCTACTGGTTCTTAAAGGGTCTTCGGTTCTTAAAGGCTCTATGATTTTTAAAGGGTCTATGGTTCTTAAAGGGTCTATAGGGTCTATGGTTCTAGGTGCTGAAAGCCTTTTCCTTTTGCTTCTGGCCTTACCAGGCACTGTAAAATTTTGAAGGGAAGACTCATTCTGATGATGGGGTCTCTTCAATGTGCTTGGTTTGGAGCTTGTGTCTGTTGTTGATTGAACACTAGCAGGTCCCAAGAAACAGCTTGAGGGGCTGGAAAAACAGTCTTCAACAAATACTGAAAGCCACTCCAACCCAACATCCACTTCCTGCATATATTTAATTTAACTTTTTTACCAAAGATTGAAACATTTGGTGACAACAAGTAGACATAAAGTAATACAAACACTTAAAACACTAAGAAACATAATAACATAAGCAATATAAGTTATAACATTAAAGCTAAAAACTTGGTATCTGGTAAGTAAAGGTATAGTTAGCCAAAAACAAAGGAACCCCTTTTCACAAATTAATCACAGTAACAAAAGAACTAGCATGTCATAGGGTTTTAGCAAGAACAGTAACAAAAGAAGAAAATATGAGGTATGAATGAACAAGCCAAAAAAAAGAGGGACACTAACTGTGTTCTGGGAAGAGAAGAGGTCATCAAGGTTGTTTGAGCAAGAAGGGGGAAGGACTTGCTCTTGCTTGAACTCATTGGAAACTGATACATTTTGGTACACATTCATTTTCGCCAAGTTAAAAGTTTCAAGCATGAAATTTTGAACACAGAGAGGGGAAATGAAAGAAGGAAGAAAGAGAGAAAGTGGTGTTATTAGAATGCAAGTTACAACTCAACCTTGCCTCAGTCCTCACTTTATTATGATGGTCCTTGGTTTTTTGTCGGCAGATAAAGGTTGTATAGGAAACAAACGAAATTTAATCAATGAGTGAGAAAGGTAACATCTTTCTCTGTTTCATTGAGGGATAACAGGATTCTGGTTATCAAATTAATGTTTTCAAATTATACCAAATAATATATAAAAAATTTATAGTATAAATAACTTTTTTATGTGTATTCTAAGGGCAACAATGTAATATTTTTTTAAATAAAAAAGATATAAATATCAATACATGTTGACTTTCATTTGCTTTTTCACATCATTTGTCCCTCAATTAATGGAGAGAAGTCTCATTCATAAAATATATTTCTTTATTTTATAATTTTTATTTGTAAATATGTGTTAATTTTTGATTAGATTGAAACGCTATTGAAATACAAAAAGTGAGATAGGTGATCTCCAATCTTCATATTCTGCCTATCTAGTACTGAAGAGTCCAATAATGAGTAGAGATCATGACAAATGGCGAAAACGACATCACCATCCTCTATTACACTATCTACTACCATGTTACATTAGCCTTGATTACCCAAAATGAGGAAAAACTTAGCTAAAGTATAATAGTTGTTAGTGGTACATATGATCTATTAGAGGATGACACATGTACCTTTTTTTTACTTTCAAAGAATGAACTTTTATTAGATTTACAATCAAGCATTTTTTGACCTCGAAAGTAAACAAAAAATACACATGTCATCATCTAATAGATCACTTGTACTGTACTTTACGTAAGTTTTATCATAAAACTAACATTACTGTTTCTAGATAAGTTAAAAGCAACATTTTATGGGCTACTTAAATAATGCACTATTGGTAACATTCCTTTATTTAATTTTACATTCATTACTTATTTTCTATATTTCCCTCTTCGTTCCTTCATTGATTCTTTCTTCCCAAGCCATATAAGTAGAATATATACTATAAACCTTTTCTCTAATAAGTAAAAAAACTATGACTTATTTAATTGGAAGTTCTCCTTGTTTTTATGAGAAATTGAGTGTAAGATTTACAAGTCGCTTTACAGACAGTAAAGGCCTGTATTTTTCACTTTTCCTTTTGAAAACTTGTCAAAAGATGCATTAGAAGAGTCCAAGATGACAGACCCCAGTGCAGAGACTTAGCAGTGTATGCAGTTTTAGATTCTATGAGATGTTTATTAAGATTCTTCCAAAATCTTTTTAATTTGGCAAGTTTGAGAGACATTAACTCTGGAGTGTGGTCCAAAAGAAATGACTTAGTTATGTTAATTACCAGTTACTAATGCTGCTTCATACTACTTGCAATTTGTTCTAAGCTTATGATATAAAGAAAGGGAATCAGTATAGTGAGAATATTTTTATATAAAAACCATCATAATAATAAATATGGTGGTTATAATCCATCATAAATAGTTATGATTAAAAATTAATTATTAATTATGTTCATGTATTTTTAATTTTCATCATTCAAATAAGATATAATAATATATATTAATTATTTTTATTTATATAATAGTGCATTATTCTCACATGAATCGACATAGTCACTTGAATGCACCTAGTGTTATCAGAAAAGAAACACATTTTTTGTTTTGCATTTTTTGTTTATTTTTACTCTGAATCGTAACAACAATTTTATTTGTTAAATAGGATTGATCTCTAACTATTCTAGTCACAAAATATCTCTTATTTATGTCATAAAATGTGCCTCTAACTTTTTGAAAAAATAGTCTATGAATTATGTCTTGACATAGTAAAAGTTTTTCTTTTATAATTGTAGTGTATTTATTTATACATAAATATATGGACACATAATTTTTTGTACAATTATATTTGATAAATATTAAATTATAAAATTAAAACTAACTCATTCATCCACAGTCACCTAAAACTAGTATTTATTCACCGGAGTCTTGCCCTTTTGCAAAGTTCTGCCAATTTGACCGGGAGAGAGGAATATGAATTGGTTTTATTTAGGAAAATAATATATTATCCTATTAAATCCTTATATCTACAAGAAAGTGATATATGTTACTTTTAAATTAATCACTAATAAATAAAGTATTACTTTATGATATATGTTACTTTTTTGTAGCTAAGAGAATTAGTAGAAAAATATAACATTACTCTTTTATATGTCGAATTTTTAATTTGATTTTTTCTTATCGCAAATTTAGAGTATACTAAATGGTTAAATTCAATTCACCTAAACGTGTGGTGGACATCTCAAGAACCACCCTATCCCAATGATACTAGTCCCGTGCCACCAAAGCATAAGACTCATTTAAATTAATCAAACAAAACATTAAACTTAATGAGATATCATATACGTTCTAACTGATTTAATCAGTTACTTCAGTCGGATTAGAATACATCATAATGTTATATAAATATTATATAATTAATAAATGTATATAGTTCTAATTAATGATAGATGAAAATAAATAAATAACACACTTATTAATATCATATTTTATATAATATATGTGTATCATGATCAAAATAAAAGTGTATCAAACTAGTTCAAGTCTTATAAAATTAGAATTATAAATCAAAATATAATTATCTCTTATAGAGATTAAATATTATAATTTATCCAAGCATTGTCTTTATCAATAACTCGGTTCAACCAGATTTGCGACAATCTAAAATGACTTAGAAGAGTTTTCTGAATGAGATAAAGTTGCTTATTGTATTGGGAAACAGTCAGACTGGTCGAATTGGCTAGTCCAATCTGACTCTCATATCCTTGCTTTAAAGACTAAATAAAATATTCAATAAAAAATAAATTCATAATATTTTTCAAAAAACCTCTCACAATTTAATAACTTATAAATTAATTATTAATAAGCAATGAATCATTATGTATACATATTACTTTTTTATAATGTATCAGGATTTGTTTCTAAGACATTATATATAATGAGAAATAGATATATACACCGATAATGTTTATATTCAATACATTATTACTGTACCAATTATGAATTTTCAAATAAAATAAAATAATACAAATCATTAGATAGTGGATACATATTATACTCATATATCATTTCTCTTTTTGAAAATTGTATGTTTCAAAGATAAGGAATATAAGTTTTTCTGCACCTAAATTAATTATCCTTGTCATTATTGGGCCTAAGGTACTATCCATAGCAGGCTTGTTAAAAGACTCTCTAATTCATGATTTGCATTTTATTTTGAGAATAAAATTGCCATATTTGGAACAAGAGGAAAGCTGTATAAATTGACTTCTAAAGCATGAAAAAAATGTACTTCAACATTACTACAATTTTGAAGTGCCATAAAAATTGATAAGTATAACTTAAAAAAGTCCAAAAGTTTCAGGGCAAAGAAAAACAGCTTAAAGGGAAAATGAAGAAGAATTTCATATCAATAATTTTAAATGTATTTTACAAACTCATGAATGAACACAAGTTTGAAGTGCTGAACCATATCATTCTTAAAATGGTTTCTGGTTGCTTTGACAGCTAAAGAATTTAAAACACCACCAATATGTGCATAATGAATCTTATGGTGGGTCCGAAGTTGGATGAGTATTTAATTGAAAATGAATGATATTGAAAGTAGCAACCTTAAACATGGCCAAGAGAGTAACAAAACGAACTGCATTTGAATAATGGCTCTTTGGTCTCTTCTAATCCAAAATCTTAACATGCTAGGAGGCAATTACAGAAAAATGAGACCTGTTCTTGTATTTATCACTCAAAGATCTATATGGTGAACATCTTCTATCACAGAAAGTATAACATTTCATGTTTCACTGCTTGTGATTGGTTATAGAATACTTAATTATTAAAATTTTAATCTAAATACATTTTTCAACTAATTACAAATAATGACGTAATTTTGTGGGATGACAGATGTATTCATCATATACATAGGTCCATGTTAACTCGTCACTACTTCGAAGACAAGTGGATTTGAACAAGTAGCACATTAAGTTACCACCCAAGTATTTGAAAATGAAGCATGAGCCAATTACTTTATGTGACAGTAATTGACCACACATACACAGCGTACATTGTCCTCAAACTACGTCCATGGACCATAAGTATGCAGTAACTGCTTGTAAGAGACCACCCATGTTTCGATTTTTGAACTGGGCACAATTAATCAATCAATTAGCTAGAATCTTATATACTAACTGAATAAATAAGAGTTAACTAATTGAATTTAAATTGTTTGATCATATTAATAAATAAATTAGTTGGTTGTCATATAAAAAATTTAAATTCCTTTCACCATATGACCTATTGAAACATGTGTCATCCGTCGTAACATGTGTCGTTTATAAGAATCAAACATTTAATTTTTTGGTCTAACTAAGAATCGAGTATGGCATTAAACTACTAAATCAATGCCTTTAGTAGTTGATTGTTGTAAAAATGATTGTAATCAATAACTTCTCAAATACAATAGCTTATACATTCATAACTTTTAAAAATAAATCTCTTTTTTATCAAACACCTCAAATATAACTTTTTTATCTTCTGAAATAAACAAATTGACTACCTTAGAAAAAACTAAGTAAAATTATTGAACATAGTCAATTATGGGTGAGGAAAGGTCTAACTTCATGTCCATGATGGCCCTAAGTTGAAAGAAAAGGGGACAGCTAAATTATGAAGGTAGCACAGTTTCACACACTGATTGAAGGGAGTGGGACTGGAAGAGGTCTCATGAGTCATGAGTCATGACTGGACAAATGGACACAGAAAGCAATAATTTCGTCAGATGAGGCGTGAAAGGTGACCAGAGCAATTCATTGAAAGCATATGGATAAACAATAATGTGGTAAAGGGAATCACCCCCACCCTAAGGATATGCTCGAATTTGCCACTTGCATCTTTTCAAACCCAACCTTATTTAAATACTACAAATATAATAAGTAACATGTTAAGTAAAAAACATTTGTTATATATAAATTGTGAGAGTGCTAAATCTGGGTTATATATTAATGATTAAAATTCAAATATAGGTAATAATCACATTAACAAAAATCATGTACTGCTATATTTTAATATTATTAAAATTAAATCTATTACTTCATATTAAAGGTTCAGAGTTTTTACAATAAAAATCATCTTATATAGATGCAAATGCTCGTAAACTCTAGTGAGTATAGATATTATTATTATAATTTTCCAAGCTCACATGATCATTTGGATATCCTACATAATGTTAAACTCTCCTGCTACAACAAAATAAAATGTAATTATACTATATTTTCTTTAAAACCTCTCCATTTTCTTTATAATTTGTTTACGAATTGAGTTTTAGTGGAGAAATTTTTTACTATAGACTAATACAACACATTATTTTTTTAAGATAATCCCATAATCTTCTCCCACTTATCTCCTTCTTTTCTAATAATGATACCCCTTTCTTTTCTACTCTTTTTTAGTTCTTTTTCTACTTTTCATTTGTTCTCTTTATCATTTCAAATGTTATTATTTCTTATTTTTTTACTCTTTTGACATCATATCTTTCTTCTTTCTTATAATTGTGGGTCAAATTGTGAATAACATGGATGAAGCTTATAATTTATCAAAATTACGCCAGATATGAAAATCAACAGCGCGCATTTCAGGATATAACAGCGATTTTGGGTGTTGTCTATGTGAGGCAATAGTATATGGTATGCTTTAACAACGCTTATATGGACTCTGTTGTATGTCAACTTTTAACAGCACTCATTACAATGAACGCTATTGTATGTCATACATACAACATCGTCACCTCCAACAAACGTTGTTATATATGTACATGACTTTTAACAACGCTCATTACAAGTGTTGTTGATATGTCATCTTTAACATCACTCATATTAAATAAGGCAAAATTTCTCTCAGATATTTTATCAAAAACATAAGAAGCATGTCCAGTTCCACCACATTTATAAACCATTGCATGAACTTGTCTCTGTTAGTTCAAGTTCATTAACCCATAAGATTATATGCAGTAATGAAAAGGACAAATGTGATGAAGATGTAGATGACAAATCCATGAATTTCTTATCTCTCTTAACCGAAGAAATAAGATGACAGAAAGATACGGTCGGATTCAATATAATAAGAATGAAATCAAAATTTACATAGAAAATATGGATGAAAAAATAATAACCAAATACAAGAAATACATACATAGATTTCAAGTTTAGTAAATCAACAACAACTTCACGTATATTCAACATTGACATTTCCTGTAATATAAAATAAGCAGTTAACATAGATGTAAATGCAAGAAACAAGAGTGAATCAAAGAGAAATAAATGAGGTAAAATATAAGAATATTCACCTTATGCTCAAATAAAGAAACAAAAAACTAATAATTTGGTTAAAGAGAGAAACTAAGAGAATAAGAGTAATAGCTGAATGGTATGTGTATTATTGTGTGTGAGATTTTGTTTGTAAATCTGCAAAAATTTGCGCCCACTAAAACAAAAATGTTTGACTTTTAACAGCGCTCACTAAAGAAAGTGATGTTAAATGTGTGACTTTTCAATTGCACTAACTCTATCAAAACAGGTTCACTATAAAACTTGTTAAGTACAAAAAATAGTGCTATTTTTGGAATTCCAGGGTGTACATTTCTGACGTAATGAGAAAATTTGGATAGAATGAATTTTTTTACCCCAAATACATATATAATGGTTCAAACATTATGTAAAAAAAAAGACATTTCATCGTAACACTGTTCACTACCTGTTGATATGACACATTTAACAACACTTGCTTAAATGAGCGCTGTTAAAAGTTTCATATCAACATTATTTGGTTAAATGAGCGCTGTTAAATGTGTCATATCAACAACGCTTGCTTAATGAACGCTGTTAAATGTGTCATATCAACAACGTTTGCTTAAATGAGCACTGTTAAATGTGTCATAAAAACAACATTTGCTTAAATGAGCGTGACTAAAGATGCTATATCAGCACATAGTGAATAGTGTTATGTTGAAATACTATTTTTGATATAACTTTTGAACCACTAATCAGAACTGGACATATTATATATGCATTTTGGGTAGAAAAATTCATTATATCCAAATTTTCTCACTACGTTAGAAAGGTACACCCTGAAACTTATTTAAGCATTGTTAAATGTATGACTTTTAACAATGCTCATTGTAATGAGTGATGTTGTTATGTCACATTTAACAACGCTTATTTAAGCAAGCGTTGCTGAATACATTCAAATCAACAGCGCTTGCTTAGAAGAGCGAGATTAAATGTCAAATTTAACAATACTCATTTAAGCGAGGTTAAATGTGTGACTTTTAATAGCGCTCATTGTAATGAGCACTATTGATATGTCACATTTAACAACACTTGTTTAAAAAGAGCGCTATTGAATATCTTAGTCAAACATAACACATCATTTTCTTCAAAGAGCGATGTTGAAGCTATATTCGCTATCACCTTTAACAACGCTTGCTTAAAAGAGCGCTATTGATTATCTTTCGCCTTGTATTTAAAAGCGTTGTGCTAGTAAGCGTTGTTGAATAACCGCTGTTAAATGTGAATTCTGGCGTAATGCACACACATCCTTTGAAAATGGGTTTCATTGTAAGGAAAGGTCAAGAACAATTTTATGATAATGACAAGCTATGGTGCGATTTAATGTGAGCAAAGAAGGACTATAGAAAAGTACAAAACTGGTACTGGATCACAACCATGAGTTTTCCTAGACCCATCAAAGACATTTGTTACGTTCTTTGAGAAATATATCTGCTATTAAATGATATGTGATAAAGTCACTAGCAAATGTTGGTATGAGTGTTACAAATGCATGAAGCTATATTGGGGAAGAGGTCGGTGGATTTGATAAAGCTGGTTCAACACTGAAAGATATGCACAATTTTGTCTACATTCAAAAAGTGAAATCCATTGAAGTCGGTGATGCTCAATCTTTAGTGAATCCATTACAAAAAAGACAAACAGAAGATCCCTTGTTCTACTACATAGTCCAATTCGAGCAAGAGTCTCATTTAACCTGTCAATAATAATTGGCTTCTTGCCTCTCTGATTCTATTCTTCTCAATATATAATACAATTACATTTACAAGCAATAATGACTAATTAACCCTATTTCCTAATTTGCACAACCTAAATTAGGAAGTCTAATTCTGTACATTCAAAAAGGAATATTCTTGATTTTATTTCCTAATTTATCAAGCGTAAAATAGGAAACGATAATTAATGACAGATATCCTCATTGACATCCCCCCTCAAATTGATGCGGTTTGTCAAGAAGCATCAATTTGCTAAGAAGAAACTGGTGACGGGGACGAGGAACCGCTTTAGTAAAGATATCTGCAAGCTGAAGCTGCGAGGAGACATGAGGGAGAGAGATAACATGATCATCAAGAGCCTCACGAATGGAGTGACAATCCACTTCAATATGCTTAGTGCGCTCATGAAAAACAGGATTAGTAGCAATCTGAATAGCGCTTGTGTTGTCCGCATGGAGAGGCGTAGCACTGAGTTGAGGGAATCCGAGTTCAGCCAATAAACCACGAAGCCAAGTTATTTCAGAACAAGCAGTGGACATAGCTCGATATTCAGACTCAGTGGATGACTTGGAAACACGATCTTGCTTTTTGCTCTTCCAAGAAATTAAGGTCGGACCTAGGAACATGCACCAGCCGGACACCGACCTTCGTGTATCAGCACAGCCTGCCCAGTCAGCATCACTATAGGCAAGCAAAGTAAGAGATGTACTGGTCGGAAAAAATAATCCTTGATGGGAAGTCCCTTTCAAATAGCGAATGATGCGGCGAACAGCAGCGAAGTGAAGATGGCGAGGAGTGTGCATGAATTGACTAACCTGTTGTACTGCAAAGGAAATATCTGGACGTGTAATAGTCAAATAGTTAAGACTTCCCACCAATTGACGATACAATAAAGGACCAGGCAAAAGATCACCCTCATCACGATGATATTTGACATTAACTTCAAGAGGGGTATCCACAGGGACAGCAGACTGAAGACCAGCCAAAGAAACTAAGTCCTCAGTGTACTTGTGCTGATTGAGAAAAATACCTTTGGAATCAGAATGAACCTCAAGCCCCAAGAAATAGTGAAGATACCCAAGATCCTTCATGTGAAAGGAAGCTTGTAGCTGCTCTTTAAGGAGTTGTATGGACGCTTGATCAGAGCCAGTGATGATCATGTCGTCAACATAAATGAGAAGAAGAACAATACCAGCGGACATTTGATGAATGAATAAGGAGGAATCATGTTGGCTCTGTGTAAAAGAGAAGCCAAGAAGAGTAGACCGAAATTTCTCAAACCATGCCCGAGGAGCCTGCCGCAAGCCATATAAAGAACGCTTGAGTTTGCACACGCCTTCAGAGGAAGAAAACAAGCCTGGAGGGGGTTTCATAAAAATATCCTTTGCTAAATCACCATGAAGAAATGCATTCTTCACATCCATTTGATATAGGGACCAACCTTTAGAGGCAGCAATAGAAAGGATTGTGCGGATAGTGGTCATCTTTGCCACAGGTGCAAAAGTCTCATCATAGTCTACCCCATATTCTTGTTTGTTGCACAAAGCAACCAACCGGGCCTTATAACGATTGAGAGATCCATCTGAATTGAACTTCACAGAGTACACCCATTTGCAGCCAATGGGTTTAACACCAAAAGGGCAAGGGACTATGTCCTAAGTGAAATTCTCCTGAAGTGCTTGTAGCTCATCTTGCATGGCTTTTACCCAACACATGTCCTTAACAGCCTGTGAATAACATGTGGGAATAGGTATGCTAGATAAAGTAGCAGTAAAAGAAGTAGTCTCCCATCCATACCTATCAGGTGGTCGATGTGTGCGAGTGGATTGACGCAGTGGAGCTGGTGCTGATCAGGCGGAGGATCAGCATCGGGAGGGGGCAAAGTAGGAGGTCATCTGGTATATACCCGTCCAGGTTTAAAACGTTCTATAGTGCGTGGAACATCTTGAAAGGTATGAAGTGGAGCAAAATTGTTAGAATCAGAAGGAAAACATGGAAAATAATATTGATAATCAAAGAAAACCACGTTTCTGGAAATGCGCATGCGTTGAGCAATGGCATCATAACACAAAAACCCCTTTTGAGTAGGAGAATAACCCATAAAGGCACACTGCACAGATTGAGCGCCGAGTTTATGACGCTCTAGAGGTGGCAAGTGCACAAAACAGACACACCCAAACGTGTGAAGGTCATCATAACTTGGTTGTGTGTGATAGAGACTAAAGAAAGGACAATCAAAATCCAAAACCTGAGATGGGAGGCGGTTGATCAAATATACAGCCAGGGATAAGGATTCAACCCATAATTGAGAAGGAACAGAGGCTTGAAGGAGTAATGTTCGAGTAACATCAAGCAAGTGCCGATTTTTGCGTTCTGCAACGCCATTTTGCTGAGGCGTATATGGACAAGAACGTTGTGAAAGAATCCCCTTCTGCTGCAAGTACTCTTGAAAGTTGTGAGAAATATATTCCCAACCCGAATCAGTACGCAAAACCTTGATACCTGTGTCAAACTGCGTCTCTATATATGCTAAAAACTTTTTAAACATACAAAAGACATCAGATTTAGAGCGGAGAAAATAGATCCATGTAAACCGGTTATAGTCATCAATAAAGGTTACAAAGTATTTATACTTTGCATGAGACAAGACTGGTGACATACCCCAAACATCACTATGAATAAGATCAAAACATTTATTGGCACGATGAGCTATAGTGGGAAAGGGAAGAGTCTTGCTTTTAGCAAGTTTGCACACAGAACAATCAAATGCAGAATTAGGAATAACAGTTTTATTGCTCAACAATCCAGTTTTCAATAAATGAGCCAAAACAACTGAGTTTGGGTGGCCCAATTTTCTATGACAGTCCTCATACTTATTCGGGACACCATTAAAAGCAAAAGACAAAATATTAGGTAAAGAAAACTGGAGAGGAAAAAGTCTGCCCACTTTAGGCCCCCTCGCGATTACTTTCCCCGATACCTGATCCTGCACAGAACAACCAGCACGAGAGAAATTAACATTACAATTGTTATCGACCAATTGTCCAACCAAAATCAAATTGGAAACAAGCCCAGGGGAAACAAACACATCTCGAAAAGAGGAATTGATGTCTCCAACAGCAGAAATAGAAAGAGTATTACCATCAGCAATTTGGATATTTTGGGTGCCATGATAAGTGTGAACATTGTGCAATTTGGTAGGGGAACCAATCATGTGGTTAGAGGCCCCAGAATCAACAAACCAAGTTTGAGATGTAGTTTTGGACTTATCCTGAAGACCCAAGGCAGAAAGTGCTGCAAGTACCATTTGTTGTACGGCCTCGGGAGTCAAGGAAGTAGCACTAGAAGTTGGAGGAGCAGAAGTCTGGTCCATAGAAGTTGTATTTGCGTGTAAGGCATGCAATGGCTTCCGCGGTGGTCTAGTCGGGCAATCTGTGATGATGTGACCTTGTTGCTTACAATAGTTGCAAAATTTCTTACTGCAATTCCGAGCAAGATGACCAAATTGCTTGCAAGAAAAGCATTGAACTTGACGCATATCACGACCTTTACCGTTACTCTGGGCAGTGTAGGCAACAGAGACAGGATCAGCAACAAAGTCATCACGGGATAAGGTCAGAAGGCGCTGCTCTTCTCGAAGTAATTCCCCAAGACATACGTCCAAGGAAGGGGCTGGATTCCTATTCAGTAAAGCAGCACGCACAGCTTCAAATTCAGGTCGAAGCTTCATGAGAAATTGGTCCCGTTGGCTAATCTGATAAACTTTTTGGACAGCAGTGAGTGAATCTTTAGAAACATCAGCATGCAAGATAGCTGCATGATCAGCCCAAAGAGTAAGGAACCCGGAGTAATAGTCCTGGATAGAGAGATTTCCCTGGCGATAGTTAGCAATGTCGAGCTCCAACTGGAACCGCTTGGCAACATTGTCCTGATTGTAAACACGCTTGAGATAGTCCCACATATCTTTAGCAGTAGAAAAAGCACGTAAGTTGTTGATCATGTGCGGTTCAACAGAAGCCATAATCCAGGTGATAACTTGAGCGTCCTTTGTTTGCCACGCCGCCAATGCGGTTTTGTCCGTCGGAGCAGTGGACTGATCGACATGGTCGTCCCAAAGGCCTTTCCCTTTGACGAACATTTGGAGCTGAAATTCCCAAGCTCCATAATTTTTGCCCGTAAAGCGGACACAAAAGTGGTCGGTGGTCTTTTCAGAAGCCATGAGAAGCAAAGCAAACAGGAGGTGCTACAGCGGCACAACACGGACCAGAAAAACAAGATTTGCCACAAGAGTGAACAACGACGGGAAGAATAAATTAGTAAACTAGAATGAGAGCAACGAACCAGAAAACCAAGATGAACCACAATATTGAACCACGAAGGAGGCACGATGTTGAACCGTAAAGGAGAAGCAAGAGCGTGTAGCTCTTAGCGCACAAGGAAACGACACAGGAAAGTTGAGAAGACTCGTGATACCATGTCAATAATAATTGGCTTCTTGCCTCTCTGATTCTATTCTCCTCAATATATAATACAATTACATTTACAAGCAATAATAACTAATTAACCCTATTTCCTAATTTGCACAACCTAAATTAGGAAGTCTAATTCTGTACATTCAAAAAGGAATATTCTTGATTTTATTTCCTAATTTATCAAGCGTAAAATAGGAAACGATAATTAATGACAGATATCCTCATTGACATAACCAATGTCATCTGAAGAGATGGTAAATCGAAACTTAATTATGATTATTTCGAGGATGTTATGATTTATGACACCACTCATTGTACTTAATTTGATTAGTGTACCCTTTATTGGTGTAAATCATCATTGAGAAAATGTGATGTTTGGTTGTGCTTTGCTACCTGATGAAACAACAGTTTCTTTTAGGTGGTTGGTTAAAGTAGTTTTGCAGAGCATGAGAAACCAACAACCAGAAACAATCTTCACAGATCAAGATGCATCCATGGTCAAAGAAATTAGAGAGGTAATTCCAGATACATCTCATCGGTTGTGTTTATGGCATATAGCTAAATATGTCCCTTCTCATTTGGGTTCTCTTAATTCATATCATAAATTTCAAAGCTTTTTAAAAAAGTGCATATGGGGTTGTGATTCAGAAGAAAAATTTGAAAGTACTTGGAAATAGATGATGAGTAAACACAATGGCCATAAATGATTGAGGGATATGTATGAAATTCGTCATAAGTGGAGTACCGCTTACAACAAAGAAGTATTTTCGGCTGGTATTAAGTCCTCTAAACAAAGTGAGAGTACAAATAGTGTCTTATATGAGATTTCACGTAAAACAACTAGTCTCACACAATTCTTTAACACATTTGAGAAAATGATAAAAACGTGGCGACAATTAGAGGTTGAGAATGACTTCAAATGTAGCCAAAGTGTTCTTCCTCTCATTACAACTAGCAGCGATACTTTACGACATGCTCTAAAATATATACCCACTAGATCTTTAAACTTTTTTTGAAAGAATATCTTGATGGGACAGGGGAAGCACTTCTTTAGAGATTTAAGTATCTGAAAACTTGTCATATCACGAAGTCATATTTAATCAAATGCCTAGCAAGAAGCATATTGTGACATTGACTCTTCTACTTACATGGTTAATTGTAGTTGTCACAAGTTTGAATTTATACTAATTCTTTCTAGCCATGCTTTGAAGATTTTTTCAATATTAAATGTATTTTAAGAATACATGACCATTACTTCATGAAAAGATGGTCAAAAAATGTCACGTCCATGATTCATAGGCATATGAATGGGGGGTATGGAAAAAGATGATGATGTTAGTCTTCTTTACTGTAATGTTGTTATGAAATAATTTTGTAATTTTGTTTTGGAAAGTCAAGAACACAAAGAAACTCGACAAATTATGTGGAATTTACTTGATGTTGGACTTGAGTATATGCAAGAATATCTTGCTAAGCTTAACTTAAACCCATATGTAATAACAAATGACATCAATTCCACTCAAAATGAGAATAATGGACATATTCTAGTTCTAAATTCTCTCCTTGCAAAGACTAAGGGAATGTCTACTGCTCGATAGAAAGAACGTTTTGAGAAAAGGAAACGATCTACCACAACTGTGAAGAAAAATAAAGGTGAGAACTTGCAAAATATTTTTTTTACCTGGACATGTGGTATAATGCCTACTATTTTTTTTACAGAGAAAAAAAAAGAAAGAAAGAAGTGAGTTTTGTGATACTAGTTACAATATCAATGACTCTAATATGCAATCAAGTACAATATCACTATATAGGCATATCATACCTCAAATGACTCCACCTATCATGCCTCAAATGGTTCCACCTCTAATGCCATTTATTAGTCCACAGATTCTGCAACCAACATTTGGAGTGCAAAATATTGGGCTAACACCCATTAGACACCCCATGCTATGAGGCAAAAGACAAGGGAAGATGTGAGTGGGAGTGGAAACCATGTTAATACTAGTGTGCATTATTAAACAATTATGAAAGGAATTGTCTATATAGTATATTTGCCAATGAGGATTTGAGTTTTGTAATGAGAAGGATTGAAGGAGTGTGTTTGATGTACCAGAGACCTACTAACCAAAATAGTGAAGTGCACATTTTTCTAAGATAATATATCTACACATATGTTGGATGGACTATGCAACAAGACATGGTTAATCCAGTAGGAATTATATAAGACTTTAGAGTGAACATTTCATAGGGCTTTTAATGTATTCTGATAGTTCATTAAAAATTAAGAAAGTGAGAAACTAAAGTAGAACTGTAAAGTGAAATTTATGTTGAAGTGAGAAACTATCTATTAATTGTTGTTAGACAACAAACAAATTTAGTTCAATTAGCTTTTCCCCCCCTGAATCTCATCATCTCCGATTGCACTGTTCTTTCTTTTCTTCATAATCAATTTTTTACATACATGCTATATTTAGTGTGGAACTCAAATGTTCAATTTTGACTAATCTAACTAAATGATTAGCAATACACACATGGAGAACTCAAGTAGTCAACAGATTGTGCACATTTGAAAAGCCAAGTGACTTTAATTTTCTTATACTCCAACACAAATTAAAAGGATAAAACCAAACTTATCTTGCACATTTCAGAAGCTAAGTAACTTTAGTATTTTTATACTCCAACACAAAATAAAAGGATAAAACCAATAAAAAAACTCGATATATAATCTCCAAATAATTATTATATTTATTTACAATAGTTTTAAATAAACAATATTCCAAGACCTATGCAAGAAACAAAATTTGAGAAAAAACACACAATAGATGCAAAAAGTCTATTTACATAAGAACTCAAAAAGAGAAGAAATGCAAAAGCGAGAAAGAGAAGAAATGCAATGTGATACCAAGATCCATGTCTATATGCTAAACACGTAGAGAATCAGACCAATAATTGAAATAACAAAACAAAAGTGTGTCCTAGTTTATAGGAAGTAAGGGCCAACTAGACGTACAATTATTTTGAATAGAATTTGAGAAGGAAAAGAAGAAAATGTGAAAAAATAACCCAAAAAGAAGTGAGAAAAAGAAGAAATGCAAAAAAAGAAGGGAAAAGTCTATAGAAAAAGGAAGAGATGAGTGGGGAAAGGGGAGATGATTATGGGATTAGAGAAGAATTATGGGGAGAGAAAGAGAAGAAATGCTAAATTAGAAAAGAAACTGAAAAGTGCATAAAAGAAGGGGTAATGGTATCAGAAAAGGAAATGATAAGTAGGTAGAAGATTATGAGATTATAAATTATCTATCTATTTCATACTAGAATTTAGTTAATTTAGTTTTTATGAGTAGACACTATTCCATTTGTTGTCTTTAAAAAATGATGTGTTTTATAAGTCTTTAGGAAGTTTTTTCTCGTTTTAGAGGGGAAAGAAGACTTCAAAGTCTCCCCAATATATTTCATAAGCCTTCATTCACCTCATAAATTCAACTCATAAACAAATCTTTAAGATGTTCCATTTTGCTTTATTTATATCATTTTAACCAATGTTATGAAATCTGAGTCGGATATCAACCTTGAAAAGGTCCCGTTGATGAGCAATATTCTACCCATTATTCATAATCTTATGTTTCCATTAATGACGACTTTTGGTGTCTACTTGACTTTGTTTGGCATGATTTAGTGTTTTAGACTTTATTAGACTATTATTCCTAATATAAGTTAATTTGAGATTATTTAATTAAATTTATTATCATGTTCACGTCATATTTGGCACCAAGGACATTTTGGACATATTACAGAAGTGGAGGATGTGTGTTGAAGTGAAAATTGAATTTTACTTTAGGATTTTTATTTGTAATCTTCCTTTTGAGTTGTGGTTCGTTTTATTTAGTTTCTCTCTTGTAAACTCTTGGTTTAGAGTTAGTTTTCAAAGAATGGAAATGTTTTGTGGGTTGATTCATGAAAACCCAAAAACCCCAAAATAAGAATGGGATAAAATAGGAGATGGGTGAAATGTTAGATTTATAATGTGGTTTATGAATGTTGAATGTTGATTAGAATGTTAATATGTATGTTTTAATGTATGAGAACTTCTAATGAAAGTAGTTTTGGAAATATCGGAAATATGGGAATATCATATATGTTTGCAAATTTAATATGAGTTGTGTGTCAATTATTGAGAATGAATCACTAACATATGTTGTTGTTTGGTGGGGATGAAGAAAGATCTTAAGATTGGAGGAGGTAGCGAAGGAAACTTGTAAAGTTACCCAAGGACCGACCCTAACATTCACCAAGGTAAGGAGAAGTGTTTAAATTGCATATGATGATAGAGAATGCGTGGGTTTTCTGAATGTATATGGTTTGTGAAGTAATGGAAGGAAAACATATGTTTAGCTCCCTTAAGAGGTTGAGCAATGTATGAGTTACCTTGTGGTAACGGCTATTCGTAGCAATGTATGAGTTACCTTGTGGTAACGGCTATTCGTAGCAATTTATGAGTTACCTTGTGGTAACGGCTATTCGTAGCAATGTATGAGTTACCTTGTGGTAATGGCTATTCGTTGCAATGTATGAGTTAACTCGTTTTGGGTGTGTGGGATCTCTTCTCAAAGTGTGAGAAACCATGAAAACTCTTCCTTTTGAGTTGTGGTTCGTTTTATTTAGTTTCTCTCTTGTAAACTCTTGGTTTAGAGTTAGTTTTCAAAGAATGGAAATGTTTTGTGGGTTGATTCATGAAAACCCAAAAACCCCAAAATAAGAATGGGATAAAATAGGAGATGGGTGAAATGTTAGATTTATAATGTGGTTTATGAATGTTGAATGTTGATTAGAATGTTAATATGTATGTTTTAATGTATGAGAACTTCTAATGAAAGTAGTTTTGGAAATATCGGAAATATGGGAATATCATATATGTTTGCAAATTTAATATGAGTTGTGTGTCAATTATTGAGAATGAATCACTAACATATGTTGTTGTTTGGTGGGGATGAAGAAAGATCTTAAGATTGGAGGAGGTAGCGAAGGAAACTTGTAAAGTTACCCAAGGACCGACCCCAACATTCACCAAGGTAAGGTGTTTAAATTGCATATGATGATAGAGAATGCGTGGGTTTTCTGAATGTATATGGTTTGTGAAGTAATGGAAGGAAAACATATGTTTAGCTCCCTTAAGAGGTTGAGCAATGTATGAGTTACCTTGTGGTAACGGCTATTCGTAGCAATGTATGAGTTACCTTGTGGTAACGGCTATTCGTAGCAATTTATGAGTTACCTTGTGGTAACGGCTATTCGTAGCAATGTATGAGTTACCTTGTGGTAATGGCTATTCGTTGCAATGTATGAGTTAACTCGTTTTGGGTGTGTGGGATCTCTTCTCAAAGTGTGAGAAACCATGAAAACTCTTCCTTTTGAGTTGTGGTTCGTTTTATTTAGTTTCTCTCTTGTAAACTCTTGGTTTAGAGTTAGTTTTCAAAGAATGGAAATGTTTTGTGGGTTGATTCATGAAAACCCAAAAACCCCAAAATAAGAATGGGATAAAATAGGAGATGGGTGAAATGTTAGATTTATAATGTGGTTTATGAATGTTGAATGTTGATTAGAATGTTAATATGTATGTTTTAATGTATGAGAACTTCTAATGAAAGTAGTTTTGGAAATATCGGAAATATGGGAATATCATATATATTTGCAAATTTAATATGAGTTGTGTGTCAATTATTGAGAATGAATCACTAACATATGTTGTTGTTTGGTGGGGATGAAGAAAGATCTTAAGATTGAAGGAGGTAGCGAAGGAAACTTGTAAAGTTACCCAAGGACCGACCTCAACATTCACCAAGGTAAGGAGAAGTATTTAAATTGCATATGATGATAGAGAATGCGTGGGTTTTCTGAATGTATATGGTTTGTGAAGTAATGGAAGGAAAACATATGTTTAGCTCCCTTAAGAGGTTGAGCATTGTATGAGTTACCTTGTGGTAACGGCTATTCGTAGCAATGTATGAGTTACCTTGTGGTAACGGCTATTCGTATCAATGTATGAGTTACCTTGTGGTAGCTACTATTCGTAGCAATGTATGAGTTACCTTCGTGGTAACGACTATTCGTTGCAATGTATGAGTTAACTCGTTTTGGGTGTATGGGATCTCTTCTCAAAGTGTGAGAAACCATGAAAACTCTTCCTTTTGAGTTGTGGTTCGTTTTATTTAGTTTCTCTCTTGTAAACTCTTGGTTTAGAGTTAGTTTTCAAAGAATGGAAATGTTTTGTGGGTTGATTCATGAAAACCCAAAAACCCCAAAATAAGAATGGGATAAAATAGGAGATGGGTGAAATGTTAGATTTATAATGTGGTTTATGAATGTTGAATGTTGATTAGAATGTTAATATGTATCTTTAATGTATGAGAACTTCTAATGAAAATAGTTTTGGAAATATCGGAAATATGGGAATATCATATATGTTTGCAAATTTAATATGAGTTGTGTGTCAATTATTGAGAATGAATCACTAACATATGTTGTTGTTTGGTAGCGAAGGAAACTTGTAAAGTTACCCAAGGACCGACCCCAACATTCACCAAGGTAAGGAGAAGTGTTTAAATTGCATATGATGATAGACCATGCGTGGGTTTTCTGAATGTATATGGTTTGTGAAGTAATGGAAGGAAAACATATGTTTAGCTCCCTTAAGAGGTTAAGCAATGTATGAGTTACCTTGTGGTAACGGCTATTTTTAGCAATGTATGAGTTACCTTGTGGTAACGGCTATTCGTAGCAATTTATGAGTTACCCTGTGGTAACGACTATTCGTAGCAATGTATGAGTTACCTTGTGGTAACGGCTATCCGTTGCAATGTATGACTTAACTCGTTTTGGGTGTATGGGATCTCTTCTCAAAGTGTGAGAAACCATGAAAACTCTTCCTTTTGAGTTGTGGTTCATTTTATTTAGTTTCTCTCTTGTAAACTCTTGGTTTAGAGTTAGTTTTCAAAGAATGAAAAGGTTTTGTGGGTTGATTCATGAAAACCCAAAAACCCCAAAATAAGAATGGGATAAAATAGGAGATGGGTGAAATGTTAGATTTATAATGTGGTTTATGAATGTTGAATATTGATTAGAATGTTAATATGTATGTTTTAATGTATGAGAACTTCTAATGAAAGTAGTTTTGGAAATATCGGAAATATGGGAATATCATGTATGTTTGCAAATTTAATATTAGTTGTGTGTCAATTATTGAGAATGAATCACTAACATATGTTGTTGTTTGGTGGGGATGAAGAAAGATCTTAAGATTGGAGGAGGTAGCGAAGGAAACTTGTAAAGTTACCCAAGGACCGACCCCAACATTCACCAAGGTAAGGAGAAGTGTTTAAATTGCATATGATGATAGAGAATGTGTGGGTTTTCTGAATGTATATGGTTTGTGAAGTAATGGAAGGAAAACATATGTTTAGCTCCCTTAAGAGGTTGAGCAATGTATGAGTTACCTTGTGGTAACGGCTATTCGTAGCAATGTATGAGTTACCTTGTGGTAACGGCTATTCGTAGCAATGTATGAGTTACCTTGTGGTAGCTACTATTCGTAGCAATGTATGGGTTACCTTCATGGTAATGGCTATTCGTAGCAATGTATGACTTGCCCTTGTGGTATTGGCTATTCGTAGCAATGTATGGGTTACCTTCGTGGTAATGGCTATTCGTAGCAATGTATGACTTGCTCTTGTGGTATTGACTATTCATAGCAATGTTTGACTTGCCCTCGTGGTATTGGCTATTCGTAGCAATGTCTGACTTGCTCCATGTGGCAAGATAAAGGGTTTAAGATAAACGTAAATGGGAAAGTTGAATATGAAAAGAGATGATGAAATTATGTATGGATATGAGGAAGGGATATTGACGAGTTCGAGTAAAATGCAGAATAATGAAGATAACAAAGTGAATATATGTTGAAGTATTATTTATATGTTATGATATAATTGTTTATCAAACATTATTGAATGGGGATTATCATATGACCATGTTGAATTTATGACTTACTCATTTGTGTGTTTTGTGCATTTGTCATTGATAATCCCATTGCAGGTAAACTAGTGATTTGAGGATGCTTGGTTTGGAGCCTTAGGAGACTTAGATCCTGAATTCATTTATTTGCGTTTTTGTACTCTAGCTGACTACTTGCGGATTCGAATGATTGTAACTATGATTATTGTTTATTTGGACACTTGTACTCATGTGTAATACTATTTTTGGGAGAACAATACTTTTGGGTTCCTAGTACCCATGGAGAATTATTTGAATGAATTATGTTTTTATGCCTTATGAAAATGTGTTGTAATGTGACATGTTAAAAGAGTTGGTGAAATGATTAATGAGTGATCAAAGTACAACGATGTATGTATGAATGGATTAAATTAAGGGAAAATTTTTCAAAGGTAGAATTTGGGTCCTTACAGAACTTGCAGGTGAAGATCCTCATAAGCATCTCAAGGAATTCGATATTGTGTGTTGACTAAGAAATCTCTTGATGTTCAAGGGGATCACATCTGCTTGAAGGTCTTCCCTCATTCTCTTGAAGGCCCTGCAAAGGATTGGTTATATTACTTGGATCTTGGATCCATTACAATCTACTCAATGAATTTATGCCAATATGTTTAACAGAGTTAGAGCATGCAATAAACTCAATAAGTAAATCAACTAAAACATGTAGAGCGTAAATTGATTGCAATTAAAGAGATGAGGGATATAGAGAATGAAGATGGCGATATTTTATCCTATTCGTTTAAGGGTCCACTTGCAAACTACATTCAGGCCTCCCATTCTAATCTTGAGAAATTTTTCTTCACTATTTGAAAATCAAATGTTCTACAAACACACTTCCATATCGATACAAGACTCCCTTATTGGCCCTAGAGTCCCCAAGATGGTTTGACCTTCTACCCGAGTCTAATGGATACTCAACACCACTTCTAATGGTCTGGCCCCATCCACTTATCACTGCCAATAAAGACTCTTGTATATGTGAAGATAAAAACCTAACCACAACTTGGATTTTCCAGTGCAATTCTCAACCAAGGTGATATTAAACACACTTAGAGAATTTCACCAAAGTCGCCTACAAGATTCTTCAAGTTACTTGCACCTCAATGTGCGAATTTACAAACAATAACAACCCTAACACTAGACCAAAAATGTCACAAATACTCAAAAAGTATTTTGTGTGATTAAGCTAGGTTTTCCAAAATTGATATTAAAATTGATGCACAATGGGTAATTCTTGAAACTATTCTATCTCTTATGAATCAGAGAAAACTTATGACTTTTCTCACAACAAGAGATTCACTCAAAGATATGAAAATTAAGATAAAATAATGTATGTGAGCCTATGAGTAATCTTATGAGCACATAGGAAAAATCAGCTTTTATACAAAACTATTTTATGTTGGACTTAATCGATTAGCATGCAGCTTAATCGATTAACGGTCCCAAGAAATTCAAGATTTCAGTTACTGTAATTCATTAATCGATTAATCTCATACTTGATTGATTAACGGGTTCCCATGTTTATTTAATCGATTACATAAGTTGTAATCGACTAAATGTGTTGAAAAGCATTTATTTGATGCATGATGAATCTTCTACATTATGTGTATATGCATGATTAATGATTTTGAAGATGTAAGTGATAAACTAGGTTTAATGCACTAAAATCATTTTACTATATGTAAATGCATGAACATGTCAATCATATATGAATGTATGCAAGTCTCATTTTAGGTTGGTCAAATTTTAGACTTTGTGAGACTTCCGTTCAAGGTTCACCTAGCCTAAACTCTACCTAATCAATCATCATAAGACTCTACAAATATAAAAACTTAACCTAAATCTACTTGATTGATGTTGAGCCTTGGTCTTGTTGTTTATTTAGTTGCTCGTGTCTTCAAGCTTGCTTATTATCCTTTTCGTCTTCAAAACAATGTGATGATGCATGCTTGATTTTTCAGATTCAAATGTTATAGAGGCAAATTGCATTAACCCGATTACCATAGGAATCATACAACAATTTGGTTTACTTGTTTCCGGTGCAGGCTACAGAATCTATGTCGGATAGTTTAGTTTCATCTGTTTTGCAGGTATCTGATTGGACAACCCCTTTATAATGTTGTTTCTTGTATGTTTTCTAGTTGTTCCTTTCAGCTTGCTTTGAATTGATCAGCAATAATGCCTCAACTTCAATGTTGATATTGTTAAAAGTGAATGGGGATGGGGTGTCGATCTTGATACTCTGGAATCAAAACAAGCTTCTAACACAACTCTCATGCAGGTGAGGACAACATAAAACTTGTGTATGATTGAATGATGTGTGTTCAACATGAGAGAGCTTTTACAATATCCTCACATTTGACATTCTTCTATATTTTTGTAGCACGAACTCATATATGACTTTGAGATGGAAGTAGTCAGATATATAAGGTACTATAGAAAGAGGAAAATTTTCAGCTTTTCTGATAAAAGGACTTGGACCGGACAACGTAGACCATGGCCTCTTCATAGTTCATGTGTTCTCTTACAATAGCTAGAAGACCTCCTACAATCTGTTTTTAAATGTTTATCCTTCAATTTTTTTTTTCTTTCCACAGCCTTTTTATGTTCCAATTAAAGTGACAGCTCACACAGTGAACAATATACAATATCTTATAATCATCTCTTTTAAGTGCTCACTACGTTTCAAGTTGAGTTTCTTACATTGCTTATGTTTCCTATATACTCTTGTTAGTGTTGTCACTGGGAAAATTGTTGGCCAGGTATAAACTTAATGGTTACAAATAGTGATAGCTATAATCCGTGTCTATGACAAATTATTCCATTATAATCCATCCATTTATTAATATGATGACAAAGTTATTCTTAAATTCCTCATTAAATAAATATTATATTTTAGTAATAAAAATTGTGAGACCAAATTTTTATTTTGTATATATGGGTCATGCACATTGGCCATGGTTTTCATATTAGACCATTTGGTAACGGTTTTAAACCATTGTAATTAACAATGACAAAAATCATTGCCTATAATATATTAGCCAACGGTTTTCAACTTTTCATATTGGCAACGGTTCTAAAATCGTCGGTGTTAACAATGACCAAAATCATTGCCTATATGAATTAGACAACGGTTTTTTTAAACTTTTGCCGAAAACCAAAAAATCGTGGCCTAAACAAAAGGCAACGCCTTGTACTACCATAATTGCTTAACCGTTGCCTTTAACGAAGAGAACGATTTTTTTGACTTTGGCAAAGGTTTTCTGCCGTTGTTGAAAGTAAAAAATGTGGTAGTGTGTTACTTCTAATCATGCATTTGGGGTTGTCCTTTCTCAAAATTTTGACAAATTACATAGGGATTTTTCTTTCCTCCCTTCATAAATCATGGAGTTTTCTTTCTCTCCTTCTACACTTTTGTTGCACTTGTCTAATTCCATTGGTTGATATGTATGGCTAGATCTTTTGGTTGTGCTACATTGGGACAATGTGTAGTTTAAGTGTAGTAGGGGGGAGACTAATGTAGGAGTAGGTCGTAGGTTTATGTTTATGCATGCTTTTCTTTAACTCTTAAGTTTTGCTTAGTTAGTGTGCATTTTATCTCATTTTTTATTTTATTTAAGTCATGATATCTTGTATTTTGAATCCATGCATTTCAGTGTGCCAAATTGCTTTTGAGAATTGACAGGTTTAAGCAATTGTGATAGACTTATCCCTTGTGAGAAGTTGAACCTTAGTTGTGGCTGTATTGTTGTATGTCATCTAATATTTTTCATGTATGATTGCACTCTTGATTACTAGCACTCTAGAACTTGACTTGTCTATTGTTGATACTTGATATTCACATGGACGTATTGAAATAATTTAGGTATTTCTTTTGAATAAGTCACTAGTCATATGAGCCTAGCCCCTTTAACCTTTCTATCCATTTCCTTGTTCTTTAGCTCATTACAAATTTATAAGTGAAAAATCATGATTGTCTTAACCTTAGGGAATTTTTGAGCTTTGAAATTATTTTGGGAATGAGTATTAAGTATGTAAGGGTGCATCGTTCTTCAGTTCTTTTTTTGAATTCTTGGTTATTTCCCATTGGTTGATACGTTGTGTACATCAGTATGGCCTTGTCCATCTTTTCAATTTTCTTGTTTCTTTTCGAAAAGTCATTATAAGAATGTCATATTTTATCTTATATTGTCATTGACCCCATTACTGTAACGACCCGATTTTCTACTCTTGAATTTTTTTCATTCATTTTAATCATTTTGCATGCATTTTCCTACACTTACTATCATACTTTCAAATTCCATAATCACCTACACTCGATTTGACAGAAAAACATAATTCATATTCGTAATGTCTCACGGATAATGAGACCCCATAAGTATAGTTCTCCGAAATAACCATACACCCAGTTACAAATATCCGACTAATGGTTAGCTATGATTACAATCATTTAAATCCGCAAGTAGTCATTTAAGATACAAAAACATAAATAGTGAATCCGAAGTCTAAAGCTCCTAAAGCTCCCGACCTAGCATACTTCATTCATCTATTTACCTGCAATGGGATTATCAATGACAAAAGTACAAAACACACAAAGGAGTAAGTCGTTAATTCAATAAACGTCATTATAAGATAATCCACATTAGAAAAAGGGTTAGTAAACCATTTTCGAAATTCATTTTGTCTTGCTGCATAACTTGAGCCAAAGTCGCTACACCCCTCAGGGTTAGCTAAAAGCAGAATCTCGTTTCTCTTAAAACAAATCACGCTTATATACTCAAGCTAGAGTTTACGCTTCTATACTCAAGCCAGAGTCGCTAACCATTCATGGTCGGCTAAAACATATTTTCCTTTCATCGATCTCCTCATAAATCATTTTCATGCTTCTATACTCAAGCCAGAGTGTATGCTTCTATACTCAAGCCAGAGTGTATGCTTCTATACTCAAGCCAGAGTGTATGCTTCTATACTCAAGCCAGAGTGTATGCTTCTATACTCAAGCCAGAGTCGCTAACCATTCATGGTCGGCTAAAACATATTTTCCTTTCATCGATCTCCTCATAAATCATTTTCATGCTTCTATACTCAAGCCAGAGTGTATGCTTCTATACTCAAGCCAGAGTGTATGCTTCTATACTCAAGCCAGAGTCGCTAACCATTCATGGTCGGCTAAAACATATTTTCCTTTCATCGATCTCCTCATAAATCATTTTCATGCTTCTATACTCAAGCTAGAGTGTATGCTTCTATACTCAAGCCAGAGTGTATGCTTCTATACTCAAGCCAGAGTCGCTAACCATTCATGGTCGACTAAAAATGTACTTCTTTTTCATTCGTTTCACCATAAATCATTTCCGGTAAATCCACGCCCACATTAGTATAAACACACCCATATATGTTTATACTAAATACGTGATTTACACTCAATCATCGCATAATCAGAAAGTACCACATACTTTCCTTTCCGTAAATCTACGCCTGCTTTAATGTAAACACACCCATGTATGTTTATATCAAATGCATACTTTACGTATCAATCATTGCATAATCAGAAAACTCACATTTTCGATTCCAAATGCTCAATTAAAGACTTATCCTTACCTTGGTGAGTATTGGGGTTCGGTTCTTGGCAACTTCTCTAGTTCTACCAACACCACCTCCAACCTTAGGATCTTTCCTCATCCCACCACATAACACAATGTTAGTCATTTATTCCAAATATCACATAAACAACTTATATTGCATCATTTAATCATACAAAATATTCATCATCAATATTCAACCATCTAAAACATGCATAACATCTCATATTTCAATATTTGGGGGTAAACTCATCTTCTACCTCTAGCATTTTACTCATTCTCTCCTTTTACCACATTTTCACTTTTAGGGTTTTTGGGGTTTTCATGAATCAACCCACAACCCTTTCCATTCTTGAGATACTATCTCTAAACCAAGAGTTTATACAAGATAAAAACAACATAAAACGAACCATAACTCTAAAGAATGAGTTTCCATGGTTTCTCATGTTTTGAAAATAAATCCAACATACCCAAAACAAGTTAGAGAGGAAGAAGAAGAGTTAGTAACAAGAGGTTTACCTCTTCTCAAGCTCCAAGATGAGTCCTAAGGCTCCTTGCTCTTGAAAAGCTCTCTTCTCTCCCTTCTCTTCGAAGTTCTAATGCTAAAATGTGTTTTGGGTTTCTATTTTATAGACACTGCGATAAGTGTAATCGATTACAAGTATAGTGTAATCGATTACACTGTGTAAATTATAGAGGCATCGTCGCTATGTAATCGATTACCAACATGGTGTAATCGATTACATTAATACGATGCAATCGATTACCAGAAGTGTGTAATCGATTACATTAATACTATATAATCGATTACCAACATGGTGTAATCGATTACATTGTGCCAGATGTACATATCTGATGCTTTTAATCATCATGTAATCGATTACCAGGAGTGTGTAATCGATTACCAGGAGTGTGTAATCGATTACACTGTGTCAGATGCACAGGTCTGATTAGTTTATCAGCATGTAATCGATTACCAGAAGTGTGTAATCGATTACCATCAGTGTGTAATCGATTACCAGCAGTGTGTAATCGATTACCAGCAGTGTGTAATCGATTACCAGCAGTGTGTAATCGATTACCAGCAGTGTGTAATCGATTACCAGCAGTGTGTAATCGATTACCATCAGTGTGTAATCGATTACCAGCAGTGTGTAATCGATTACACTGTGTCAACAGCCCAAAATTGCCATTTCTCGCCTAGGCGAGAATCCTCCAGTATAGTCCAGGATTTCACCCTCCCAGGTGATCCTTTTTTCGCTCAGATGAGAATCTCTCGATCAAGCGAGGCTTCCAGGACTGATACTATAATTTTAAAGATTAAAATTTGGGGTGTTACAATTACAACCTTGAAAAGTCCTTTTTATCTTTATGTGCAAGTGTTTTGGACGTTGATGTTAGAGGCTTGTCAAACCTATGGTTGTGTTCGTTGTTCACGGAATGCCTTGTGTGTAAACACTTACAACATAAGATACATGAGTGTAAACAATTTAGAGAGCATATCTTGTAAGGTTCTATCATCATTATGACTCGCCTTTTGATTTGATTGGTTTCTTTGTGTGAACACTCAATTTTGTCCGGTCCAAAAAGAAATATACTTGTTCATAAAAACAATATTTTTACAAAAAATATATAATAATAAAAAAAGTTGAATCTTCAAAGATTTATTTTCATCAAAGCTGATCAAACAAATAAATTGGAATTTAAAAATGTGTAATCTAGATCAAATCATTGTGATTTGATTAGGATGCATGAATGAGCTTGATAAATTAAATCTTTGAAGATTCAATAAAAATATATAAGGATTGCATTAAATCAAATTGGTTGAGTAGCAATATGAATATGGTAAGTATTTTTTTTTCTATTAATTTTTGTTTTAAAAATATATATATTTTTAAGAAGGTTAATTATCCTTTAACATGCCATATCAAAATAACAATAATAATAAGATTGTGTATTAAATATCCTTTTTTTTAAGATACCACTTTTATCTAATGCAATAATCTTGAGACGATTTAAAATTACTAAAATATTTTCCATAAAAATGAATTTCGGTTAATTTTATTTTGATGGCTAAATATTTCATTTTTTCGTCACTTTGAAGTATCACAATAATTTTTGGGCTTTCAAAAATTAGTAATAACAAATGTGCATTTTTATGGTCAGAAATCCAAAAATACATTCAATTTGAATTTTATTTAAAAAAATAATTCGAATTTTTTATTGAAGAAGAGAATATGTAATTAGACATGATTAAAAACTACCATTTTCATTTAGACACATGCTAAATAGAATAATTGCACATGATTAGGATCTACCATTTTCATTTAGACACATGTTAAATAGATTAATTACACATGATTAAAAATTGACTTTTTCATTTAGACACGTGTTAATAAATAGAATAAATAAATATGATTTTATTGCCAAAAATAACCTTATGACTACATGAAAAGATTTGGTAAATTAATAGAGGAGAAATCTTCTCATATTTGATAGCCAAAATTTAGGTAAAATATGATTTACCATTGATTTTAAATAATTATATGACTATTACTATATATATGGCAAATTGTATAAGGATTTGGGGAGGATAAATTTTAAAGGGTGAATTTGAGAGAAAGTGATTTTTTTGGAGAGATACACAATGAGAAAGAGAGAAGCTTTCGAGAGAATTAATCAAGTATGGTCGTGCTCACGCTCCTCACCGTGAGCCCACTTCCTGGCAGATCTCACCCATCCGATTAGCATACTTCTCATCTCCCATCGTTGACTCATTAATCACCCAATCAATAGGTGAAATGTAGCGCCTGCTCACTGCACCCCGCCACACTGAATCATCCACCCTTTTGGAGTGAGTAATCACCCATAGACGACCTTATTGTGTTTCGGTACACCTCCTAGTACATTCCTATCACACATACAGTCCATAGCGTGTGGCCAATATTCTTCCGCCATGTGTCCCTCTGCTCATCAAACCCTCCACACCCTAACATCCTCACTACTTGTGCAAGTTCCACCATCTTTAGTGCAATAAGGTATGTATTTTTTATTCTAATATTTTTTATATTTAATTTAGCAATAAAATGTTGTCCAATAAATAAATTAAAAGTTAACTTATTTTAAATAATAATTCATAAATACTATTAATGATTATTTGGACATGACAAAATTTTTTAATATAATTAATTGAATATAATAGTGTGTACAATAAATAACAAACAAATAATTCATTAATAAAAAAACCCTTTTCTTTGTAACCAACCACTTACCAACCTTTTTTTTATGATTTCTAAAAATTAATTAAATTTATTTAGTGCATTAAGGTTTGTTTTCTAATTTCCTTTATATTTAATTTAGCAATACAATGTTTCTTAATAAATAAATAAAAAATTAACTTATTTTCAATAATGATTTATAGATACTATTAGTGATTATCTAGACATGACTATAATTTGTAATAAACATAATTGAATATTATAGTTTGTGAATAAATAACTAATAAATAATTCATTAATAATTTTTTTTTGTAACCAACCACTAAGCAAACATTTTTTTATAATTTCTAAAAATTAATTAAATTTATTTAGTTTCTCTAATTAACTAAAATTATGGTTCATAAATAATTGGAATATTTTAATATAACGAAAATCATTATTAATAAAATTATATGAAAATCTTTATAATGATATAAATTTTAAGAATTAATCAAAGATAGAGGAAGGTCGGGAAAACGCTTATTGTCCTCAAATCATATTCGAATGGTTGCACTACGCTGCTTCTTTTCACCCAATTAATTCTTAAAATCAATAAAATACATTTTTTAATCAAATTAATATCCAATAAAAAAAACCATTTTTTATGACAATAAATATGAAATATAACCTTTTTTTTTATAAAAATCTAAAAATTACCAACTACATCAAGGATGAAGGGACGGTTGCCCTTGAGGGCTTCTTTTCCTCAACTCATTATTTGGATGGTCGCGCTACGCCGCTTCTTTCCCTAATTAAAACACAAAACCAACAACCATTTTTCAATCAAAGAATTACGTAGTCTTGATTCCTTTAACAGGGATACGTCAAACCAAGGTTTCACATTGTCAAACACAACAAATAAATAAATAAATTTTGTCCATATAATAATTAATTAAATAACTCAAATAAGTTTAAAAGTATAATATAAGCTATATAACTTAATGAAGAGTGTCGCTTAAAGTGGGCGGATAAGGTGCTAATACATTTCCTACTGTCGTGCGCTATTTGGGTTTCTGATATCCAAGTTCGGTAGTCGGTTATGGAGTACGGAAGCTATTAACACCTTATCCGCCCGCTTTAAGCGGTACCATTCACTAAGTTATATAGCTTATATTATACTTTTAAACTTATTTGAGTTATTTAATTAATTATTATAGGGACAAAATATATTTAAATCTTTGTTGTGTTTGACAAGGTGAAACCTTGGTCCCACGTATTCAATTAAGGGAATCAAGACTATGTAGTTCTTTGATTTAAAAATAGTGGTTGGGTTTATGTTTTAATTAGGGGAAGAAGCGACGTAGCGCGACCGTCCAAATTATGAGTTGATGAAAAAGAAGCCCTTAAGGGTAACTGTCCCTCCATCCTTGATGTGATTAGTAATTTTTAGATTTTTGTAAAAAAAAAACAAAAGGTTGTATTTAATATCTATTGTCATAAAATATAGTTTTTTTTATTTATGGATATTAATTTGATTAAAAAATGTATTCTATTAATTTTAAGAATTAATCGGGTGAAAAGAAACAGCGTAGTTCGACCATTCGAAGATGATTTGAGGACAAAAAACATTTCCATGACCTTCCTCGATATTTGATTAATTCTTAAAAGTTATATATTAAAAGGATTTTCATATAATTATATTAATAATCATTTTCGTTATACTAAAATATTCGAATTATTTATGAACCATAATTTTAGTTAATTACATTAACTAAATAAATTTAATTAATTTTTAGAAATTATAAAAAAGGGTTTGGTTAGTGGTTGGTTACAAAAAAAAGGTTTTTTTATTAATTAATTATTTGTTTCATATTTATTCCACAAACTATTATATTTAATTACTTATATTAAAAATTATAGTCATGTCGAGATAATCACTAATAGTATTTATAAATCATTATTGAAAATAAGTTAACTTTTATTTATTTATTAAGCAACATTGTATTGCTAAATTAAATATGAAGGAAATTAAAAAACATATCTTAATGCACTAAATAAATTTATTTAATTTTTAGAAATCATAAAAAAAAGATTTGGTTAGTGGTTGGTTACAAAAAAAAATTATTAATGAATTATTTGTTTATTATTTATTGCACAAACTATTATATTCAATTACCTATATTATAAATTATAGTCATGTCCAAATAATCAATAATAGTATTTATAAATTATTATTAAAGATAAGTTAATTATTTATTTATTTACTGGGCAAGATTTTATTACTAAATTAAATATAAAAAATATTTGAATAAAAAAAACATACCTTATTGAACTAAAAATTGTGGAACTTGCACAAGTAGTGAGGATGTTAGGGTGTGGATGGTTTGATGAGCAGAGGGACTCGTGGCGGAAGAATATTGGCCACACGGTATTGATTGTATGCGTGACAGGAATTTATTGGGAGGTGTACTGAAACACAATAAGGTTGTCTTTGGGTGATCACTCACACTAAAGGGCGAATGATTCAGTGTGGCGGAGTGCAGTGAGCAAGCGCTATGTTTTGCCTATTGAATTGGTGATTTCTGAGTCAACGATGGGACATGGAAAGTATGCTGATTGGACGGGTGAGGTTTGGCGAGGAAATGAGCTCACGCTGAGGAGCGTGAGCACGAGCACGACTGTACTGTAATAATTCTCTCAAAAACTTCTCTTTTTCTCACTGTGTATCTCTAAAAAAAATCCTTTCTCCCAATTTCACCCTTTATAATTTCTCCTCCCCAAATCCTTATATTAATTGCCATATATATATATATATATATATATATATATATATATATATATATATATATATATATATATATATATATATATATATATATATATATATATATATATATATATATATATATATATATATATATAGTAATAGCCATATAATTATTTAAAATAAATGGTAAATCATATTTTACCTAAACTTTGGCTATCTAATTGAATGTATTTTTGGATTTTCGACCATAAGAATGCACATTTGTTATTACTAATTTTTGAATGCCCCAAAAATTATTATGATACTTCAGAGTGAGGAAAAAAACTAAACATTTGGTGATCAAAATAAAATTAACCAAAATTTATTTTGATGGAAAATATTTTAGTAATTTTAAACTGCCTTAACATTATTGCATTAGGTCTAGAAGTGATATTAAAAAAAAGATATTTAATACACAATCTTATTATTATTGTTATTTTGATATGACATGTTAAAAGATAATTAACGTTCTTAATTTTTTTTTTAAAAACGAAAATTAATATAAAAAAGAAATACTTACCTTATTCATATTGCTACTCAATCAATTTGATTTGATGCAATCCTTGTATATTTTTATTGAATCTTCAAAGATTTAATTTATTAAGGTGACTCATGCATCCTAATCAAATCACTATGATTTGATCTAGATTACACATTTTCAAATTCCAATTTATTTGTTTGATCAACTTTGATGAATACAAATCTCTGAAGATTCAAGTTTTTTTATCATTAGACATTTTTTTGTAAAAATATTGTTTTTTTGGAACAAGTATGTTTCTTTTTGGGCCAGACAAAATTGGGTGCTCACTTTGCACACTTGAAGTGATTGGATGAATGCTCATGGATATCTTGATTCTTTGATCTTTTTACTCTTTGTGTGTTTAATTTTGCCGACTTCTTTGCACTTATTAGAGTTCATTATGAAGTATGTGATCTTATTAGGTGTTGCATTCCCTAGTTTTTGTGATATTCTTACAAGACTCACTTTTGTGCATATTGATTAGCATAGCCTTATTTCTTGATTTTGCACAGGAGTGCAAAATGTCAAGTATGAGGGTGTTTGATCAGCAATATTTTACCCACTATTCATAACCTTATTTTTTATTATTGATGATTTTTTGTGTCTAGTTGACTTTGTTTGACATAATTTAGTGTTTTAGACTTTATTAGGCTATTATTCTTAATATAAGTTAATTTGGTATTATATAGTCTGATTAAATATATTATTATTTTCAGGTCATTTTTTGCACAAAGGGCATTATAGAAGTGAAGGATGTGTGCTGAAGTGAAGATTGTATTTTATTTTAGGATTTTAATTTGTAATTTCGAAAGTTATTTTTCTTGGGTTTTGAGCCATTTTTTGAACACATTTTACTCTTTAGTTTTATTAAGGCATAGAGAATTCAGTTTAGACATTCTATTCCATTACATTGGATTTTAAGTTTTTGGCTTTGCTAGGGTTTTAATTTGCTTCTTCTTCCATTTTCGATTTGGTTTTTCCTTCCATCAGAGGCCAAATTCTAGACTAAATTCCTTTAGGAATGTATCACAACTCTTGAGGTTTTGTTTTTTCATGCATTTTCTGTTGGTTTCTTTTATCATATTTCTAATTATCGTTTTCTTAATTCCATCGTTTAGAAATAAGTTTGTGAATTGATTTTTACTTAGTTAAATAATTCTCTAGTGCATGAACGCTTAGTTTGTGTAAATTTGTTAATTGTTTCATGCTTATGCTGATAATGCTTAATTAGAAGCTTATGTAATGAGGATGTGAATTAATTTTCACTTTGTTAATTGATTCTCAATAAATTAGGAAGTCAAAAGTTAGAGAAAAATTTGTTCATTTTAAACCGATGATTGAATTGTGAGCAATATCAAACAAAATGGATTTAGCCGTTTTACTATACTCTTTAATTCACTATTTCTGTAAATGCTTGCATTTACTACCATACAACAACAAAATCCCCATTTTGTGTGCGTGTGTACAAGATGTTTGAATCTTTGCTTGAGAGAATTTGGGAAATGACTTAGAAGTCACTTCGTAATTATATAGTTTTTCTTTTATATTATTTACATCGAACATAACCTCGATCATCCGTATAGGTTTTAACCGATTTAACCGGTTAGACCATCCGGTTAGACCGGAAGATGTCATAATATTATATACAGTGATATATATTATATAATTAATTAAAATAAGTGAATAACATATTTATCAATTATCAATATCATATTTCGCATAATGCAATAATGTATACACATACAAATCAAAATAAAAGTATATCAAACAAGTTTAACTCTTATATAATTACAATTACACATCAACATAATTATCTCTTTAAATTATGTGTTACTATTTATTAGACTAGAATTTAGACAAACTAAAAATTATGTGTAACTATTCAAAACTAGAAATTACAACAGCATCCTATTCAAAACTAGAAATTACAACAGCATCCTATTCAAAACTAGTATACTATTTTTTATTATGTAATGGCACAGAGCTGGGTTGCATGTGACACTGGACAGAGAAGGAAATGGGTAAAAAGACTTTGGCATGATGTGCAAGCAAAACTAAGAAACTGATTGGTTGGGTTAGATAGTTTGTTATGTTAGTTTTTCTAGTTTTCCTTTTTTTTATCCTTTACTCTTTGATGTATATAAATCATATTTATCTTTCTAAATCATTCAATAATGATGAGAATATGTATTTTCTTCTCCTTCTTTCTTGAAGCTTTTCTATCTCATTCATCCATGGCTCATACCAAAATTAATATGGTATCAGAGTGATAATTATTCTTTTCATGGCTTCCGCTCATACTATTATTCCTCCATTTCTCCATAAGCCCAAAGCTTAAAGAAAAAAAAGAAACAACAAAGAATCTGATTCAAGGCACGTCGATTTCTTGCTCTTCTGCCTATAAGTTGTTGTTTGCAACATCTTTACATCATTACTTTGGTGCTCTTCTTGTTTTAGAATGATTAATGGATCATCATTCCCTGTATTCATCAAGAGGCAGAGCAATATCAACAACCTCATTTTCTCATAGATTACTAGCTCCCCACCACTCAAGCATGATTATAGAATCTCCTGTTCCATCCTATGTTCCCCAAAATGTGACAGAAGGTGGATGTGCTCAAGTTCTTCGATGTGTTTTCTTCACTGGTGGGTTGTCTACCACAACAAACTTTAGCTTCCGCTTATGCTTATATCATTCCAAGATTTAACAAAGAATCATCATTCTCTTCCAATTATTTTTGTGGAAATTGCCAAGGTATGATTCTTGGGAGAATCTTTATTTGGCTTGGTTTGGTTCTTCTCATGTGGAGGTTGTTGATCATTTGTGGAGTTCATCAATCTGAATTGGCTACAAAAGTTTTGGATGGTGTAATTTGGATTCTTATATCTCTGCTCATAGGAGCATTCCTTTGGTTGTTAAAGATATTGCTACTTCATCTACAAGCAATCCTTGACAATATGCAATTGGTGTTGTGTTAGTAAAAGAGAAGGCCAAGATATTTCCCAAGATTGTTCCTCATGCTCATGCCTTTGAGAATGATGGTTTTGGCAATTATGTTATATAGCCTTCAATTTCTTCTCTGCATCTTTTCTTCATTGATTTTCTTCATTCCACTCATTCTTACTGTCTTCAAGCATCAAGATTAATTATTGTCCAAATTCAGCTTTGGTGGTAGGATATTACCACATATGTTCTTTTCTTATCCTTCATCATTCAACTCCCAATTATCTCTTTTTCTTCATACTCGATCTACTTTTTTTACTCCTCTCTCATTAAACACACAACATTATTTTAGTGTGTATTTTTCCTCATTGAAGCATCATATTACGATCAACTGATCAAGATTAAGATCCATTTCATTTCTCTCTTTCATCTATTATGGTTTGTTTGGTTGGTTAAGCTTCTATCAAAGTAGATAGTTAAACTTTGGATGAAGTTGTTTCACGTTCATATTTTAAGACTAGGAGATCAAGATTCACTCACCAGCAAGAAGATTTTTTTCGAGTATAATCATCATGATCAACAGAATCATTTCAAGCTTGGAATACTTGACACATTCTACCTTGAGGGGGCATGTTAAGATAGTTGGTTAGGTTAGATAGTTGGTTATGTTAGTTTTTCCAGTTTTCCTTTTTTTTATCCTTTATTTTTTGATGTATATAAATCATATTCATCTTTCTAAATCATTCAATAATGATGAGAATATTCTTTAATAATGAGAAATGTATTTCTTTCTCCTTCTTCTTTCTTGAAGTTTTTCTATCTCATTCATCCATGGCTCATACCAAAATTAACAGAAACCAATTGAGTTAGTAGCATGCTATGTTGGAATTTCTAACAATTTATGGGTCACAAATATAATTCTATAATTGTGTTATAGCCATTACGTATTTAGCCAATATATATAAAATGGTCTTATGGATTAATTTGGTGGCTAAGGGCATATGTGTCATGAAATATTATGAGTGTAGATACCTTTGGGCAATTTCTAGTTTGATGAAGGGACTGAATTAGAATATTGCAACTTAAGTGGTAGCCGTTAATGTTACCTTTATGGGTTATGGTCCCCAGTTGCAGAGCAACGGGTTTTATTGAGTAAATGATGTTATAAGGATTGGTTTATGAGGATATGTGACTTATGTCACAAAACCAATATATAAAAAGGAAAAGAGAAAGGCATAAGGTTAAGCTCTCTCATTTTCTCTTTTGACATTAAGGAACATCAGGAGCACTCTCGTTCTCTCTGGATTCCCCTCTAGCGGAGCGAACGGAAAACCATCAGGCTCTATCAACCGGAACATCCTACAACCCACATACCTCGGAGCATTCGGAATGGCTAACCAAGGTATGCGTTTTCTTCTTCACTATGAAACCAATTGGGGTTTTCTTCGGTCTGGATTAGGATTGTTCCATTAGGGTTTATGTATGGGCATAAACATTTGGTTTCGGAACAATGTCCTAATCATTCGGTTTCGGGGATACGATTAGGATTAATCGGTAATATCCAACATGCTATTTTTTTTTATTCTTTAGTGATGTTCTTTCAAACTAGTACACTGTTCTTTGTGAAGATGGGAATGAATGTGAAAATAATGAGAATAACAACAAATTAAAGGTAGAGAGAGCTACGCAACTCCTAAGTCTGGGGTTTCACTTTCTTTTCCAATTGTTATTCGTTATGAAGGCAAAAAGGCAAAAAGCCAGAAACCTAAAAAAGTCAGAAACAATACTGCAATGGTGACGGCAACGAGGCTTCCAGCAATGGTGACTTTTCCTTTTTCTTCTTCTCCTTCGTGCTTGTTTTTCATTTAGGTAATAATCTTTACTTTTTAATTGACGGTCTAACTAATTGTGTTATTCTGAGTTAACCTGGTCTATGGCCAGAAACAGTGTGAAAGGGAGGGTGGGTTATTGGGTGAAATGGGGCTGCTTGTGGTAGCAGTCGACGGTCGGACCGGTTGAACCATCTGGCCCCATCCAGGTCCTAATAACCTTACTATGCCACATTTTATATTATGTGGAAGTTTTTGTCTCGAGGTTAGTAAACACAATAACTCTCTCACTTTAATTCCAAAAAACATAATAAGGATCCAAATAAACTCTCATTTAAAAATTTAGAAATTAATAGATATAAATTTATAAAGATAGTGTATAAAAATAAGCAACTATAACAAAAAAACTTGGAAATTCAATAAAAAACAAGAGAATGAAAATTCAATAAAGAAACAAGTTTATTTATTTGTGTGCACACTTCACCAAGTCCTTTTCTTTTTAGGTATATTGAATATGTCAAAACGGTGATTATCAAATGGAAGTTCTTTTTTAGGTTTATTCAATGTGGTATTTCTTGTTAGCAAATATGTCAAAACTCTGTTGATTGCTTACTTATGGTGATTTTTTATATAAAGGAGGCGATTCTTTTTATGTTTCTCTCTTTAATTCATTTGATTTCTTACTTATAGATTCTCCTTGTATGACCATGTCATTCATATCAAGAAGCTTATTTACTAAAAAGCAAACTAGTAAATATTCTAATTTATAAAATGATTTAATAAATCGATAAAAAAATCATTTATAAATTTTTAATAATGACTTTTTAATATTAATTTACATTTATCTGTTTTAATTCTAGTTGTTTGTGCTAAAGAGAGTCGAACAGGAACTGATTTTTCTATGTAAAAATCAGAAGAATATAATATCATTTTGTTAAAAAAATAATAATTTTACCTCTAACATTTTTATTTATTGATGAGGAAGAGTAAAGTGTAATTATCTTCGTGAAGCAGAAGGGGTCTCATTTTGTTTTGGTCTTTTCAGTAGCTTGCAACAATTTAAAATAACACGAAATAATATTTACCGAGTCACGACTAAATCGTTCTCTTTAAGACCATGTGACAAAATGAAATGATCTTGTAATAATATCCCTGAACTATTAATCTTTCCACATAGTCTCTCGGAGTTCAAGGCATAACGCAAGTAACATAACACAAGTTACATTGTTTCTTCACCTCCTTCAAATTAACAGGATAAAATAATGGTCATGATTAACCTGCTAACTACAGGTTAGTTCGTTTTGGTGCGAACTATTACTTAAGTTGTTGGATATTTTTTAGGTAATCTGTGCCATTGAACTTTTTACCGGGAACTTGTAATTATTCAGCACTGAAGTCGGTATGAGCTTAGGTTGATTCTCCAAAGAAGTCGGTATGGGCCTAGGTGGATATTGCACAGAAGTCGGGTTGGGCCGTGTAGACATCTTGAGTGAAGTCGGTTTGGGCCGCGGGTACATCTTGCAAGATGTCGGTTCTGGCCCAAGTGACTTCCAAATTGGTCCAGTATTCCACTTCTTTGTAAAGGCCCAATATTCCATTTTTTTGTACACCGATACTAGCCCAATAATTCAAAAAAATTGTGATGGGCAAACAAATTTTTTTATTTCCCAAATTTCTTTTTCGCAATTGAATTGAAATTTAATTATAAAAAATTAAAATGAAGTAGTTAATAATAAATGAATATATTTAAATTTAAATTACAAAATTTTAAAAAATCTAATGATTTCCTGAATGACCTCCCGTTCTGCACCTACGTGGTTGCCTATTACGTCTTGTCTTTCCTCTATGTTCAGCCGCTGGCGGGTCTGGAACTGTATCTGTCTGCCCCGTTGGAAAAATATTATTGTCAGTCATGAAAGAACTTGGACCAACACCATCTTGATTGAAGTTGTAGCCGATATCATTAAGAAATTCATTTTCTGACTCAGGTGTACCGAGTAAGTTATTCAAAAGTCATTATGGTCGGTAGAAAATGAGTGGCGGCTAGACATCATGTCGTCAATGCGATGGTGTTGCGACAGTTCGTAATGAAAAGACATTCTTCCTGGTTGAATGTTATACGAGGTAGACATTGTTGGTTGATAACTTTCGGGGTTGGTGCATCTTTATGATCGTTTTGCTTGAAACTAACATTTTAGAGTGAGTTTGTAACTTTCAGATATTTTTGGATAATTTTTGGTTTGTTTATGGGTGTTTTCGGTTGGCTTAGGGTTTTAGGGGCTGGACAATGTCTTTGGCCTGGTTTATGGCCGAAAGTAGTGAGGGTGATGTGTTTGGGCTGTTTTGGTCGAGAGTGGCTTTAGGGGAGTTTTGGTGCGGCTGGACTTGGCTTAGGGTGCTTGGCTGTTTAGCTTTGTATTTGGCCGTGTATGGTTGGTCAAGGGGATTTAAATTAAGGTAGGATAAAAGAAGATGAAAATAGACTTGAGAGGGAAAACGTCACAAGCCTAAGCTTGATAAGTTGAGTGATATCCACCACAACAAGGATGTTGATAAGGATTGTTTGGAAGCGCCACACCACAAGGATGATAAGCCAAAAACGCCACAAGCAAATGCTTGATAAGTTTAAAGGGGTAGGAACAAAGCTCAACTCAACACAATGTGTTTTTCTTAATCAAATTCAACTTAAGTTTACAATTGTTCACGGCTTACATAAGTAGGGGGCTGGCCATGTAAGGCTCCTAAGCATAATTCGAATTTTAAAAGTACATGAAGTTCTTCAAATGAATGTGGATGTGAATGGGGAAATGGATTGATTAAAAATGGTGGTCGTGGCCTTTAAGGCAGCCCACATAATTCTTGTAATCTCCATGTCTCATTAAGGGTCCCAAAGTAGTCCCCACGTGCTCATTTAAGTGTAGCATCCAAAATTATCCTTGAAATATCCGAAAGTGACAAACTCACTCTAAAATGCTAGTTTCAAGCAAAACGATTATAAAGATGCACCAACCCCACAAGGAGGTTGCTGTCAAGTGGTATCAAAGCTAGCTTTGCTTGCAAACCAAATTATGGAGGATGAGGATAGCCAAAGGAACAACATATTTCATTCTAGATGTTTGGTCTATGGTAAGTATGCTTATTGATGATTGATAGTGGCAGCCATGCCAACATTGTTAGTTTAAGAGTTGTCAAAAAGCTAAACCTTATAACTATACCACAATCTAGTGTAATGCGTCTGGATACAAAATTTCATTATTTTGTAATTAGTATGACTCCATTTGTAATTTCAAATTTGGAGCCAAAGATGTTGCATAACATAGTTACTCCTCATGCATCATCACATCCTTTTACAAGCAACATATTTTATGTAACCCCCTAAAAGTTTGATAATTGGAACTTGGTGAAACTCAGTCAGTCTGGGAGCTACTGACTGATTCTCGCCTGAGCGAGAAAATCTCGCTTGGGCGAGGGCATCAGTATTCCTCCCATAATTTTATTTGGGAGCCTCGCTTGGGCGAGATGTGGCTCGCCTGAGCGAGAGAGAGGGTGTTGACACTGTGGGATTCTCGCTTGAGCGAGAAGCCCTCTCTTGAGCGAGAGCGTCAGTGTTTGAAAATTTAAAAAGGCCGGATCTCTCTCCTGGGCGACGTATTCTCGCTTGGGCGAGAATCTAAAATTATGAAACCTAAAATAGAGTCCCAAACACGAAAAAGAGGGAGGGTTTTAAGAGGAAGGAGAAGAGGAAGTGATTTTCTTGGCTAGAGCTCGCATAAAGGCTACGAGAAGCTAGAGAAGAGGTAAACAACTTGATTTTAACACTTCTCATTACTTAGAGATTCATTATGGTTATTGGGGTCTCTTCTCTTTGAGTTGGAAAACGACCTTACTCTCTCCTTTGATGTGGTAGTTAGTTTTAGTTAACCTTTTCTTGAAAACCCGTAGTATAGAGTGCCTATTTGGAGATGATGTTTGAAAAATATTGATAGTAAGAAACCCCAAAACCTAGAAACGAAATGGTGAAGAAACTGGATTGGAAAATGGATTGGAAAATGTTAAGTTGGGTTGTCGTTTATGATTGATGATGTGGGATGAGGGGTTAAATGTTTATGAATGCATATTAGAGTCTCAATAGAGATAGTTTCGAGAGTCATCGGAGTATGAGTTAATTTGTGGTAGAAATTTGTAAAATGAGTTATAATGTGATGTTACGAATATGTTATTGATTATGTTTTTTTGTGTGTGTGAATGGGTAAAGACCCCAAGGTTGGAGGAAGCGGAGTAGATTCTATCAAGCCGTCAAACGCCAACACACGCCAAGGTAAGGGAGATGTGTTCCATAGTTAATGATTTGATGTGAAAGGTAAAGGTATTGGAATTATGATTATGATAATAGAGTGATGATTGTCATTATATGGAAGTTGTATTGATTAGCCTTCGTGGCATAGACTTGCCCTATGTGGTATTGATTGGCCTTCGTGGCATAGACTTGCCCTATGTGGTATTGATTGGCCTTCGTGGCATAGACTTGCCCTATGTGGTATTGATTAGCCTTCGTGGCATAGACTTGCCCTATGTGGTATTGATTAGCCTTCGTGGCATAGACTTGCCCTATGTGGTATTAATTAGCCTTCGTGGCATAGACTCGCCCTATATGGTATTGATTAGCCTTTATGGCATAGATCTACCTTGCGAGGTATTGGGATAATTGCTATTAAATGTGGTTGATAAATGGTAGATTGACAGTTTAGTGCACCTTAACGGTTGAATTATGTTACGGATAGAATTATATATATATATGATCATGTTTCTATTATAATTATCCTACTTCAATTTATTCATACTGATTATCTTGAATTTGTTATCTTACTCCCTTTTGTTTCTTGATGGCGCCATTGGTGATAATCGGTGTACAGGTAAAGCAAAGGATTAGTAGATCCAGGAGGCGTGTTAGTGTAGCTCATTTTTACTTTGGATGTAATAGGGATAGTGGCATGTTATTTTGTATTATACATGCATTTGTACCTATTACCCGAACCATTTAATCTGTAACCCAGTTCCTCGGGATTTGATGAATTATTGTTAAATGTGTGGGGACGGAGCCCCTTTTAATTAGAATGTGAAGTTTATGGGTTTTGAACCCCAAAATGCTTGAGCAGATTAGTCCTTTAATTTTGAAGGTGAATTATAATTATAAGGAAAGGAAACTCATGGAGTTAGTATAAGGAGAATGAATTATTACTGTTTGTATGTTTAGGAATAAACGGACGAAAATTTTAGGGTATAATTTGGGTCCTCACATTTTATGTTTTACTTGTGTCAAGTAACATTGCTAGTGAAAGGTCAAACAAAAATGGTGTTGCAAAGGATGGATTTGAGAGGCGAGTTTTTGATCCAGGAGGAGATGGTGACTAAAAATTTGAGGTTAAATTCTCTCCAAGAAGGAGGGAATGATAGCAATATGCCTAAGTCATGTTTCCTTAAAGGCTTAGATATTTGTCTTTTATTTTATTGCATTAAATAAGTGGGGGTCTTATGTCATGCCTTTCATTTCAAGTCACGTTTTTATTACCTTAGGACCTATGTATTTTCATTTGTTTAAGTATTGTAAGGCATGTTGGGCTCCCTCAAAGACTAGCCAAGACAAGAGGCCGTGACAACAATTTGGCAAAGTCAAGCATTTCGGCCAAGCCAAATCCTAAGTCAACAACGTAAGCATCTTGCATGCAAAGCCATGCACGTGAATGACTCAAATTTGAATTTGGTGTCCACTAATTAATAGCCACCAGCCACATTAAATGAGCCATGGAGACTACAAGGCATATTAATTCTAAGAATAAATTTGTGGTCCCCCTCTCTCTTAAACTAAGGAAGATGGCAACTTTAAAGAGGAGTATAGATTTATGCACAAGCATTATTGGGGCCACAGTTTCAAGGCCAAGTTTTGGTGGCTGAACTTAAATGGCACATGGGGCTCACTTGAGGCACATAGAGGAGGCATGTAGAATTACAAGGCTTGGTGTGCTACCTTAAAGCCTTGCATCAACCTAGCCGCCAACAAGGATGCCATGCACTAGGCCTCATTCACGTCCACATGCTTAAGCTTAGGATATGTTCATGTATTTTTATTTTATTTTATTTGAATTTCAAATTAGTGTTAGCATTAGTTTAGGAGCCAAAATTGTGGCTTAGCTCTATATATGTAAGCCAAACTCCAATTGTAACTTCAACGTGGAATTTGAATAGAGAAAACCTTTGTGTTTTGAAGTTGAGCATAGCTCCTTACCCTTTTTTTAACTTATAAAGCTTTGCTTGTGGCGTTATTTTGGCTTATCATCCTAAGTGGTGTGGCGCCTACCCATCCTCATCAACATCCTTGTTGTGGCGGAACACACTCGGCTTATCAAGCTTTGCTTGTGGCGCCTACCATCTCAAGTCTACTTCATCATTCTTTTATCCAACACTTAGCCAACAACAAACCTAACCCCTAAACACTATTCACGGCTAGAAGCCAACCCAAACAGCCCCCTACACAACCCAAGCCGAGACCAAGCACCCTAAGCCAAGAATTTTCCCTCTCTGCCAAATTCCCATACACTACATTTCCCTCGGCCAAAACAAAGGCCCAACACACCAAACACCCTCAAATCCCTAAGCCAACCCTTACACCCCATAAACAACCTAAAATAACTAAAAATAACTAAAAAGAACCGAAAGCCACTCAAGCACCAATTTTTGGGCTAGTTTCAAGCAAAATGATCTTCAAGGAAATACCAACCATAAGGAGGTTGCTATCATTTTGTGACATAGTAGGCGGGTTCATAATAGGTTGGAACATTGATGTTTGAGGTGTTGGAGGTTGATTTGTATTGTATGGGAGTGGTTGATTTGTATGGTATGTGGGTGATTGATTTGTATGGTATGGGGGTGGTTGATTTGTTTGGTATGTAGGTGGTTGATTTAGTTGGTATGTGGGTGGTTGATTTGGTTGATATGTGGGTGAAATTCCTTTAGATTTCTTTGACCCACCTACAAAAAATAAAAATGATTTATTAATCTTAGAAGTAAAAATTTGTTAAAGAATTTGTAATGTATAATAAAAAATTTATGTTACCTTGAAGCAAATTGATATGTGGGTAGAAAATCAACTATCGGTGCCAAAAAAGGTAGGTGATAACATGCCCAAGATTGTAGAATGTCAAACACTCACCTATGACTTTTGCGTTAGGCTTTGTTGCCCGACACATTTCCCTCTATAAGTTTGCTAAACAAGCCGAACCCCAATTATATCGGTGAACTCTTGTTAGGTCTCTTAGTAAAGGTAAGTACATTAAATGTACTCCATTATTTGATTTTTCGGGTAACAACTCACCTCCAATCAAGTATAAGATTTGTGCCCTACAATATTGCTCTTTTTGCAACTGTGTAGGGCGAGGGGTTAATGTTTCAAAGATCAAATGTAACATCCCAAAATTTGCAATTTTTGAATATAGTGGATATCAGGAAGTCTGGGAGCTACTGGGTGATTCTCGCTTGAGTGAGAGGAGCTCGCCCAAGCGAGGGACTCAGTGTTGTTCCCAGGTATTTTCCTGGGAATCTCGCCTGAGCGAGATGGAGCTCGCTCAAGCGAGAGAGGGGTGTTGCTACTGGATAAATCTCGCCTGGGCGAGAAATTGTCGCCTGAGCGAGAGCATCAGTTCCTGAATGATGCAAAGAGTCGTGGGTTCTCGCCCAAGCGAGCCTACCCTCGCTTGAGCGCGAGTCTAAAATCCTAAAACCTAAAATAGACGTCCCAAGTGAGAATTGGGTATTATTTTCGAAAAACAAAGAGAAGAGGAACCGTTTGAAGAGTTGTGCACCCTTAGAGTCAAGGAAGAGACCGGAGAAGAGGTAAATCGCTTAGCCTAGCCTCTCGTATGGTTAAATATCATCATTATGAATGGGGTTTCTTCTCCATGTTTTGGGATAAAACCCCATAAACCATCTCTTTGCATTTTGTCCGTTTTGCTTTGGAAAACCTTGTAAAACTCATAGTGTATGAGTTGTTTTTCAAAATGGGTGTGTGAGAAGTTGTTTTCAAAAACGTAGAGTCATAGAAACATTAAGGAAACCTTTTTGTTGAAGATGAAATGAACGAATAATGTTTTCTTGTGTTGTAGGAGTATTGGTTAGTGTTGCTAGTGTTTTGATGTGTAAAATGATATGTTGTAAATTGTTGTTGTGTTGGGTTGAAAAACCCTAAGGTTGGAGGAGACGGCGGAGAACGCAACTGAGCTTTAGTGCAAGCCTTAGCGACTACTCAGGTGAGGGAGCAGCGTTAAACCTTGTGGTATTAGAATCATGACATTGGAAACTCCAACGACACTCACTAGTTGGAGGATTTCATTTGGTTAACACGATTAAACGGGAAATGTCATGAGTTTCCTATTTAACCGCGTTAGTCCCAATGTTGTGAATGGCTTGTTTGACTGTGATATGGAATTTTACCTGCCTTCGTGGTATGGATTTTGACCTGCCTTCGTGGTATGGATTTTGACCTGCCTTCGTGGTATGGATTTTGACTTGCCTTCGTGGTATGGATTTTGACCTGCCTTCGTGGTATGGATTTTGACCTGCCTTCGTGGTATGGAGTTTGACCTGCCTTCGTGGTATGGAGTTTGACCTGCCTTCGTGGTATGGAGTTTGACCTGCCTTCGTGGTATGGAGTTTGACCTGCCTTCGTGGTATGGAGTTTGACCTGCCTTCGTGGTATGGATTTTGACCTGCCTTCGTGGTATGGATTTTGACCTGCCTTCGTGGTATGGATTTTGATCTGCCTTCGTGGTATGGATTTTTGATATGTACTTGTCGTATGGATTCTTGATTTTGGTGTGATAGCTGAAAGTTGATGGTACTACGGATGGATGGTATAATTTATGATTACCGATTCATTGAGGATCATGGATGTGTTTGTGCTGAATGACGTGTATTCCTTTTTCGCAACGTCTAATGTTATTATTCTATTTAAATCCACCATGCTATATATTGCATGTATTTAACGAATGACTCTCTCTATGTTGTCTTGTTTACTCAATCCGTGGTGATCGGATTGTAGGTTGAGCTAAGGAATAGGAATTTTCCGAGTCTTGGAGTAAATTAGCTTGCTTTGGTTTTGGGCGTGTGATTTTCGAGTTATCTAGCGGATTATTTATGTTGATATTGGACCTGTTTATGGGAATTGTTCACCCATGTTTTGATGTTCTTTTAATATAATAAAAGACTAGTTTGTGGAATTACTGTATGGCGTTTTTCTATTATTGTCATCCATACTATTAGAGTGATTTTTATTGAACTGAATTCTAAATAGAGGATTTATATATGAAGAGTATATTGTGTTAGAAAAGAATTGAATTTTTCCGTGTTGATAATTTGAGGCGTTACAATTAATGTATCAGAGCGGAGGTTAAACCTACGGCCTAAGGTATGGCCTAACGTGCTTCTTTGTGTGATTGATGTGGATTGTGTGGTGTGTTTGACTTGTTTGACTGATGTGGGTTGTTTGAATTGTTTGAAGTGTTTGGACTGTCTGAATTGCTTGAAGTGTTTGAATTGTTTGAATTTGGGTAAGTGATAAACTGTTTGTGTAAATTTCTGCATGCTGATGTGGGAGAGTGCTAGTGAGGGATGGCTGGACGTGGTAGAGGAAACTGACAGAATGAATTGTTGGCACAGATGACAGTTGTGTTGTAGAATGTGAACGAGAATCTGCAGCACTTAAACCAGAATATCAACCATCATCCTAACCCACCGCCACTCGCGCCACAAGGACCGGCGGAGTACCGTGTATTAGATGAATTCTGCCAACGCCATCCAAGTCAATTTCAAGGAGGATTTGCTCATGATGCTGCTAATGAATGGATCCAAGAGTTAGAGAAGATCTTCCGAGCCATGGGTTGCGAGGATGGTCAGAAAGTGATCTATGCTTCCTACATGTTGACTAAGGAAGCGGAGACTTGGTGGGAATACGCTAGGAGGCAAATGGAAGCCGAAGGAAGGGCAATTACCTGGGAATTGTTCAAAGAGAGGTTCCTCAATAAGTACTTCCCTGCGGATTTGAAGAGGAAGAAAGAGACTGAGTTCTTGCGTCTGGAGCAAGGGAGTCTATCCGTAGGTGAATATGCAGCAAAGTTTGAAGAGCTGGCAAGGTATTGCCCCTACTATGATATGGATGCAGATGGGAGGTCCAAGTGTGCCAAATTCGAGGTTGGTTTGAGGCCAGAGCTTAAAATGGCATTCGGGCATCAAGAGATAGCAGATTTCCCTACCTTAGTCAATAAGTGTAGGATGTATGAGGACGATCGAAGGGCTAAGGATGCAGTTAAGCAGAAGGCCAATCCACCCAGGAACTTTGGGCCTCAGAGGAATTTCGTGCATGGGAAAGGGAAGGGTAAGGCGTCCTTTGACAACAGACGGCCTTATACTCCACCTATTGGATATCGGGCCCCTACTATGCAAGGGTCTAAAACTCCAACTACTACTAGCGGACAGCTACCACCTTTGTGCAACAAGTGTGGTAAGACTCACTTTGGCGACATATGTCCCAGAGCGGGGAATGGGTGCTTCTTTTGTATGGAGCCTGGACACATGAAGAGGTTTTGTCCCAAGATGAATAGGAATGTCGACCCTCCGAATGCTGAGAGACCCAAGACTAATGGTAGAGTTTTCACTATGAATGGTTCTGAAGCCATTGATGTTGAAGGTCTAATCAAAGGTAGTTGTATGGTGAATGGTACCTCCTTATGTGTGTTGCTTGATTCGGGTGCCACTCATTCTTTTATATCTTGTGAATGTGTGGAACGTTTGAGCTTGAAAGTTAATGTGTTGCCTTTTGATTTGAGGGTTTCTACCCCTACAAATGCACCTGTTGTAGTGTCAACTTTCTGTCACAAGTGTCCTATGATTGTGTATGATAGGACATTCTTGATAGATTTGATATGCTTGCCATTATCCCAGATCGATGTGATACTGGGTATGGATTGGTTATTCGAACATAGGGTCCTGCTAAATTGTTTTGATAAAACTGTAATGTTTGGGAATTCTAGTGAGATGTCTGACACTCCTAATGGTCCGAATTTATTATCGGCCTGTGAGGTTGAAACTTCCCTTAAGGAAGGAGCACTAGTTTATGTGTTGCTTGCTTCCTTGGAAGGGGAGAAGAAGTCAGAGATGAAGGACTTGCCAATAGTGTGCGAATTTCCGGAGGTGTTCCCCGCGGAAATTCCTGAGTTACCACCAGTTAGAGAAGTGGAGTTCTCGATTGAGCTAGTGCCTGGAACCGGACCCATCTCGATAGCTCCGTATAGAATGGCACCTCTAGAGTTGGCGGAATTGAAGAAGCATATAGAAGACTTATTGGCTAAGAAGTTCATCCGTCCGAGTGTTTCAACTTGGGGTGCACCAGTTTTGTTGGTCAAGAAGAAGGATGGTTTCATGAGGTTGTGCACTGATTATCGACAGCTGAACAAGGTCACAATCAAGAATTGTTATCCTCTGCCTAGGATCGATGACTTGATGAACCAGTTGAAAGGAGCCGTAGTGTTCTCAAAGATCGACCTCCGGTCGAGTTACCATCAGTTGAGAGTACGGATAGAGGATATTCCTAAGACTGCTTTCAAGACGAGATATGGGCACTATGAGTATCTAGTGATGCCTTTCGGTATAACTAATGCTCCTGCGATCTTTGTGGAGTATATGAATAGGATTTTCCATCCCTATCTGGATTCGTTTGTGGTAGTTTTCATTGACGACATCTTGATATATTCTAAAAGTCGGGAGGAACACACTGAACATTTAAAGATTGTATTGAAGGTTTTGAGAGACAACCAGTTGTATGCTAAGTTGTCGAAGTGTGACTTTTGGCTTGAGTCTTTGAACTTTCTAGGGCATGTGATAACCAAGGAAGGAGTTGCAGTAGATCCTTCTAAGGTTGAAGCAGTAATGGAATGGGCAGTACCAAAGTCGGTGACTAGCGGGATACTATCGGAAGTTTATAGAAGGGTTCTCGAAACTAGCTTTGCCTTTGACTAAGCTGACCAGAAAAGGGGAACCTTTTGTGTGGACATTCCGTTGTGAAAAGAGCTTCCAAGAGTTGAAGCCAAAGCTAACCTCAGCACTAGTGTTAAGGTTGCCTTGCTCGGAAACGAACTTCAACGTGTATTGTGATGCTTCGAAACAAGGTTTGGGTTGTGTGTTAATGCAAGAAAGGAAAGTGGTTGCTTATGCTTCGAGACAATTGAGACCTCATGAGCAAAACTACCCTACTCATGATTTGGAGTTAGCAGCAGTAGTGTTCGCTCTAAAAATTTGGAGGCACTATCTATATGGTGTACGGTTTGAAGTCTTCAGCGATCACAAAAGTTTGAAGTATCTATTTGATCAGAAGGAGTTGAATATGAGGCAAAGGAGATGGATGGAATTTTTGAAGGATTATGACTTTAGCCTACAATATCACCCTTGTAAAGCTAATGTGGTAGCAAATGCATTGAGTCGTAAATCCTTACATATGTCTGCCCTTATGGTGCACGAGATGAAAATGATAGAGGAATTTTGGGATTTGAACTTAGAAGTAGAAATGAAGCCGAAGAGTGTAGTGATGGGAATGCTCAAGGTGACTAATGAATTATTCGATCAAATTAAAACCATGCAGTTGTTGGATGATGAACTACTGGCTAAGAGGGCCTTGGTAGGTGACGACAAAGGGAAAGACCTTCAGATAGATACTCATGGTTTGTTGAGATATAAAGGAATGATTTGTGTGCCACAAGACGCTGAGTTGAGAAGATATATTCTAGATGAGGCGCATAAGAGTAAGATGAGCATTCACCCAGGGACAAAAAAAATGTATCAAGACTTGAGGAAGATGTTTTGGTGGTCTGAAATGAAAAGAGATGTAGCTCAGTACGTGTCTAGCTGTTTGACTTGTCAGAAAGCTAAGATTGAGCATCAGCGGCCGGCAGGAGAACTTCAGTCACTGGAAATTCCAGTATGGAAATGGGACAACATCTCTATGGACTTTGTTTATGGTTTTCCGAGAACGCAGAAAGGTTATGATTTGATTTGGATCATTATGGAACGATTGACTAAGTCTGCACATTTTCTACCGGTTAATGTAAGGTATTCATTGGAAAGGTTAGCGGAGTTGTACATAAGGGAAATAGTGAGGTTGCATGGGATTCCAGGGAGTATCGTCTCAGATAGAGATCCTCGTTTTACTTCGAATTTCTGGAAAGGCTTACAATCTGCGTTGGGTACTAGGCTGAAATTGAGTTCTACTTATCACCCACAAACGGACGGTCAGTCTGAGAGAACAATTCAGTCTTTGGAAGATTTGTTAAGGGCGTGCGTGTTAGAACAACCCGAAAGTTGGGATAGTATGTTACCTCTGATTGAATTCACTTACAACAACAATTTTCACTCGAGTATTGGATGGCACCTTAAGAAGCTCTGTATGGGAGGAAGTGTAGGACTCCGATCAGTTGGTTCGAGACCGGAGAGAATTTGGTGTTGGGACCTGATGTAGTACAAGAGACGACAGAAAATATTAAGAGAATCAGAGAGAATATGAAGACAGCGCAGAGTAGACAAAAGAACTACTATGATAATCGAAGGAAGCTGATTGAATTTCAAGAAGGGGATCATGTTTTTATGAGAGTGGTCCCGACCACAGGAATTGGCCGGATATTTAAAACCCGAAAGCTTACTCTGAGGTTCATCGGACCGTATCAAATTTTGAAAAGGATTGGTCCCGTAGCTTATCAGATTGTCTTGCCACCGTTGTTGTCTAATTTTCACAATGTATTTCATGTGTCTCAACTAAGGAAATACATTGGGGATCCATCCCATGTTTTCGAACCGGATTGGATACAATTGAAGGAGAACTTGACTTCAGGACCCCTCCGGTAAGGATTTTGGATAGAAGCGTCAAGAGGTTGCGTGGGAAGGAGATTCCTTTGGTTAAGGTATTATGGAGTCAAGTAGACACGGGAGATGCTACTTGGGAAGTGGAGCATGAACTGAGAATGGATTACCCACATTTGTTTGATGCAGGTATGTCAATTTTCGGGGACGAAAATTCTTTGAGGGGGGAAGGATTGTAACATCCCAAAATTTGCAATTTTTGAATATAGTGGATATCAGGAAGTCTGGGAGCTACTGGGTGATTCTCGCTTGAGCGAGAGAAGCACGCCCAAGCGAGGGAGTCACTTTTGTTCCCAGGTATTTTCCTGGGAATCTCGCCTGAGCGAGATGGAGCTCGCTCAAGCGAGAGATGGGTGTTGCTACTGGATAAATCTCGCCTGGGCGTGAAATTGTCGCCCGAGCGAGAGCATCAGTTCCTGAATGATGCGAAGAGTCGTGGGTTCTCGCCCAAGCGAGCCTACCCTCGTTTGAGCGAGAGTCTAAAATCCTAAAACCTAAAATAGACGTCCCAAGTGAGAATTGGGTATTATTTTCGAAAAACAAAGAGAAGAGGAACGGTTTGAAGAGTTGTGCACCCTTAGAGTCAAGGAAGAGACCGGAAAAGAGGTAAATCTCTTAACCTAGCCTCTCGTATGGTTAAATATCATCATTATGAATGGGTTTCTTCTCCATGTTTTGGGATAAAACCCCATAAACCCTTTGTTTGCATTTTGGTCCGTTTTGCTTTGGAAAACCTTGTAAAACTCATAGTGTATGAGTTGTTTTTCAAAATGGGTGTGTGAGAAGTTGTTTTAAAAAACGTAGAGTCATGACAACATTAAGGAAACCTTTTTGTTGAAGATGAAATGAACGAATAATGTTTTCTTGTGTTGTAGGAGTATTGGTTAGTATTGCTAGTGTTTTGATGTGTAAATTGATATGTTGTAATTGTTGTTGTGTTGGGTTGAAAGACCCTAAGGTTGGAGGAGACGATGTGATACTGGGTATGGATTGGTTATTCGAACATAGGGTCCTGCTAAATTGTTTTGATAAAACTATAATGTTTGGGAATTCTAGTGAGATGTCTGACACTCCTAATGGTCCGAATTTATTATCGGCATGTGAGATTGAAACTTCCCTTAAGGAAGGAGCACTAGTTTATGTGTTGCTTGCTTCCTTGGAAGGGGAGAAGAAGTCAGAGATGAAGGACTTGCCAATAGTGTGCGAATTTCCGGAGGTGTTCCCCGCGGAAATTCCTGAGTTACCACCAGTTAGAGAAGTGGAGTTCTCGATTGAGCTAGTGCCTGGAACCGGACCCATCTCGATAGCTCCGTATAGAATGGCACCTCTAGAGTTGGCGGAATTGAAGAAGCATATAGAAGACTTATTGGCTAAGAAGTTCATCCGTCCGAGTGTTTCAACTTGGGGTGCACCAGTTTTGTTGGTCAAGAAGAAGGATGGTTTCATGAGGTTGTGCACTGATTATCGACAGCTGAACAAGGTCACAATCAAGAATCGTTATCCTCTGCCTAGGATCGATGACTTGATGAACCAGTTGAAAGGAGCCGTAGTGTTCTCAAAGATCGACCTCCGGTCGGGTTACCATCAGTTGAGAGTACGGACAGAGGATATTCCTAAGACTACTTTCAAGACGAGATATGGGCACTATGAGTATCTAGTGATGCCTTTCGGTATAACTAATGCTCTTGCGATCTTTATGGAGTATATGAATAGGATTTTCCATCCCTATCTGGATTCGTTTGTGGTAGTTTTCATTGACGACATCTTGATATATTCTAAAAGTCGGGAGGAACACACTGAACATTTAAAGATTGTATTGAAGGTTTTGAGAGACAACCAGTTGTATGCTAAGTTGTCGAAGTGTGACTTTTGGCTTGAGTCTTTGAACTTTCTAGGGCATGTGATAACCAAGGAAGGAGTTGCAGTAGATCCTTCTAAGGTTGAAGCAGTAATGGAATGGGCAGTACCTTCGTGGTATGGATTTTGACCTGCCTTCGTGGTATGAATTTTGACCTGCCTTCGTGGTATGGATTTTGACCTGCCTTCGTGGTATGAAATTTGACCTGCCTTCGTGGTATGGAGTTTGACCTGCCTTCGTGGTATGGAGTTTGACATGCCTTCGTGGTATGGATTTTAACCTGCCTTCGTGGTATGGATTTTGACCTGCCTTCGTGGTATGAATTTTGACCTGCCTTCGTGGTATGGATTTTTGATATGTACTTGTCGTATGGATTCTTGATTTTGGTGTGATAGCTGAAAATTGATGGTACTACGGATGGATGGTATAATTTATGATTACCGATTCATTGAGGATCATGGATGTGTTTGTGCTGAATGACGTGTATTCCTTTTTCGCAACGTCTAATGTTATTATTCTATTTAAATCCACCATGTTATATATTGCATGTATTTAACTACTGACTCTCTTTATGTTGTCTTGTTTACTCAATCCGTGGTGATCGGATTGTAGGTGGAGCTAAGGAATAGGAACTTTCCGAGTCTTGAAGTAAATTAGCTTGCTTTGGTTTTGGGCGTGTGATTTTCGAGTTATCTAGCGGAATTTTTATGTTGATATTGGACCCATTTATGGGAATTGTTCACCCATGTTTTGATGTTCTTTTAATAGAATAAAAGACTAGTTTGTGGAATTACTGTATCGCGTTTTTCTATTATTGTCATCCATACTATTAGAGTGATTTTTATTGAACTGAATTCTAAATGGAGGATTTATATATGAAGAGTATATTGTGTTAGAAAAGAATTGAAATTTTCCATGTTGGTAATTTGAGGCGTTACATCAAACAACCAAGTCGGTTTTAACTCACATCCCCTCATGTCTTGTTTGTCTGTAGGGACTTTTCCCAATAGCTCTTCACATAGTTCATTCCAATCAAAATATGTAGGCCCAATTATTGGTAGGCCATTCACATTCACTCTTATTTGGAGTGACACATTTTCTAATATTATGGTGCATTCACCATGTGGTAGATGGAAAGTGTGTGTCTATGGTCTCTATCTTTCAACTAGAGCAGTAATTAAAGATGGGTCAATGTTGAAAGATCGATGACTAGATAATTTAGAAAAACCAGTAAGTTGTAATATATCATTTAATAATGGTTCATCATCAAACATATTGACAAGTCTAATTCGTAAAACATCTTTAGATGGTTCCTATAAAAAATAAGTAATTAGTAATGAATTAATAAATAAGAAAACTATAAAAGAAAATAATAGAAAAACATTAGTAAAAAATTAAATTTTTTTAGTGATAAGTAAGATGATAAAATTAGGAAATGATGAATATACTATAATTGATTTAAACATATTATACAAATTCAGAAAAGTAAAATAATAAACTAATAACCAAATAATTGATGACAAATGATCTATGTTGATCTTGTAGTTTAAGTAGTTGTGAATCAGCCATTGTTGAAGTGAAGAAGTTGTAGAGAAAAAATATAAGAGAGAAGTGAAACTTTTGTTGTAAGTGATACTTGTTGTAACTTTAGCTTTAGGTTGTTAGTTTAAATATATAGTTTGAATTTTAATTTCTATCGGTAGTGATGAATGATTTCCTGCACACCTACATGAGATCCAATCAAATTTACTGAGTAGCCTGCAAAAAGTTGAAGTCGGTATTGGAAACTTTCAATTTTCTGAGTAGCATGCAAAAAGCTGGGAAGTTTGAATTTTTGCATTGAAGTTACGGTGGCCCAAACAGACTTCTCAAAGTAAGGGAAGTTGGGCCATACCGACTTCATTTATATTTGGTGGCCTGCCAAACCGATATCTCATCTAATGAACACAAGGCCCATACCGACTTCCCATGTATTGAAGTGATGTCCCATATCGACATCCCATGTATTGTAGTTAAGGCCCATACCGACTTTTTTATTTTTTATGTTGAAGACACTACAACCTTTTTAAGGTACCAGTGCTGCATTTATTACCGGTGATGCATTTTTACGGCGGATGCATTTTTACGGCTGATGCATTTATTGCTATTGATAGGAAGAGATATAGCTGATAGTGTGCAATAATATTTCTATTTAATTGATTCAATATGTAGTTATTTGTAGAATTTTGTATGTGTATTGATATGGAGATTGCATTTATTTTCTCTAAACTCCACCCAACCACTTCATAATAAATACATACCTGCATTGTTAAAAATTTATGCACTCTTCATTGAATACATGGCTTCTGGTGGTGAAGAAAATAATAGTGTAAGTTTATGTGTTTAATGTGGTTTTTAAAATTTAATTTTGTATGTAATATATGTTCATTGACTTGTTAAAATTTGCAGAAACATGACAAATTAACCAATGACTCTTTCTTGTCCAACAATTTTATTTCTAAAAAAAATCAAACATCATTAGTAGATGTATTTTTAATGTCTTAAAAATTTTGTATGTGATGAAATTCGATAATAATGTAATATGTAAAATATTTAAATTCGTATTAAATGTATGCATTCCTTCATTTCCCAGCAACTTCATTTAACACTTTCTCATTTCCTAGCAACTTCATTTAACACTTTCTCATTTCCCATTACTTCCAGCATGTCTTCAGCCAACACCATTGCATGTATTCATTCATTCAACCATATTCATTCAATGTCAACCACAACATTTATATATTAATTTCTGCATGTTAAATAATTAAAAAGAGAAGCTTGGAGTGAGATTCAAAACCATTCCATTAACCTTTCAAACCACCAAATGTGCTGGTTGTTTTTTTGGTAAAGTTTTAGTCTTAAAATCATTAGTTTTGAAGTAATGGTAATGGTGAAGATGTGGGATTCGAACCCACTTCATTAACCTTTGAAGCCACCAAATGTAACCAACTGTGATAGGTTAAAGTAATGGTGAAGAAATAAAATTAAAAATGCTTGGAGTGGGTTCCACTCCATTAACCTTTGAAACCACCAAATGTAACCAACTGTGCTGGACTGTTTTATTGATTCATTTAGATTTATAAACTGATTAGTTTTGAAGTAATGGTGAAGAAACAAAATTAAAAATGCTTGGAGTGAGTCCCACTCCATTAACCTTTGAAACCACCAAATGTAACCAACTGTGTTGGGCTGTTTTATTGATTAAGTTATAATTATAAACTGATTAGTTTTGAAGTAATGGTGAAGAAACAAAATTAAAAATGCTTGGAGTAACAAACTATGCTGGATTGTTTTATTGATTAAGTTATAATTATAAACTTATTAGTTTTGAAGTAATGGTGAAGAAACAAAATTAAAAATGCTTGGAGTGGGTCCCACTCCATTTACCTTTGAAACCACCAAATATAACCAAATGTGCTGGGCTGTTTTTTTATAAATATTAGTTTATTGATTAATTAATATTCTGTCAATTTGTTTAATACATCTGTTGATCGAGTGTGTAGAAATGTTAAAGCAAGATGTTGTAAAACTGAAGAAAGCAGTAAATGATCTTACAACTTGAAAACTACAAATTAAAAAATTGAATTTAACACCAGCGGATAAAATCGTCACTATATCTGATGATGATGATAATGATGATGATAATATGGATAAAAGAATTACTATTACATCAAAAAGTCCATATCAAATGAGAGAGAATGTAATATTTATTTACAAAAATTATAACAAATTACAAGTTAATAATTATATAATTATTAATTATTTATTCATGTAGGGTAAATTTGTCATCAATGAGGGTAATGAATTACCAAAGTCAGGCAAAAGATTATTTAATACACCACCGTCAGCCCAAAAACCAATTAAAAAGAGTAGGGCTCAACTTCTATTTCCCCTACCGTGAAAAGATATTGTAAAAAGATTATGACTCAGACATCTAAACCTAGAGGTCATACTATCCTAAAGGTATTAATTCTTTCTCATTCACCAATAAAATTTAAGTAAAGTTTTTTAAATTTTTTAATTTTATTACTTCTTTTATAGGAAGTGAAATCATGTTTTAGACCTTCTCCTATTATGGATCTGACTTGGAAGAAATCTCGCCTATCTGCCTATATTTCCAATGAACAATTTGACCTAAAGTATGAAATTATATAATTTATTTTAATTTTATGTTTATTTGTTATTAACTTACATTTTATTTTTTGTTATTTGACTAGTGAAGATTTATTCATGATTAGTGATGAAATTGGTACTCAGTGTGAATTTCTTTCTCTTGCTACCGGGAGATATCAATGATAAAGTAAATTTTAAACCATTTAAAAATAAGTTATGACTTATAAACTTATAAACTTATTAATTTTATGTTGTAATAGATTTTCATACTCCTCGCCAAACTACAAACAAATATACAAAGAAATGGTGATTCTGAAATAACAACTTGATACTTACCACCAACATTTTCGGTAAGTAATTTTGAACAAATAATATATGAATTTGTGCAACAACTAAATTGATTAAAATAACTATATTCATTAAAACATTTTTTTAGGTTGAAGTCCTTCTTGGAAAATGTGAACAAGACATCATTACATGAATTTGTGCATGCCTCCCTCTCTTGATCTAAAATATGTAATAATTTTATATTATCATTTTACTATGTTTTATGTGATTATCAACAAAACCTATAATTTTAACATTTTTTAATTTTTTTAAAAGATCTATGTCCCAATACTTGAATACAATGTCCACTAGTATTTAATGGTAGTTGACATTGATGACTATTCCATTTACAAACTCGTCACTTGGGACATGAAAAGTTTCAGACAAAGACATCATTCGGATATGATAAAACTGATTTGCAATATTTTAAATTGTTTTATCATTTAATCATTATTTTGTAATTGTATATCATTAAGCATTTAATATTTACCATTTACTCACATTTTAGGCTATCATCTTCGATAAAGTTCTTGATCAACCACATTATGAGATGCAAATGACATATTTCCCTAAGAATTTGTCTTCTTGGGAAATTAAAAATGGAGAAAGAATTCCTAACCTATGGAACACGTAATGAATTTTACAAATGTATAATATTTATTCTATAATTGTATTACACTATGACATTTTCTAAATTATCGTAGTCGAAATTCTGCAACATGGGTTATGCAATTGCTGTAGATGGAGGATTCATTCATATCCACTGTCATTGGGGAGATATAAATAATTGAATAATTTTATTGTAATTTTATTATTAACAACCTTGAACTAATGATTTATTTTATTGAAGTTACACGATGAAACCGTAAGGATGAAGACTGCTCTTAAACTAGTTATGCACGACATGAACAAGATGAAGAAGGAAGTGAAGACCAAAGCTACATTAATGTGGTCAAAAGTACCCTTCATCTGAAGACAACATCCACTACTTTTTTTTTTGGAAAACCATGTTATGTTATTAACTTTTTAAACTTTATTAAGTAACATGTTAATTATTTTTGGCAAAACATGTTATCTTTTGTTATGTAAATATGTTATGACATTTGCAACTTTATGGGACTATTTTTTTGGTTTTTAGGAACATGTTATATATTATCCGAGACATGCTATGATAAAGTACTAGAAAAATATTACATAAAATTAGACGTTACAAACTATTACAATCATTCTTTCTCGAAATCATTATCAAAAGTACGACTACAACTACCAACAACATTTGGACAACTTGTTCTATTGTGGCCAATTTCTCGACATATACCACATTGATTACCTCGCTTGGGCCTTGAGCTCATTCCCGGTACTCGCCCTTTAGAACGGACTCGAACTGGATCTCTTACTTGATCTTCAGTAGCATTGTCAACATTTTCCATCGAACTAGAGTTTTGTTTTGATCAGAGTCTACTACATTCGTTATAAACTTTTTCCAGCATCTCTGAAAAGTCTTCCTCCGTTTTGCAAGCAAGGTTACATAACACCCTACAACCATCACTCAAAGCTCCATATCTACTGCTATTAACTGTCTCTTTACTTAATTCGCATTATTGAAAATTGACACCTTGAACATCTTTTGCTTTCTTTGTCCATCTTTCAAGAACCAATAAGAATGACAATTGTGATATGTCCAAAATTAGTAACACAAAAACACTATGGCTACATGTCATCCCAAAAGATTCCATTTTTTACACGAGCATTTAATGTTCACGTTACTACCATTGTCATAATGTGATACATGCCAATGCTTGTTTGGACTATAATGCTTCCCAATCTTGTATATTACATGAGTTGAGGTTTGTTGGGTAGAAATTATCTTTAATTTTGCAGCTTCCAATAAAACTTCACGAAATTCCTTGAAAACAACTCTAGTATATATCGAAGCAGCATGACCCTCTAAATTATGATAAGGAGTTTGTAACAACTCATCACCATATGAAGATTTAAAATCTTCCACAACCTCATTGTTCCTCATGTGACTTAGACATCGTTGAAAGTGATGTAGAAATTCAATAACGTTATACCCAAATTCTATATACCTCACCATTTGTGAATGTAATCCATCGGAACGTGAAGTCGTATGCAATCCAGCATAGAACTTTCCTCGAATGTATGACCTAGCCCACATACTTCTGGAATCAAATATCTGAGACGCCCAAACATTATTATGAAGTCCATGCTTAGCAATAAATTCTTCCCACATCATATTAAAATCATCAATCTCAACATTAGCATACATAACTTTTTCGAAGTCCTTATGAAAGTTATTCTTCTTTATATTTTTTCCACCATTGTTACATATATGCCAAGAACATAGTCTATGATGAGCTTCAGGAAAAACTCTTTTGATTGCATTCTTCATCGACAAGTCACCACCAATGATAACACACTTTGAATGTTTCCCATTCATTGCCTTCAAGAAATTTCCTAAAATCCAAACGTAGGTTTCCTCTGTCTAGTTTGACACAATGGCAACAACAAATACTGTTGTTTGCTTGTGATGATTCACACCAGAAAAAATAACAACTGAAAACTTGTATTTGTTTCGACTATAAGTTGTATCAAAAGCAATAATATCTTCAAAAATTGAGTAATAAAAAATGCTGCATCCATCATCCCAAAATAATTGTTACAACTTACCTTCTTCATTTACACTATGTCTCCAATACATTGCACAATCTAATTTTGATTGCTCTTTCAAGTATTGTAATGTTAATTCTGCGTCACCATTTTCTATTCTTCTTTGCTTCTGAATTTGATTATACATATCTTTTGCAAATAACGCAGCCTCTATGCTAGATATCTTTGTTTTTGTCATATTAACTTGATTGGATTATAATCGCCTGGATGATGTTTCCGTAAGAATCACTAAAGCAAAAACTTCGAACAAAATGCGATAGGAAATAAACATTAAGGTCTATAAAGATAAAAGTGAATAACGGTTATAGGAATGAATAAACCTAAAAGAGGGAACTATAAATGAAAAGGAAATGGTTGATCTTTTTGTACAATAACTTGTGTTATTAATATTGAATGTGTTTGGATTAGCTGCAAAAAATAGATTATGTCACTAACTGCATGCTTATAATAAATTAATTTTATATTTAAGTATACTATTGGAAGGCAATTTGTCCCTTGTGTTGTTAATATCCTTCTTGGAAGGCAATCTATATTCTGTAAATACCACATTGTAATTCCACAGTGAGGCTTTTTGCATGCACTAGCCTCTAAATGAGATAGCTTCCCCTTAGAGTGTATGTTGTGCATTTTTTGATTGATAATATATTCATAACCACCTTACAGTGTATGCAGGGACATCAACAAAAGAATCTGCAATATTCCTAAGTAGGATGGATGTATCAATATCAATAATATCTTCCTCAATAGAATTACTTTCGGTGGAAACATTTACACCACATAAGGACCTGTACGCATAGAAATATCCAATAATATTAGATACCAATCAAATAATGCAATAAAACCTTCAAATCTAAGTAAACTCATCTGAAATGCATGTAAATAAAATTATTGCCAAAGACTAGCTTTGTTGCACATGTTAGACTTAATGAGGACTAGAGATTAATAGTTTGGATAGAGTAAGTTCATCATTGCTTTATCATGCAACTCACTAAAGAAAGCTCAAGGATCCCTTATCAAGCAACTCACTACCAAAACTGGAACATATGTTGATTGTCCTAGTGTACAAAACTGAGCAAAGCTAGACTTTATATCTTATAAAAGGCTGAGAATAAATAATATTGGTAGGAATTGCTTCTTCAATATTGTGTTTGTTGTGTATAAATTTATAGGCAATTAGGCATTGTCAATTGTTATTGAGAGCCATGACATGACTTCTTTGGGATTATAGAAATTTATTCACAACTTTCTATAAATCCCAAATAGTTAAAAATCAGTAAAATTATGATTAGTGTGGTTCAAACTTATATCTCTCCTGCAAAAGTTGAAGAAGGGGAAATGCTTCACATTTATATTTAAATTTTGAAAAAATACAGCTGAAGATTGGGTTGAGCACTTAAGATATACAAAACATAACCGTCAAGAAAAAAAACATTTAACACTTGCATTACTTGGCAAAGTTGTCACAATTGTGAAAAGTTGCTAAACCACCAGCAGAACAACCTGAAAGCAAAGCCTATACAAGAAACATAGTTGTTATTCTATATTTAGTACTTACACATCACATAATTTAACCACTTGACTTGAACTGCAAGTTATATGTCTTCAGTTCTGAGAAATGAAATAAAATTTCTAAGAGGTGTAGTATACCTTGCGTGCCTTTCCCAAACCCATTGAATTTTAAAGTGTACCCTTTCTAAAGTATGAAAAATATGAATATAACTATATAAGAAACACATCACTGTAAAATCTAGAGAGAATGATTAGTGTGGTTACTCTAATAGCACAATCATGAAAGTAAAGTCTGATGATGGAAGGTGCAAAGGTAGGATCTTTCTTAACCCAAGCAAACAACAGTTTGAGAGATAATGCCTTCAGCATTTCGGCATGTCGTATGGTAGTTAGTGTTTAACAGATAACAATGCTTCAGGAGGTAATAAGGAATCAATAGTAGGCAAACCAAAAGTGGTACTCAACTTGAAGATAATCAGAACAAGGAACAAAGAAAAGTAACGGAGCTTCATATTTTCTAATAAGAATAATGTATCTCCTGGTATAAGGAAATAAATTATGTTCTCTAGTCATTAAAATCGTGACATGTGTACCATTTAATCATTTTCTATAAAAATATTTCTAAAACTAAACAAAACAATACACATCTCATTCTTTTACTGGCTGGAGGAGGTAAGTTATCTTCTGGTATGAGTAAATACTTTATTCTCTTTAGTCATTTACTGTGTTGGTATAATCTTTGATGCATTCTTTGAGTGTCTCATGCACATAATTAATGAAACCCCAACAATGAATGGAGTGCTATCAAATATTTTACTAGTTGACAATTGGTTAATACACATATTTGTATAGGAGGAGGTTTTGATTGTTGGGTGAGGTTATTGAGACTCCCAAATGCCTATTCATAATCCTTAATAACTAATTATGATTTTGTATTATACAAAAACTACAAGTATCATTGGTTAGTCTAGTGTGGATAGACAATTTGAGTACCTATATATAGCCCTCCCTTGATTGTCTAGAATAGAAACAAGGCTGCATTTTTTGTTGATATATTTGGTCTTTTATTGGTGCTGTGTTTCTGTTTTTCTTTTTTTGCACACCATTCTTGGTGTTATGAAGATACATTTTTCAACATGATTGTCTTTTATTTTAACATGATTGCTATTGTAATGAACTAATGATGACTAAACATAATTATGTATATTTTACTATTTTGTTGTCAATTTTAAAAATATACTAAAATACAAAATATGTTATTTTTTCATTTAATATTTGTCATTAAATTATTTAATGATTCTTTTTTTATAATGTACATTCTGTTCGGAAATATGTTGTAATGGATAAAAGTTGGATTATTATATTCAGTATTTTATATTTATTGTTTGATGTTGTTTACTACTTATTTAGTTTGTTGTTGTTATTTCTTTGAGAAACACAGAAGTACATATTAATACTCATTAAACCCTGTCCATCTGATATAATTCCTTTCCACTGAAATCCTATATAATATGTATGCTCTTAAATTTCAGTCCTCTTTAAAAGTCATATGTTTTTTACTAACTTTTCAGCTTTTTGTTGAGCAACACTCATATGTAATCTTAAGCATCATATTTATTATTGTCTTCAATTTGTACCGCATTTAATTCTTTTATCTCCCAAATGAATTTGTTTTAGTACCTTTATGATTTTGTTTTTGAACAAATGCAAATGCTTATTTTGTTAGGATGAGGCAGAAGGTAAACATGGCTATAATTTAAAATTTTCATTTTAAGCAGCAATATGTTGTTTCTTTTGCTACTGTTTGAATGCCTGTATGACCTCTAATTGTTGAAGGTTGCTTCCTATATATTTTTAGTTTCACCATTTAAGTACTTCTTTATACTACATTTCACCATAACTACGGACACATGGCTTGGAATAAGAAGATACTTGTATTATATGGATTCTATGTATGTTATATTTCGTTTACATCATTATAACATTTATAATGTAGAATTAAGAGTTGAAATCAAAATGAATACCCATTTTTTTGCATCTTGAAGGTAAAGTTTTCCATTTGCATACGATATGTAACAGATGCTTTCTATTTATATTCTCATTATATAGAGGCTAGATATTTCTTCTCCTCCATAGTAAACGAAGTATATCTATGGAATCAAAATATAACAGCAACAAAATAAAACTAGAAAACTTATAAATCACTAGGGTCAACAGTCATCATATCATCTAAATCTATGCATAGCTATTTATACGCATAAGTATTTTCAAGCCTTTTCTCAGTCTATAACATTGTTCTTCAGCCAAATGTTACAAAAAAATAAACTGTGCAACCAATTCAGAGAACAAAATCTCAACTCCCGATTTTCCAGAAAAAGTTATTGACCAAGGTATATACATGACAAATTTACACCTTCCAATAACTTCACCAAGTGTTTTCACAAAATCTGGTGTGTAATTAGAATTATTGAGTAAGGATCTTTCCATTAATGGAGAGACAAATATCACATTTTCTTTGTATTTTTAATGACAAAGTTGTTATTTCATTATATATAAAAGGATAAAAATGTCTTATCATATTATATTTTCTATGTATTTTTGTTGTACTTGCCTCTCAACTAATTCAGAGGATCCTTACTCAGAATAATCATGTTGATATTGCATAAAAATGATATAAAAATAGGACATCAGTACAGTAATAAATAGGTTGTATTTTCTATACATAGAAACGATCATCTTACTAGATTTTCCCATGCCCATTCTCCACGAAATTCTCACATGATCAATTGTCAAATTCTCACGTAAAGAGCAACACCTGTTAAGAAGGTAAGCTCATGTTAGTGCAAGGAAATGTATCTGAAATTATGAATGATGAATAATGGTGTAGTGTTGTGCAATGACTTATATTCCATTAGACCATACCTTTTCTCATAAAATAATAATATAAATTATGGGTTGGGGTAGAAATATATATATTTATATATTACGTAAACCTAATGAATAAAATATCAATAGCCACAAATACAAATCATTATTCTCTAATACATAGTGGTAGTTGTTTAACACTCCCAGGAATGTGGACAGAAATTGGCCGAATATTGTTACCAAATTTATTGTGTTATTTTTTCTTCTCCTTGTCATCTTCAATATTTGTTTGTTTGTTCCCAACCATTGGTATCAGATGACTCTTAACCCAAGTGGCAAATTCAAGGTGAGAAAGTTTGATTGAACTAGTAATTTCAGATTGTGGCAAAAGAAGGTTAAGGATGTGTTGGTTCAACAAGGTCTATTAAAGGCGTTGCATGAGAATAAACCAGATGATGTGTTGGGAAAAGTTAAAGGACAAGGCTACAAGAACCATACGATTATTTCTATCAGATGAGGTTATGTGCCACATTATGGATTTGATGTCACCAACATAGGTGTGAGATATATTAGAGAAACTGTTAATCTCCAAGTCTCTAACCAAGAAGTTTATTTGAAACAAAGACTCTACGGTCTGAAGATGTAAGAGAGTAATGATTTGCAACAATATCTGAACACTTTAAATCAAGTAATCAATGACTTACAGAAACTTGACGTGAATATTAATGATGAGTACAAAGCAATAATTTTACTATGTTCCTTGTCAAATTCCTATAAATACTTAGTGGTAACATTGGCGTATAGAAAAGATTCAATCAAACTTGATGAGATTATAGATGCACTTCTGTCCTACAATCAAAGAAGGCATAATGTAGGGGAAGGTTTTAGGGCAATGCTCTCTATGTGAAAGGGAGTGAAGCTCCATGGAGGAGGCAATGTAGATGTGGTTCTATGAAAGGGAAAAGACCGAATTCCAGGGACAGAACACCATTACAGTGCTTTAAATGCATACATACTCGACACTAAAGAAAGGATTGTTACAATGAATGAAGTCCTAATAAGTTGGTGGTGAAAGAGCATCTACATCTACAAACTTTGCACAAAAAGATGACTTTGTTACAACATAAGGTGATATACTATCTATATCATCAAATTATAGTGCAAATGAGTGGATACTTGATGTAACACCCTAAATTTGAGTCTTCAAAATTATAGTAATAGTCCTGGAAGCCTCGCTTGAGCGAGAGATTCTCGCCTGAGCGAGAAAGGATCATCTGGGAGGGTGAAATCCTGGGCTATACTGGAGGATTCTCGCATGAGCGAGAGTTGTCTCGCTTGGGCGAGAAATGGCAATTTTGGGCAGTGTAATCGATTACACAATACTGGTAATTGATTACATGCTGATAAACTAATCAGACCTGTGTATTTTACATGATGTAATCGATTACACTATACTCGTAATCGATTACAACATATTAAAAGCATCAGATATGTGCATTTTTCACATTGTAATCGATTACAACATGTTTGGTAATCGATTACATCAAGTCGTTGAGTTTTTATTTTAAATTTTTAACTGATGTAATCGATTACACCATATGGTAATCGATTACACTTATTCGCTTAGAGGGTCAGATCTGAAATTTTAAAAAGGCGGGATTTTCTCGCCTGAGCGAGAATGGGCTCGCTTGAGCGAGAACCCGACGACTGCTCTTTAAAATAGAAACCCCAAACACATTTTAGGGTTAGAACTTTGAAGAGAATAGAGAGAAGAGAGCTTTTCAAGAGCAAGGAGCCTTAGGACTCATCTTAGAGCTTGAGAAGAGGTAAACTTCTTGCTTCTAACTCTTCTTCTTCCTCTCTAACTTGTTTTGGGTATGTTGGATCTATTTTCAAAACATGAGAAACCATAGAAACTCACCCTTTAGAGTTATGGTTCGTTTTATATTATTTTTCTCTTATAAACTCTTGGTTTAGAGTTGGTATTTGATGAATGGAAAGGTTATGTGGGTCCAAAAACCCCTAAAATGAGAATATGGGTATAAAGAGAAAGAGATGAAATGCTTTGATGTTGATATATGAGATGAACATGTATGTTTAGATGTTTGAAAACTTATATTGAAGTAGTTTTGGAAATCTTGAATATATGTGAATCTCTTGTATGTATGATGATGAAATATGAGTCGTTACGTATTATTTTGAATAAATGACTGACATTGTTGTTATTGGTGGGGACGAGGAAAGATCCTAAGGTTGGAGGAGATCGCGGAGGAAACTGGTAAAGTTACTCACAAACCGAACCACAATATTCACCGAGGTAAGGATAAGTCTTTAATGTTGCATTTGAAATAGAAAATGTGTATTTTCTGGTTATGCAAAGACTAAGTTGTAAATTATGCATTTAGTATAAACATATATGAATGTGTTTATATTAAAGAAGGCGTAGATTTACGGAAAAGGAAAATGTGAGTATTTTCTGGTTATGAAATGATCGAGTTGTGAATTACGCATTTAGTATGAACATATATGGGTGTGTTTATACTAAAGTAGGCGTAGATTTACGGAAGATGGAAAAGGTGTGTGTTTCCTGGCCATGCAATAATTATATTGTAAATCACGTATTTAGTATAAACAGATATGGAGTGTTTATACTAAAGATGACGTGGATTTACGGGAAATGATTGATGGCAAATCGATGGAAGGAAAAATATATTTTTAGCCGACCAGAAATGGTTAGCGACTTCGGCCCGAGTTTATGAGGCAACACTTCGGCCCGAGTTTATGAGGCAACACTTCGGCCCGAGTTTATGAGGAAACACTCTGGCCCGAGTTTATGAGGCAACACTTCGACCCGAGTTTATGAGGCAACACTTCGGCCCGAGTTTATGAGGCAACACTTCAGCCCGAGTTTACGCGGCATGTTTTCTTTATAAAAGAGATGAGAATTTGTTTTTAGATAACCCTAAGGGGTGTAGCGACTTCGGCTCGAGTTTATGTAGCAAAACTTCGGCCCGAGTTTACGCGACATGTTTTCTTTATAAAAGAGATGAGAATTTGTTTTTAGCTAACCCTAAGGGGTGTAGCGACTTCGGCTCGAGTTTATGTAGCAACACTTCGGCCCGAGTTTATGAGGCGTGTTTTATTGGTAAAAAGGATGAGAATCTGCTTTTAGCTAACCCTGAGGGGTGTAGCGACTTTGGCTCAAGTTATGCAGCAAGACAAAATGAATTTCGAAAATGGTTTACTAACCTTTTTTTCTAATGTGGATTATCTTATAATGACGTTTATTGAATTAACGACTTACTCCTTTGTGTGTTTTGTACTTTTGTCATTGATAATCCCATTGCAGGTATATAGATGAATGGAGTATGCTAGGTCGGGAGCTTTAGGAGCTTTAGACTTTGGATTCACTATTTATGTTTTCGTATTCTAAATGACTACTTGCGGATTTAAATGATTGTAATCATGGTTAACCATTAGTTGGATATTTGTAACCATGCGTAATGTTATTTTGGAGGATCAGAACCTTTGAGGTCTTAGTACTCATAGAGATTGATATGAATGAATTATGTTTTTCTGCAATATTAATTGTATGATAAAATAATAGGTTAAAAGATTAGTTCAAGGAATGATTCATAGGACTTCTAAGTAAAATGATTATGTGAGTCGTTATTGATTCATGGATTGAGTGTGAGGAGGGAAACAAGATTTTGAAGTAAGGATATTAAATTGGTAATGTGAGTTATGAGTGATTGCATGGAATTGAATTAAATAAGGAAAAAATTTCAAGGGTAGAATTTGGGTCTTTACACTTGACACTGATTGCTCACATCATATGATGCCAAACAAAGAATGGTTCACCACATACAAGGCATGCAATTTTGGTTTTGTGTATCTCGGAAATAATAAAGTGCAATTGTTGGCATGAGAGAAATCAGAATTGTGATGGATGATGGTCTAGTGAAGATATTATTTGAGGTTAGGAACATACCAGGTTTGAACAAGGATTTAATTTCTTTAAGGACATTGCACGCTAAAGGAACTATGGGAATGATACTATTCAACTACGGCATGCTGTGATATCAACAAATTACCACATACTTCATTGGATGGTAAATATGCAAAGGATATTGACATGTAACCCAGTCAAATACAATATTTTGTGTATATTTGGTTGTGCTGATTATGTACATGTACCTAGTGATGAACAATCTAAACTTGATACAAAATCAAAAATGAGTATCTTCATAGGATATACTAAAGGTGTGAACTAGGATACAATTTCTAGAAAAGTTGTGTTGAGCAAAGATGCAGTGATTGATGAAGATTTTGTGTTGAAATAGTCTGTTTTGATAGATGTACCAATGACAAATGAAGAGACATTGAGATCAAATATGATTCCAATGAGAAATGACACCATTTTAGTGAAGAAAGGCAAAGAACCATGAACTAGTTCAAGTCAAGAACGTAATGATTCTCAGGTGAAGAATTTAAGTGGGTAGAAGTATCTACTTACCAGAGACATAGATAGTTGTCCTATAAAACCTCTAGAGAGATATGCCTTCACTTTCTATGCATATCATTTCAGGAGATCCATGCAGCTTTCAAGAGGCTATAAAAATGCAAGCGAAAGAATAATGGATGGGTGTCATGATGGAGAAGATGAAGTCTTTACACAAAAAGTAAAGTTAGGAGCTTGTCTCATTGCCCCAAATAAGCGTACAGTTGGGCGCAAGTGGGTATACAAGTGAGTGCACAAGAGGAAGCCAATAGTATCAGAATAAGAAGGGGGAAATCCAAGGTCCGTCTTGTAGCAAAAAGGGATCAACTATGATTATATTTTCTCTTTAGTTGTGAGACACACTTCTATTAGGGCAGCGCTTGCCTTGGTAGTCAGCCGAGATATGCAATTAGAACAGATGGATGTGAAGATTGCCTTTCTCCATGGTGAATTAAGGGGGAAAAGAAAGTAATCACACAACCAGAAGGCTTCAATGCAGCTGGGCAGAGTCACTTGGTTTTCAAGTTGAAAAAGTTTATATATGGGTTGAAGTTTTGTCTCCCAAACAATGGTACAAGCGGTTTGACACTTTTATGTTGATGCTTGATTATAAGTGTTGTGAATATGATTGTTGTGTTTATGTGAGAAGCCTTGATAATGGCTCTTTCATTTGTCTACTACTTTATCTGGATTATATGTTGACTATTGCTAATCGTTTGAGTAATAACAATGAGATAAAAGCCATGATGAGCAAGGAGTTTGACATGAAAGATTTAGGGCTACTAAGAAGATTCTTAGGATGAAGAATCACATGCACAGGGGAGCTAGAAAATTATGGCTCTCCCTACAACGCTATGCTAGAGAGATTTGATATCAACAATGTTGATGGTAACCTCCGCGAGGGTGGTTGCTCATTGGCCTATCGTTCTTGGATGACATATCACCTTTTCCCGAGAATGCTTGAGGCATGGCCTAGGCTAGTTTCAATTTGGCCGAGTCTATGTTGATATGTGACTTGGTCGAGACAAACTTGATTTTGTCGTAGTTTATGTTGGAAATATATTTGTATATTTCTACATTTATGCCCAAGACCCAATCTGTTATTAAGTACAATTAAAATAATTGTATTTATTTATTTTTATCATATTATTTATTTAATTAAATATATTATATGATAAGGTCCTTGATTGAAAATTAGAGACTTGTTATTATAATTGAGATTATAATAATGAGAAACATGTCTCTTATAATTTTTGTCTAAATTGTTCTTGATCATAGAATCATTGAGAATAAGACATCAATGACTCGGATAGATCAATATATGTGTAATAGTATTTATTGGATAAATATTAATAGATCTCATTTATTAAATTGCACATATAGATGATACATATATGGATATGATCATTGAACTGACTCAACTGAGAATTCCTAATGATTAAGATTACCTTAAATTGTCAATAAGAAATTCTCAAGAAGAAATGAAATAGTTTCCTTTGGCCTGAGATTAACATAGTAATTAACATGTTATTTATCATACTTTGATTTCGGACACATAATGTTTTAGGATGTTATTTGAATGAATATTGGGTATGATTTAATGCTTGTAGAATTAGTGATTAATCAAGAAGGAATCCATCAACTCTTGGTAATGAGTTTGAGCTCTATAAATAAGACATTGACCAAGGTATTACAATTAATAAAGAAATGAGTTTCTTTGAGTTATTATGACAACTTATTAAAGTTTGACAATTGTACCGTACTTTAAAGTTGGTCAGAGCTGTAAAGATGAAAGAAGTTATTTTAATTAATCTTCTAGTGGTTCTTGAAAGTGAAATATATATTACTTCATGCTAAGTGGTCGTTAAGGAGTGTTCTTAGACGCCAACCTTGATTAGTAAATTAATTGTTTAATTTACTATCAGCTTAATATTGAACCTACGGGGTCACACACTAACAAGTGTTCTAACCTTTGCTAATAATTATATTATTTGATAATTAAATTGGAGAATTTAATTTGATCAAATTAGTAATTTTATGAAAGATTATTTTAATTCTTTGCTAGCACCAATAATTTAAATAATAAGTAAACACATTCTAAAATATTCATATGTAGCTGGAAAAATAAAAGAATAATTAATGTGTTGTTTTATATGTGATAATTGGTTTGTAACATTTCAACCAATAGGTATCACTTGATATGTAATATATATAAAGATATATATACATAATATAAAGAGATGTCTTTTGATGTACAAAATGGAAATGATGGAGGGAATCTTTCCCACCACAACCTCTCATACATATATATTTTGTGAGTAATATATTCTTAGTTTTGGAATGTTCTATTTTATGTTCCATTGGTTCAAAGAGTTGACATAAAAAAGGTTGGTCTCGGTGTGGATACACGCGTAGAGTCTTCATAATTTTGAAGAACTTTTTCTGTAAAGATTCAGGAACTACAACCGGGTACGCATTTTATATGCAGTTTTCTATTATATATAATTTTAAACACAAATAAATCTATGTTTATTCCGCTATGTGTGTTAAGAACACCACAATTTTTCCTTCAATTGGTATCAGAGCAAGGTTTTGTGTTTAATTTATATATAATTATTTTGTGTGATTACGGGTTGTATGTATGTACCGTACGTTTTTTCTCTTTTGTATGAAGATACTGTTTGTACGGAAATAACTGATATATATATTCTTTGCGGGCACTGTACATATATATACTTTGTACCTGCTTTGTATATAAACAGCACATAAGAAATATAAACCTCTGTGCACATGTGCTGTTGTTTATTTTTAAGGTGAAATAAAATTTGTCTTATTCTAATTTTTATGTGAATGCATAGACTTATATAGTTAAGAGGCACTATCTTATTTAGATATGTATATATTATGAAAGAGAGAGCAGTCTCTCTATGTGCCAAGGAGAGACTTCATCATGTTATGTTTTTATGATATTGGCCTTATATTATTGCTTTTGCTGTCATGATTTTTATATATTATGAAGTAAGTGAATGATGTTTCATGTTTGGATATATATATATATATATATATATATATATGTATTCTTTGTGCCTCGTATATTTAAGAGTACTAAAAGGAAAAAGATTTCTGTGTAATTGCTTGTTCAATTATGAATATGCATATGATGCAATGCTTTTATAGAAAGTCAAAGAGTGTGCAATTTTGATAGAGTTCTCTCTACAATTTTTACAATATCTACTCTGCAATGCTTTTATATATATTTGTGCGGGGAAATATGCTTTTTCTTCGATATATACATATTATGAACATATATATATATTTATTATGCAACTGATATGTATGTAATTGAATATACATGTATATATCATGTAACTGATTGTATGTAATTTGGATGTGCTATTTATATACTTTATATGTACTGTATATATATATTTATATATACTTTGTTATCTACTTTATATAATATATATGAATATTTGGATATATATTATATTATGAAAGAGAGAGTAGTCTCTCTGTGCAAAGAAGAGATTGCCTCTCTGTTATGTTCCTGTGACATCCCTCACATACTTTTGCTGTCATTGTTGTTATATATATTTATATATATCTGTATATTGTGTCTGTCTTTGGATTCATACATGGACAATAAGATATATATATTTAATATATATACTTGAAAGTGGAAACGTATGTATATTTTTGCTTTCAAAGAAATTTGCATTGTGCACATGTTACTTGTAATTGAAAGAAGAAAATATAATAAAGACAAATTAGTAATTTTCTTCTTTTTGGATGTGTTTCTATATGCTTACTAGTATATTACCCATTAAAGAATAAGTCTATAATATGTAAATATTAAAAATTACTTCCGAAAGTATTAACACATAATTAAATGCACCGTAACAAATAGTTTATACCTTACGATTTTAACTTCATTAAATGAAAGTAACAAACATTATATAGTATTTGGTGAACTAAACATTTATTAATACTAACTATGTTCCAAATGTTAAAATATGGGAAACACCCGTACTAATAACATGAACAACATCTCTTCATTATAATAACATTGATAGTGAATTAAATAGAAACAATTTAACACAATCACATAGAATTTGACATGTAAGTATATGACCCGTTATGGTTCATCTGCTAATTGTATTGGCACTTACTCTTGAATTAAGTCCATAATCATAATATCAACTCAGGAGCAGAATTTGTTGTGGAGAAGGTTGTTTCCACTTACTCTTGCACTAAGTGGATTTCTCCTCTATATGTATTACCACTAAATCTATATCTATATAATAGACACAACAAAATGTTGTTCTAGAGCATAGCAACCAAAATTTGCTATTGACAGACATGCTTAGAATACTTAATTTTGAAATAATGGAATAAAAGTAATCAAAATTAAGTATGATATAAAAATAAAATTCATTCACTTATGAGTTAGATATTTTAATTAAGTCTTGTTAGATTTAATCAGCCCATTAAAAAATTGCATTAATTTAAATAAAGAATGACACGATAATTTGTGAATATTAAAAATTACTTCCGAGATTATTAATACAAAATTAAATGGACCGTAACTAATAGTTTATACCTTACGATTTTAACTTTATTAAATGAAAGTAACAAACATTATATAGTATTTAGTGAACTAAACATTTATTAATGATTACCAGATAAGACATCAACTTTATGTACATTTTTGATTCATAACAGTTGTTGTGGAATGACATAACGTAAAACCTATTGTTTGAAATAATAAAATGATTAGAAATAGAATTTAAATAGCATAATTAAAGGTAAGTTGATGAATACATGTTAAAGATTTTGAAAAACTTCTTTATAAACCACATTTGTTGACTTTAGTGGGTTACCATTCTTATCATGAATCAAAAACTTCAATCATTTCTTACTTTTAACTCTTGAAATAACTATGAACAATTGATCGTGAGTGAATATTCGTCTAGGTAAATATAACCTCAAACTTTCTACTGATTGACCTTGAGATTTATTGATTGTCATGACATAAATATAAATGCACGAAATTGTCTTTCGATAAGTTCGAAAGACGGTAGAGATTGGGATGAAGACTTGACATCAGATGACTATATATGATTTTTACTTCAAGTACATGATTTGCAATTTTAGTTACAATCAATCTTGTATTATTACATAATTCTTCGTATTGGTCTAAATTTCTTAATTACATTATTGGAGTTAAAACTTTCAACTTGATCTTATGCATAGGATAAGACATAGCCTTTTTCATATGTGATAATGATTTTGGTTTAGCCTAGAATTAATATTAGGGGAGGGATCCACTTACTCTTACTTACTCCACATCATGACCATTCATTCTTGGGAAATCCAATGGTTTGAATTGGTGAGTACATCTAAGCCATTGAATTTTTCAAGATTGGATCCCTCCCCTTAATATTAAATTAAATATTAATATGTGAAGATGAAATTGTGACATTAACAGTTTTGACAATATAAAAGTATATCAAAGTTGTGATTTTTATTAACACAACATTGGTAGTATATCAAAGTCGTGATTTTTATTAACACAACATTGGTAGTATATCAAAGTTGTAATTTTTATTAATCGTGATTTTTAACCTACTAATACAAAAATTGGTAGAAATATAGTATCATTTCATTTTTTTCTAAACAAATGCAAATTTGCCTTGACATGAAACATATAAATTTCATTTAACACAACATTGTTCTTTATAAAGACTAAAATATGTTAAACACTAAGAGAGGTTCACAATCAATATGAAAATCATCAAAGATTTGTTAAAGATTCAAACTTTCTTCCATAAAGATTCAAAATTTCTTATATAAAAAGTTCAACTTTATTTTATACCATAAAAAATTTCAACTTTATTCTATAAAGTCAAAAATTCAAACTTTATTATGTAAAGATTCAAACTTTCTTCAATAAAGATTCAATTTTTTTTATAACATCAGAAGACTATATATGATCTTTACTTCAAGTACCTGATTTGCAATTTTAGTTACAATCAATCTTGTATTATTACATAATTCTTCGTATTGGTCTAAATTTCTTAATTGGATTATTGGAGTTAAAACTTTCAACCTGATCTTATGTATAGGATAAGACATAACCTTTGTCATATGTAATAATGATTTTGGTTTAGCCTAGAATTAATATTAAATTAAATATCAAAATAAATCAAAAAGTCAAAATAACATTAGCCTATTCAACATAAATAAAAGGTGTATTTTTTCCGAAATTAGATGATATTTTAGGTACCACAAAATAATACTTTCATGGTGATATAACTTATATGCTACATATAATGAATAATGCTAGATTAGACACAATATTACATGAGAAGAATGACCCTATTTTATCTCAATCCACTTTTCCTTATAGGTAGGGTTTTACATATCTAATAATGATTTTGAAATTTGTAGCATGACAATAAAAATATACTAAGACTTTATACACTCATGCATTCGCATGGGTGATATTGTATTTTGCATGAATTTAATTAAGGAATAACAACATAATTTATTAATAAGAATATTATGGAGGGTTACCTCATAAAAGATAATTTATATGTATTTTACTGTTGATGTAGAGTTGTTAACGAATGAGATAGTATTGAACTTGTTATATTAAGTAAATAAATAATTGTTATGATAAAAAGTTTGGAACATGATGTAAAATAAATTGTAAAATATAGGTTAGAGATTTTGGAAAACATATTTATAAATGTCATTTATTGTTATCTTTAGTGGCTGACCATCCTTTATAAACGACATAATCATTCATATTGGTCTAAATTTCTCAATAGCATTATTGGATTTTCACCTTTCAACATGATATTATGATTTGGAAAGACCAAAGGTTGTAAGTGAGTTTAAATATTTGTTGGTTAGTATATTTCACAATAGAGTAAAGGTTGTAAGTGAGTTTAACATCACATTTGTGGTCAACATTATTTGATTGTATCCATTATTATCTAAAGAGTCAATCAACTCCACCACAAGTATAAGCATAAGTAAAGTAAAGTGTTATTTACTTTTTAGTAATATACTGTAACACCTTAAATTTACGTCTTTAAAAATTATAGTATCAGTCCTGAGATTCTCGCTTGAGTGAGGTATTCTCGTCTGGGCGAGAAAGGCTCACCTGGGAGGGTGAAATCCTAGGCTATACTGGAGGATTCTTGCCTGAGCGAGGGTTGGCTCGCCTAGGCGAGAAAAGTGATGTTTTGGACCTGTCGAGGCTGTAAGATTCTCGCTTGAGCGAGAGGATCCTTGCTTGAGCGAGAGGATCCTCGCTTGAGCGAGAGGGTCAGATCTGAGTTTTTAAAATGGGCGGGATTTTCTCGCTTGAGCGAGGATGAACTCGCTTAAGCGAGAACCCGACGCTGTTATATTAAATAGGGGACCCCAAACACATTTATGAGGGTTAACCTAGATAGAAGTGAGAGAAGATAGCATTTTCAAGAACAAGGAGGCTTGTGAGTCATTTAGAAGTTTGAGAAGAGGTAAAGCTCTTGATTCTAACTCTCTTCTTCCCTTTGAAACTTGTTTTCGGTATGTTGGATCTCTTCTCAAAATGAGAGAAACCATGTAAAGTCATCCTTTTGAGTTATGGTTCGTTTTATGTTGTTTTTATCTTGTAACCTCTTGGTTTAGGTTAGTATTTCAAGAATGGAAAGAGTTTGTGGGTTGATTCATGAAAACCCCAAAACCCTAAAGTGAAAATGTGGTTAAAGAAGAAAATTGGTAAAGTACTAGAGGTAGAAGATGAATAAGCTTTCTAATATTGAAATATGAGATGAATATGTATGTTTTAGATGTTGTAAACTTTTGATGAAAGTAGTTTAGCAACATGGAAAATGTGTTAAATATCTTGTGTGGTTAAATAATGCAATATGAGTTGTTTATGTGATATTTGGAATAAATGACTAACATTGTGTTGTATGGTGGGAATGGGAAAGATCCTAGAGTTGGCAGCGGTGTCGGTGGAACTAGTGCAGTTACCAAGAACCCAACCCAACACTCACCAAGGTAAGGATAAGTCTTTAATTTGTGCATTTGAAATGGAAAATGTGTGCATTTTCTGGTTGTGCAAGGATTAATTGGTGAATCACGTATTTATTATAAATATATATGGGTATGTTAGTAATAAGGATTGCGTGGATTCACTGGATATGATTGATGGTGAAATCAATGAAAATGAAATATATTTTTAGCCGACCATAAATGGTTAGTGACTCCGGCTCGAGTTATGTAGCAACACTTCGGCCCGAGTTTATGTGGCAACACTTCGGCCCGAGTTTATGTGGCAACACTTCGGCCCGAGTTTATGTGGCAGCACTTCGGCCCGAGTTTATGTGGCAACACTTCGGCCCGAGTTTATGTGGCACCACTTCGGCACGAGTTTATGTGGCAACACTTCGGCCCGAGTTTATGTGGCAACACATCGGCCCGAGTTTATGTGGCAACACTTCGGCCCGAGTTTATGTGGCAACACTTCGGCCCGAGTTTATGTGGCAACACTTCGGCCCGAGTTTATGTGGCAGCACTTCGGCCCGAGTTTATGTGGCAGCACTTCGGCACGAGTTTATGTGGCAACACTTCGGCCCGAGTTTATGTGGCAACACTTCGGCCCGAGTTTATGTGGCATGTTTTCTTTATAAAAGAGATGAGAAATTGCTTTTTGCTAACCCTAAGGGTGTAGCGACTTTGGCTCAAGTAATGTAGCACGGAAAATGAATTTCAAAGTGATTTACTAACCTTTTCTAATGTGAATTATCTTATAATGACGTTTATTGAATTAATGACTTGCTCCTTTATGTGTTTGTGCTTTTGTCATTGATAATCTCATTGCAGATAAACAGGTGACATGAGGTGGTCTCATTTTTGGAAGCTTTAGGAGCTTTATGTTTTGGTTTCACTTATTTGCACTATTTTGTACACGAGTGCTTATTGGATTAGTTGAAATTACATGATTTATTGTAACTCTGGATATTCGTAGCTATGGGTATTTTGGAAACCCATAGCTAGTTGTATGCGGTTGTTGCATGACATATGGAAATGAAGTATGATTTTCTGTCGAATAAGTATGTATGTCATATTGAATTATGAAATGAGTAGGAATGGGAAAGTGAGAGTTAAATATGGTGGTTGGAAATAGTCGGTAACATTTATGAGGAAATGAATGCATAATGAATAAGATAAGAAGAAAATTTTCAAGGGTAGAATTTCGGTCCTTACAATATGGTATCATAGAATAGTTAATTCTGCGACCTAAGGTATGGCCTTACTTGCTTCTTTGTAACCTTTAGCTGATTTAACTATGTGATTTAGGCGAGATGTTGTGTGATTATGTGATGATTTATCTGGTTAAACACGGTTTACTGATGAACGAATGAGTGTAGGTACCCGTCACTAAAATGTCTGGAAGAGGACGAGGAATAGGATCGGGTCAGAATGAATTGTTGGACCAAATTGCCGCAGTGTTGACAAACATGAACGAGAACTTGCAACACCTGAATCAGAATACGACACCAAGCCCGAGTTCACAGCCTTTGGTTCCATCCTGTCTAGCTGAGTATCGAGGTTTGGATGAGTTCTGTAGGGGTAACCCCAGTCCGTTTCAAGGTGGGTTCGCTCCTGATGCAGCCATCGAATGGATTCAGAGATTGGAGAGGATTTTCAAGGCCATGAGCTGCTCTGATGCTCAGAAGTTGGCATATGCCACCTATATGTTAGAGAAGGAGGCCGAAAACTGGTGGGAATTCACTCGGCGCCAAATGGAGGCGGAAGGACAAGTAATTCTGTGGTGTACTTTCAAGGAGAAATTCATTCAAAAGTATTTTCATATTGATCTGAGGAGTCAGAAAGAAATGGAATTCTTGAGGTTGGAATAAGGAAACCTATTGGTGGGAGAATATGCGGCCAAGTTTGAAGAGTTGGCCCGGTTTTGCCCTTATACTGAATTGGAGGCAGATAGAAGGTCTAAATGTTCGAAGTTTGAATCCGGTTTGAAGCCCAAGCTGAAAACGATGCTTAGGCATCAAGAGATCACTAATTTTTCTACATTGGTCAACAAGTGTAGGATGGTTGAGGATGATATGAAGGCGGATGAAGTGATGGCGTCAAGATCACTTCCTCCCAAGAATTTTGGGCCCCAAAGGAATTTTGTGCACGGGAAGGGTAATGGTAAGTTGTTTCCGGAAGAAGGGAAGCCTTATTCCTCGCCTATGGGTAACAGAGGATATACTCCGCATGGGTCAAGAAGTCATGCCAATGCTGAAGGGTCGCAACCAAACTCTCAATCCTGGTGTAACAAATGCGGCCGAAAACATTTTGGTGATTCTTGCCCCGAAACCATACTTAGCTGTTTTTACTGCAAGGAGAGTGGACATCTTAAGAGGCATTAAACCAAATTACGGCAGGATAGGAATGATGTTAGTGCTGAACGACCTCGATCCACCGGCAGAGTATTCACCATGAGTGGTGCAGAGGCATCGAATGTGGATGGCCTGATCCAAGGTAATTGCATGGTGGCAGGTATTCCCCTTTTAGTGTTGTTTGATTCGGGAGCGACACACTCCTTTGTATCTATTGAATGCATGGAAAAACTGAAATTGCATACTGACTCGTTGCCTTTCGACTTGGTCGTATCCACCCCAACAGATGTGCCTGTGGTGGTGTCGACAGTTGTGTCTCGATGTCCGATGGTGGTAAACGGTAGGACTTTTACCGTGGATTTAATCTGCTTATCACTATCCCAGTTAGATCTAATTCTAGGGATGGACTGGTTGTCGGCGAATCATGTGGTGCTTAATTGTGCTGATAAGACCGTGGTATTCGGGAATTTAGATGAGATTTCTAATGAGGTTGGTACCATGAAGCCATTATCGGCAAAGGAAGTTAGGACTTCCTGTAAGGAGGGAGGAGTCGTGTTCATGTTTTTGGCATCCCTGGTGGGTATTGAGAAACCCAGAATTGAGGACATTCCGATAGTTCATGAGTTACCTGAAGTATTCCCTGATGACATCCCGGAGTTACCTCCAGTGAGGGAAGTGGAATTTTCTATTGATTTAGTACCTGGAACGGGACCCATATCTATAGCTCCTTATAGGATGGCACCGTTAGAATTGGCCGAGTTGAAAAAGCAGGTCGAGGACTTATTGGCCAAGAAGTTTATTCGTCCTAGTGTCTCTCCGTGGGGTGCTCCTGTTTTGTTGGTTAAGAAGAAATATAATAGTATGCGGTTGTGCACCGACTATAGACAGTTGAACAAGGTTACTATCAAGAATAAATATCCGTTACCTCAAATTGATGACTTGATGGATCAATTGAGGGGAGCGGTGGTGTTTTCAAAAATTGACCTTCGGTCGGGTTACCACCAACTACGTGTGAAGGTGGAAGACATTCCTAAAACTGCTTTTAGGACAAGGTATGGACATTTTGAATATTTGGTCATGCCTTTTGGTGTAACGAATGCCCCATCAATATTTACCGACTACATGAATCGTATTTTTCATCCGTATTTGGATTCATTCGTAGTGGTATTTATTGATGACATTTTGGTTTACTCCAAAAGTCGAGAGGAACATGCTGAGCACCTAAGGATTGTGCTAGAACTTCTTAGTAAGAATCGGTTGTATGCGAAGCTATCAAAATGTGATTTCTGGTTGGAATCGGTAAACTTTCTTGGACATGTAATATCCAAGGAAGGAGTGGTAGTAGATCCTTCTAAGGTTGAAGCAGTTATAGAATGGACGGTGCCCAAGTCAGTCACTGAGATCATAAGTTTTCTGGGTTTGGCTGGTTATTATCCGAAATTCATTGAGGGATTTTTGAAGTTGGCGTTACCATTGACAAAACTCACTAGGAAAGGGGAACCGTATGTGTGGACACTTCGTTGTGAAGAAAGCTTTCAGGAGTTGAAAAGAAGGTTGACTACAGCGCCAGTGATGGTTCTTCCTCGTACTGATCGGGATTTCAGTGTGTATTGTGATGCATCCAAGCAAGGTTTGGGTTGCGTGTTGATGCAAGAAGGGAAGATTGTTGCCTATGCTTCTCGACATTTGAGAACGCATGAGCAAAACTACCCTACCCACGATCTAGAGTTAGCTGTAGTGGTCTTCGCCTTAAAAATCTGGAGACACCATCTTTATGGCGTAAGGTTTGAGGTGTATAGAGACCACAAGAGTTTGAAGTACCTGTTCGATCAAAAGGAATTGAATATGAGACAGAGAAGGTGGATGGAATTCCTTAAGGATTATGATTTTGGGTTGTAGTACCATCCGGGAAAGGCCAACGTGGTGGCCGATGCGCTAAGTCGGAAATCTTTACATATGTCGGCTTTGATGGTTAGAGAAGGGAAACTGATAGAAGAGTTTAGGGATATGAACTTGGAGGTTCAAATAGAGCCCCATAATATGATTTTGGGAATGCTTAAAGTCACAAATGAGCTGTTTGATCAAATCCGGGTAATGCAAGTCGAGGATGGTGAGCTAATGGCTAAACGAGATTTGATGCTAAGTGGTAAGGATATCGATTTCACAGCGGACCCTAGTGTAATGTTGCATTACAAAGGGAGTGTGTGTGTGCCTCGTGATGAGAAATTACGGAAGGAGATTTTAGAGGAGTCCCATAAGAGTAAAATGAGTTTTCACTCGGGAACCACGAAGATGTATCAAAATTTGAAAGCACTGTTTTGGTGGTCTGGGTTGAAAAGGATGGCTTTGTATGTCTCGAGTTGTTTGGTATGTCAGAAATCCAAGATTGAGCATCAGCGACCGACGGGAGAGTTACAATCCCTATAAATTCTTGTGTGGAAGTGGGATAGTATCTCTATGAATTTTGTATCGGGTTTCCCTAAAACTTAGAAAGGATATGATTCAATATTGGTGATAGTGGATCGGTTAACGAAATTTGCACACTTTTTGCCTATGAACATGAAATATTCATTGGATCGGTTGGCGGAACTGTATATCCGGGAAATAGTTCATTTGTATGGGATACCGTCGAACATTATATCAGATAGGGATCCCCGTTTTACTTCCAACTTTTGGACTAGTTTGCAGTCCGCATTGGGAACTAAGTTGAAGTTATGTCCGCATTGGGACTATACAGTCATTGGAAGATCTTCTGAGGGCTTGTGTCTTGGAACAACCGGGGAGTTGGGATGACATGTTGCCTCTAATTGAATTTACCTACAACAATAGCTTCCATTCGAGTATTGGAATGGCACCTTATGAGGCGTTGTATGGTAGGAAGTGCCGAACTTTAGTGAGTTGGTTTGAGACTGGGGAAAACTTGATATTGGGACCCGAGCTAGTCCAAGAGAAGACGGAAAAGATTAAAAAGATCCGGGAGAATATGAGAATAGCCCAGAGTCGGCAGAAAATCTATTATGACAAGAGGCGGAAACCTCTTGAGTTTAATGAGGGAGATCATGTTTTCATGAGAGTAGTCCCGACTACCGGAATTGGTAGAGTGTTGAAGTCTCGCAAGCTGACTCCGAGATTTATTGGGCCATATCAAGTATTGAAAAGAATTGGGCCAGTAACAAATCAGATTGCTTTACCTCAGTTATTGTCGAATCTCCATAATGTGTTTCATGTGTCTCAATTGAAGAAATATGTTGGGGATCCATCTCATGTGGTCGAGTCTGATCAGATAGAGTTGAAGGATAACTTGACTTTTACAACGTTGCCCGTGAGAATCATGGATACTAGTATCAAGATTGAGAGGCAAGGAGATTGCCTTGGTGAAGGTATTGTGGAGCCAAGTGGACGAAAGATATGCTACTTGGGAGGTGGAGCGTGAGATGAGGGAGGATTACTCTCATTTGTTCGAATCGAGGTATGTTTAATTTTTGGGGACGAAAATTCTTATAAGAGGGGGAGGATTGTAATACCCTAAATTTACATCTTTAAAAATTATAGTATCAGTCCTGAGATTCTCGCTTGAGTGAGGTATTCTCGTCTGGGCGAGAAAGGCTCACCTGGGAGGGTGAAATCCTGGGCTATACAAGATGTAACGACCCGAAATTCTACCCTGGAAATTTTTTCATTATTTAATCCAATTTCATACATTTAACGATAAATCATAATTACCAAGTAAATAAATTTATTTAAAAGATCTTTCTCTTCGTCCTCACACCCGATCTATGAACCAAAAGTACATACAAGATCCGATAGCAGAAAAACATAATTCATATTAGTATAACCTAGTAACTACCGCATACAATTAGCTATGAGTTTCCAAAACACCCATAACTACATATATCTCGAGTTACTAGTCTCCCTGATCAATATCATGTACAAAGATAGTATTCATAGTACAATTAGTCGCTTCAATTACAATCAATTGAAGTTACAAAAGAATGGATAAAGAGACATCAAAATAAAGGTCTCTAATCTCCTACTCAAAAATCATCCTTTCTCCGTCCACCTACCTACAATGGGATTAACATTTACCATGCACAAACAACACAAAGGAATAAGTCATTAACTCAATAAAATTTTAATGTAAGTTAATGCACATTTAATAGGGTTAAACAACGATATAAATTAAATTCACATAAAACCATTTTCTCATCTGTACTTTTGAAAAACCATGCTACATAACTCGAGCTAGAGTCGCTAACCCATTCTGGTCGGCTAAAACGAGTTTTATTTTCATTGGCTCTCCACCAATACATAAACCATAAATCCACCCATCATCACTACAAACATACCCATATATATTTGTAGTGACTAAGTGATTTACCATTTATTACTTTGTTTCCGAGTTTTATTTCCATTGACACTCTACCAATAAATAGACAATAAATGCACCCGACATCATTACAGCATAACGTATATGCCTGTAACTACAAAGTGACTTACAGTTTATTGTTTTATCCGAGTTTTATTTCCATTGGCACTCCACCAATACATAGTCAATAAATGCACCCAACATCATTACAACATATCGTATATGCTTGTAACTACAAAGTGACTTACAATTTATTATTTTATTCCGAGTTTTATTTCCATTGACACTCCACCAATACATAGTCAATAAATGCACCCGACATCATTACAACATATCGTATATGCTTGTAACTACAAAGTGACTTACAATATATTGCTTTATTCCGAGTTTTATTTCCATTGGCACTCCACCAATACAAAAATGATAAATACACCCGACATCATTACAAACGTATCCACGTACGCTTATAACTATAAAGTGATTTACATTTCATGATTTCATTTCGAGTCTTATTTCCATTGGTACTCCACCAATATATAAACCGTAAATTCACTTCTAACCATTATCAACATACCCATATATGTTCATAATGACTAAGTGATTCACATTTTATTCATTATCCATAACAGAAAATCCACGCATTTTCCAACACCAGACATAAATTAAAGACTTATCCTTACCTCGGTGAGTGTTGGGTTTGGTTTTTGGCGACTTCGTAAGTTCCACCGGCACCACCTCCAAACTTAGGATCTTTCCTCATTCCCACCACATAACACAATGTTAGTCATTCATTCCAAATAGCAAATAAATAACTTATATTGCATTATTCAACCATACAAGATATTTATCATATTTTCAATGGTTCTATACTATTTTCATTATGAGTTTTCAACCATCTAAAACATTACATATCATCTCATATTTTATCATTATAAAGCAACTCATCTTCTACCTCTAGCATTTTACCCATCTTTCCTCTCTAACCTCATTTTCTCTCTCTAGGGTTTTGGGGTTTTCTTGAGTCAACCCACAAACCCTTTCCATTCTTGGAATACTAACTCAAAACCAAGAGTTTACAAGGTACAAGCGACATAAAACGAACCACAACTCGAAAGAGAGAGTTTTCATGGTTTTACACACTTTGAGAAGAGATCCATAATACAAAAAATGGGTTCTCAAGAGAAGAAGAGAGTTAGGATAGAGAGTTTTACCTCTTCTCAAGCTCTTGAACAAGAATCAAAGCTCCTAGATCTTGGGAATGCTCTCTTCTCTCACCTCTCTTCAATTCTTATCCTAAAAATGTATTTGGGGTTTCCCTCATTTAATGTTCTCGTCGGGTTCTCGCTTAAGCGAGCTCTCTCTCGCTCAAGCGAGAAAATCCCTCCCATTTTAAAAACTCAACTCTGACCCTCTCGCTCAAGCGAGGGATTCTCGCTCAATCTAACAGTGTCAACAGCCCCAAAATGCCATTTCTCGCCCAGGCGAGACAACTCTCGCTCAAGCGAGAATCCTCTAGTATAGCCTAGGATTTCACCCTCACAGGTGAACCTCTCTCGCCCAAGCGAGAATCTCTCGCTCAAGCGAGGATCCTAGGACTGATACTATAATTTTAAAGACTTAAAATTTGGGGTGTTACAATCGTCCCCCTCTTATAAGAATTTTTGTCCCCGAAAATTAAACATACCTTGATTCAAACAAATGAGGGTAATCCTCCCTCATCTCTTGTTCAACTTCCCAAATGGCGTCTCCTTCGTCCACTTGACTCCACAACACCTTTACCAAGGCAACATCCTTGCCCCTCAATCTCTTTACATTGGTATCCATGATTCTCACGGGCAACGTTGCAAAAGTCAAATTATCCTTCAACTCTATCTGATTAGACTCAACCACATGAGATGGATCTCCAACATATTTCCTCAACTGAGACACATGAAACTCATTATGGAGATTGGACAACAATGGAGGTAAAGCAATACAATACGCTACCGGCCCAATTCTCTTCAATATCTGGTACGGCCCAATAAATCGAGGAGTCAGCTTACGGGACTTCAACAATCTACCGATACTGGTAGTCAGAACAACTCTCATGAAAACATGATCTCCCTCGTTAAATTCAAGAGATTTCCGCCTCTTATCATAATAGCTCTTCTGTCGACTTTGGGCGATTCTCATATGTTCCCGGATTTTCTTGATCTTATCTGTCGTCTCCTGGACCAGTTCGGGTCCCAATATCAAGTTCTCCCCAGTTTCAAACCAACTCACTAGTATTCGGCACTTCCTACCATACAACACCTCATAAGGTGCCATCCCAATACTCGAATGGAAGCTATTGTTGTAGGTAAATTCGATCAACGACAACATGCTATCCCAACTCCCTGGTTGTTCTAAGACACAGGCCCTTAAAAGGTCCTCCAATGACTGTATTGTCCTTTCTGATTGACCGTCTGTTTGTGGATGATAAGCTGAACTCAGCTTCAACTTAGTTCCCAAGGCGGTTTGCAAACTAGTCCAAAAGTTTGAAGTGAAACGGGGGTCCCTATCCGACACAATGCTTGACGGTATCCCATGCAAGCGAACAATTTCCCGGATATACAGTTCTGCCAACCTCTCCAAAGAGTACCTCATGTTCATAGGCAGAAAGTGAGCAGATTTAGTTAACCGATCCACGATCACCCATATCGAATCATATCCTCTCTGAGTCTTCGGAAAACCAGACACAAAATCCATGGAGATACTATCCCACTTCCAAACGGGAATTTCTAGGGATTGTAACTCTTCCGCCGGTCGTTGATGCTCAATTTTTGTTTTCTGGCATATCAAACAACTCGAAACATATGACGCTACATCTCTCTTCAATCCAGACCACCAAAACAACTTCTTCAAGTCTTGGTACATTTTCGTTGTCCATGGGTGAAAGCTCATCTTGCTCTTATGGGAGTCCTCCAAAATACTATTCCGTAGCCCTTCATCACGAGGCACACACACTCTCCCCTTGTAACACATCATCCCACTGGAGTCCGTTATAAAGTCGGTTTCCTTTCCACTCATCATCAAATCCCGTTTGTCCATCAACTCAATATCTCCACCATGCATTACTCGGATTTGATCAAATAGTTCATTCGTGACCTTCAGCATACCCAATATCATACTATGAGGTCTCATTTGGACGTCTAGGTTCATATCCCCGAACTCCTCTATCAGCTTCCCTTCCCTAATCATTAAAGCTAACATGTGCAAAGATTTCCGAATGAGTGCATCGGCTACTACATTAGCCTTCCCTGGGTGGTACTGCAATCCAAAATCGTAGTCCTTTAAAAATTCCATCCATCTCCTCTGTCTCATATTCAGCTCCTTTTGATCAAACAGATATTTCAAACTCTTGTGGTCGCTGTACACCATAAACCTTATGCCATAGAGATGGTGTCTCCAAATTTTCAAAGCAAAGACCACTGCAGCCAATTCTAAATCATGCGTAGGGTAGTTCTACTCATGTGTTCTCAACTGATGAGAAGCATAGGCAACCACTCTCCCTTCTTGCATCAGAACACAACCCAAACCTTGTTTGGAAGCATCGCAATAAACGCTGAAATCCTTATCCGTACACGGAAGAACCAACACGGGCGCCGTAGTCAACCTTCGTTTCAACTCTTGAAAGCTTTCTTCGCAACGAAGTGTCCACACAAACGGTTCTCCTTTCCTCGTGAGCTTAGTCAATGGTAGTGCCAACTTCGAAAATCCCTCAATGAATTTCCGATAATAGCCTGCCAAACCCAGGAAGCTCCAGATTTCAGAACCGACTTGGGCATGACCCATTCCGTAACCGCTTCCACCTTTGAAGGATCCACAACTACCCCTTCCTTGGTTATCACATGCCCAAGAAAGTTCACCGACTCCAACCAGAAATCACACTTAGACAATTTAGCATACAGCTGGTTCTTACTCAGGAGTTCTAGAACAATCCTCAGGTGCTCCGCATGTTCCTCTCGGCTTTTGGAGTAAACCAGAATGTCATCAATAAATACCACTACAAATGAATCCAAAAACGGATGGAAAACCCGATTCATGTAGTCGGTAAATATTGCTGGAGCATTCGTTACGCCAAAAGGCATGACCAAATATTCGAAATGTCCCTACCTTGTCCTAAAAGCAGTCTTTGGAATGTCATCTGTTTTCACCCGAAGTTGATGGTAACCCGATCAAAGATCAATCTTAGAAAACACTACTGCCCCTCTCAACTGATCCATCAAGTCATCAATCTGAGGCAATGTGTATTTGTTCTTAATCGTAACCTTGTTCAACTGCTTGTAATCGGTACACAATCGCATACTACAGTCCTTCTTCTTAACTAGAAAAACAGGTGCGCCCCACGGCGAGACACTCGGGCGAATAAATTTCTTAGTCAACAATTCCTCAACCTGCTTTTTCAGCTCAGCTAACTCTAACGGTGCCATTCTATAAGGAGCTATAGAGATGGGTCCCGTTCCCGACAATAAATCAATGGAGAATTCAACTTCTCTAACTGGAGGCAATTCCAGAATATCACCAGGAAAAACTTCCGGAAACTCACGAACTATCGGAATGTCCTTAACCTTGGATTTCTCAATACCTTCCAGGGACGCCAACAACATAAACACGGCCCCTCCCTCCTTACAGGAAGTCCTGACTTCCTTTGCCGACATCGGCTTCATACAACCGACCTCCTCCGAAATCCCATATGGATTTCCAAACATCACAGTCTTATCAGCACAATTAAGCACCACATGATTTTCTGACAACCAGTCCATCCCCAGAATCAAATCTAACTGGGATAATGGTAAGTAGATTAAATCCACGGTAAAATCCCTACCGTTTACCACCACCGGACACCGAGACAACTGTCGACACCACCACAGGCACATCAGTTGGGGTGGATACGACCAAGTCGAAAGGCAACGACTCAGTTTGTAAATTCAGTCTATCCACGCAGTCAATAGATACAAAGGAGTGTGTCGCTCCCGAATCAAACAACACTAAAAGGGGAATACCTGACACCATGCAATTACCTTTAATTAAGCCATCTACGCCCGATGCCTCTGCACCACTCATGGTGAACACTCTACTAGTGGATCGAGGTCGTTCAACCCTCACAGCATTCACGCTATGCGGTAGCTTAGGACAATGCCTTCGAATATGTCCAACTTCCTTGCAATAAAAACAAGTAAGCGCCATTCCGGGGCACGAGTCACCGACATGAGTTCGACCACATTTGTTGCACAGAGAGGGAGTGTTCAACCGTGACCCTCCAGTAGTGACATGAGTTCTCGACCCATGCGAAGGATAACTCCGATTACTCGTCGGAGAGGAGTAAGGCTTTCTTTCCTCATGAAACGCCTTCCCTTTCCCTTTTCCGTGTGGAAAGTTTCGTTGAGGCCCAAAGTGTTTGGGAGGAACCACCCTAGATGTCGCCACTTCATCAACTGCCAAATCATCTTCATACACCCTACACTTGTTCACCAGGGTAGGGTAATCATCAATCTCTTGGTGCCCAAACATACTTTTCAACTTGGGCTTCAAACCCGATTCGAACTTGGCGCATTTGGACCTTCCGTCCATTTCCAACTCGGCGTAGGGGCAAAACCGGGCCAACTCTTCAAACTTGGCCGCATAGTCCCCTACTGACATGTTCCCCTGTTCCAGCTTCAGAAATTCCATCTCCTTCTTCCTTTTCAAATCAACGGGAAAGTACTTGTGTAGGAACTTCTCCTTGAAGGTACTCCAGGAGATTAGTCGTCCTTCGGCTTCCATCTGTCGCCGAGTATACTCCCACCAGTTCTCAGCCTCGGTCACCAACATGTAAGTAGCATAGGCTAGCTTCTGAGCCTCAGTGCAGTTCATGGCTTTGAAGATCCGCTCTACCCCTTGGATCCACTCGATGGCAGCTTCAGGAGCAAATCCCCCTTGGAACTGAGTGGGGTTCCTCCTGCAGAACTCATCTAAGCCCCGATATTCCGCTGGCCTAGGTGGAACTAGTGGATGTGGATCCGGGCTTGGTTTCGGATTCTGGTTCAGATTCTGCAAGTTCTCGTTGACCTGTTGTAGTGCCGCCACCATTTGAGCTAATAAATCATTTGGGACGTTCTGACTCGCCCCTATTCCTCTTCCTCTTCCTGCCATGAGTACCTGTACTCACTCAATTGTTAGTAAGCGAATTTGTATAAACACAGTGCACACAACACTTAACATTAAGCATCATTCAAACAACTTCAGCACATAAAGGATACAAAGAAGCATGCTTGGCCATATCCTAGGTCGCAGGATTAACTATGCTCTGATACCATATTGTAACGACCCGAAATTCTACCCTGAAAATTTTTTCATTATTTAATCCAATTTCATACATTTAACGATAAATCATAATTACCAAAAGTACATACAAGATCCGATAGCAGAAAAACATAATTCATATTAGTATAACCTAGTAACTACCGCATACAATTAGCTATGGGTTTCCAAAACACTCATAGCAACATATATCCCGAGTTACTAGTATAACGACCCGATTTTCTACCCTTGAAAATTTTTCATTTATTTTAATCCTTTCTTACTTACAGTCGTCACCTTCATTGAAAACTCTCAAGTATCATTTTCGAAAATACTCTTTACCCTATTATCTTATCATACAAATTTATGTTGCGGAAAAACATAATTCATTCAAATAACATTTACCACGTACAACTAGTTATGGGTCTCCCAAAGTTATAAAGTCCATAACTACACATATCCGTATTAATCTAAAAGGATTTACAGTCATCCCATAATACTATTAAATCAACTACAACGTCAATTAGCAATAAAGAAAAGTGAGTAATTAAACACAAAAGCTTCCTAATTGAGCTTCATCCTCAAAATCCTTCATTTACCTACAATGGGATTATCATAAACAACACACAAAACAAAAGGGAGTAAGTCATTAGTTTAAAAACTAACATTACATGATAATCCACATTTCAAATACGATTAAACTTCAATATAAATTATAAACGCAATTACCTAAATGCAAACATTCATCTCTTCTTTCGTTCATTTCCACGTTATCCATATTCTTCCTATAGAATACATATCCCATAATATATATTCTATAGCATGCATATTATGTTCATTCGAAGCATCGTTCTTCTCATTATTCATATCCACACTATAGTATATATATCCCATACTATATATCTTATAGCATGTATATTACTTTTATCCTTAACGTCTTCATTTCCAACATTCATATTCACCCTATAGTATATATATCCCATAATATATATCCTATAGCATGCATATGACTTTCGCTCTTAACGTCCTCGTTTCTCATATGTCGTATTCATCCATAATCGTATTCACCAAGTTCTTTCACAACTATAATCTCCTACCACATCGGGTAGATACAATTACATCTCCATACCACATCGGGTAGGTCTAGTTCACCACCATACCACATCGGGCAGGTCTAGTTCATCCTTCATACCACATCGGGCAGGTCTAGTTCATCATCCATACCACATCGGGCAGGTCTAGTTCATCATCCATACCACATCGGGCAGGTCTACTATTATAATCCATACCACATCGGGCAGGTCTACTGTTATACTCCATACCACATCGGGTAGGTCTAGTTATACTCCATACCACATCGGGTAGGTCTAGTGTTTTACTCCATACCACATCGGGCAGGTCTAGTGATACTCCATACCACATCGGGCAGGTCTAGTAATACTTCATACCACATCGGGTAGGTCTAGTTCACAATACTTTACTACCATTCCCGGTAGGATAACAATAACAGCCCGCTACCATTTCAGACAGGACACGATAACAGTCCACTAACATTTCAGGTAGGACACAATAACAGTCTGCTACCATTTCAGGTAGGACACAATAACAGTCTACTACCACTTCGAGTAGGACATAATAAACAGTTTAATACCACTCCAGGTAGGGTAACAACAATAAACCACTACCTATTCGGGTAGGGTAACAACAATCAAACTTACAACACATTACCTCTTTCACATACCTCATTCATATCAGTGAGTATGAATTAGAGCCACTTATCCCTTACCTTGGTGAGCGTTGGGGATCGGTTCCGAGTAACTTTAAAAGTCTCCTCCGTGATTCCTCCAACCTTAGGATCTTTCCTCATTATCACCAATAACAACGATGTCAATCATTTATTCAAAATAACACATAAATAACTCGTATTTCATCATCAAATACACAAGGGATTCATGTATTTTCAATATTTCCAAAACTACTTCAATACAAGTTTCCAAATATCAAAACATACATGTTTATCTAATATATCAACATCAAAACACAAACTCATCATCCACATCTAACATTTCATCTCTTTCTCTTTATTCCAGGACTGTTACTATAATTTTGAAGACTCAAATTTAGGGTGTTACAACTAGTCTACCTGATCAATATCATGTACAAAGATAGTATTCATAGTACAATTAGTCGCTTCAATTACAATCAATTGAAGTTACAAAAGAATGGATAAAGAGACATCAAAATAAAGGTCTCTAATCTCCTACTCAAAAATCATCATTTCTCCGTCCACCTACCTGCAATGGGATTAGCATTTACCATGCACAAACAACACAAAGGAATAAGTCATTAACTCAATAAAATTTCAATGTAAGTTAATCCACATTTAATAGGGTTAAACAACGATATAAATTAAATCCATATAAAACCATTTTCTCATCTGTACTTTTGAAAAACCATGCTACATGACTCGAGCTAGAGTCGCTAACCCATTCTGGTCGGCTAAAACGAGTTTTATTTTCATTGGCTCTCCACCAATACATAAACCATAAATCCACCCATCATCACTACAAATATACCCATATATATTTGTAGTGACTAAGTGATTTACCATTTATTAATTTGTTTCCGAGTTTTATTTCCATTGGCACTCCACCAATAAATAGACAATAAATGCACCCGACATCATTACAGCATAACGTATATGCCTGTAACTACAAAGTGACTTACAGTTTATTGTTTCATCCGATTTTTATTTCCATTGGCACTCCACCAATAAATAGACAATAAATGCACCCGACATCATTACAACATAGCGTATATGCCTGTAACTACAAAGTGACTTACAGTTTATTGTTTTATCCGAGTTTTATTTCCATTGGCACTCCACCAATACATAGTCAATAAATGCATCCGACATCATTACAACATATCGTATATGCTTGTAACTACAAAGTGACTTACAATTTATTGCTTTATTCCGAGTTTTATTTCCATTGGCACTCCACCAATACATAGTCAATAAATGCACCCGACATCGTTACAACATATCGTATATGCTTGTAACTACAAAGTAACTTACAATTTATTGCTTTATTCCGAGTTTTATTTCCATTGGCACTCCACCAACACAAAAATGATAAATACACCCGACATCATTACAAACATATCCACGTATGCTTATAACTATAAAGTGATTTACATTTCATGATTTCATTTCGAGTCTTATTTCAATTGGTAATCCACCAATACATAAACCGTAAATTCACTTCTAACCATTATCAACATACCCATATATGTTCATAATGACTAAGTTATGCGCATTTTATTCATTATCCATAACAGAAAATCCACGCATTTTCCAGCACCAGGCATAAATTAAAGACTTATCCTTACCTCGGTGAGTGATGGGTTTGGTTTTTGGCGACTTCGTAAGCTCCCCCGACACCACCTCCAAACTTAGGATCTTTCCTCATTCCCACCACATAACACAATGTTAGTTGTTCATTCCAAATAGCAAATAAATAACTTATATTGCATTATTCAACCATACAAGATATTTATCATATTTTCAATGGTTCTATACTATTTTCATTATGAGTTTTCAACCATCTAAAACATTACATATCATCTCATATTTTATCATTATAAAGCAACTCATCTTCTACTTCTAGCATTTTATCCACCTTTCCTCTCTAACCTCATTTTCTTTCTCTAGGGTTTTGGGGTTTTCATGAGTCAACCCACAAACCCTTTCCATTCTTGGAATACTAACTCAAAACCAAGAGTTTACAAGGTACAAGCGACGTAAAACGAACCACGACTCGAAAGAGAGAGTTTCCATGGTTTTACACACTTTGAGAAGAGATCCAAAATACAAAAAAATGGGTTCTCAAGAGAAGAAGAGAGTTAGGATAGAGAGTTTTACCTCTTCTCAAGCTCTTGAACAAGAATCAAAGCTCCTAGATCTTGGGAATGCTCTCTTCTCTCACCTCTCTTCAATTCTTAACCTAAAAATGTATTTGGGGTTTCCCTCATTTAATGTTCTCGTCGGGTTCTCGCTTAAGTGAGCTCTCTCTCGCTCAAGCGAGAAAATACCGCCCATTTTAAAAACTCAACTCTGACCCTCTCGCTCAAGCGAGGGATTATCGCTCAAGCGAGAATCTCACAGTGTCAACAGCCCCAAAATGCCATTTCTAGCCCAGGCGAGACAACTCTCGCTCAAATGAGAATCCTTTAGTATAGCTCATGATTTCACCCTCCCTGGTGAACCTCTCTCGCCCAAGCGAGAATCTCTCGCTCAAGCGAGGATCCCAGATCTGGAGGATTCTCGCCTGAGCGAGGGTTGGCTCGCCTAGGCGAGAAAAGTGATGTTTTGGACCTATCGAGGCTGTAAGATTCTCGCTTGAGCAAGAGGATCCTCGCTTGAGCGAGAGGGTCAGATCTGAGTTTTTAAAATGGGCGGGATTTTCTCACTTGAGTGAGGATGAGCTCGCTTAAGCGAGAACCCGGCACTGTTACATTAAATAGGGGACCCCAAACACATTTATGAGGGTTAACCTAGATAGAAGTTAGAGAAGAGAGCCTTTTCAAGAACAAGGAGGATTGTGAGTCATTTAGAAGTTTGAGAAGAGGTAAAGCTCTTGATTCAAACTCTCTTCTTCCAGTTGAAACTTGTTTTGGGTATGTTGGATCTCTTCTCAAAATGAGAGAAACCATGTAAAGTCATCCTTTTGAGTTATGGTTCGTTTTATGTTGTTTTTATCTTGTAACCTCTTCGTTTAGGTTAGTATTTCAAGAATGGAAAGAGTTTATGGGTTGATTTATGAAAACCCCAAAACCCTAAAGTGAAAATGTGGTTAAAGAAGAAAATGGGTAAAGTACTAGAGATAGAAGATGAATAAGCTTTCTAATGTTGAAATATGAGATGAATATGTATGTTTTAGATGTTGTAAACTTTTGATGAAAGTAGTTTAGCAACATGGAAAATGTGTTAAATATCTTGTGTGGTTAAATAATGCAATATGAGTTGTTTATGTGATATTTGGAATAAATGACTAACATTGTGTTGTATGGTGGGAATGGGAAAGATCCTAGAGTTGGCAGCGGTGTCGGTGGAACTAGTGCAGTTACCAAGAACCCAACCCAACACTCACCAAGGTAAGGATAAGTCTTTAATTTGTGCATTTGAAATGGAAAATGTGTGTATTTTCTGGTTGTGCAAGGATTAATTGGTGAATCACGTATTTATTAGAAATATATATGGGTATGTTAGTAATAAGGATTGCGTGGATTCACTAGATATGATTGATGGTGAAATCAATGAAAATGAAATATATTTTTAGCCGACCATAAATGGTTAGTGACTCCGGCTCGAGTTATGTAGCAACACTTCGGCCCGAGTTTATGTGGCAACACTTCAGCCCGAGTTTATGTGGCAACACTTCGGCCCGAGTTTATGTGGCAGCACTTCGGCCCGAGTTTATGTGGCAACACTTCGGCCCGAGTTTATGTGGCACCACTTCGGCACGAGTTTATGTGGCAACACTTCGGCCCGAGTTTATGTGGCAACACTTCGGCCCGAGTTTATGTGGCAACACATCGGCCCGAGTTTATGTGGCAACACTTCGGCCCGAGTTTATGTGGCAACACTTCGGCCCGAGTTTATGTGGCAACACTTCGGCCCGAGTTTATGTGGCAACACTTCGGCCCGAATTTATGTGGCAACACTTCGGCCCGAGTTTATGTGGCAGCACTTCGGCCCGAGTTTATGTGGCAGCACTTCGGCACGAGTTTATGTGGCAACACTTCGGCCCGAGTTTATGTGGCAAAACTTCGGCCCGAGTTTATGTGGCAACACTTCGGCCCGAGTTTATGTGGCATGTTTTCTTTATAAAAGAGATGAGAAATTGCTTTTAGCTAACCCTAAGGGGTGTAGCGACTTTGGCTCAAGTAATGTAGCACGGAAAATGAATATCAAAGTGATTTACTAACCTTTTCTAATGTGGATTATCTTATAATGATGTTTATTGAATTAATGACTTACTCCTTTATGTGTTTGTGCTTTTGCCATTGATAATCCCATTGCAGATAAACAGGTGACATGAGGTGGTCTCATTTTTGGAAGCTTTAGGAGCTTTATGTTTTGGTTTCACTTATTTGCACTATTTTGTACATGAGTGCTTATTGGATTAGTTGAAATATTTTGTAACTATGGATATATAACTTACATGATTTATTTTAACTCTGGATATTCGTAGTTATGGGTATTTTGGAAACCCATAGCTAGTTGTATGCGGTTGTTGCATGACATATGGAAATGAATTATGATTTTCTGTCGAATAAGTATGTATGTCATATTGAATTATGAAATGAGTAGGAATGGGAAAGTGAGAGTTAAATATGGTGGATGGAAATAGTCGGTAACATTTATGAGGAAATGAATGCATAATGAATAAGATAAGAAGAAAATTTTTAAGGGTAGAATTTCGGTCCTTACATATACTATACACAATTTCCTTTTATTATTTTACTAAACTAATAAATCATGTAATTACAAATATACTCCTTTAAATAAAATCTAAGTGTCAACTAAACGAGATAACTATTTTGGTAATAGTCACAACCCTTCAATTTTTATTAAAGAAGATTTTAGATTTAGTTATTTTCCCAATGATATGAAGAAAAAAACATGTTGACATGCAATGAAACAAAAAATAAATAATTATATGTTATTTACATATATAATTTAATGAATATTATTTGTATAAACTAATTTATAAAGAGAATATATGCAAGAAATGAAAGATTGAGTGTGTAAGAAGATAAAGATATTAGAAAAAGAGATAAGTGAAAAGTCACATCATGTGATGAAGCTTGAAAGTTGTGTCACAACTTGTCACATGTTGTACTTTTAAAAAGTTGGTGGAAGAGTAATAATAATGCAAGAGAAATATAGTTTCAATAAATGAACCATTGCTTAAAAAGTATCATAAAACTAATAAAATGAATTATTGCTATCACATGTTGTACTTTTAAAACAATCACTTTTCCATCATTATGGGTAGCCTTATGGCAATTCTTCAACAACTTCAAGCAGTGCTCATTGTAACACCCTAAATTTGAGTCTTGAAAATTATAGTATCAGTCCTGGGATTCTCGCTTGAGCGAGGGATTCTCGCCTGGGCGAGAGAGGTTCACCTGGGAGGGTGAAATCCTGGGCTATACTGATGGATTCTCGCGTGAGCGAGAGTTAGCTCGCTTGAGCGAGAGTAGTCTCTCCTGGGCGAGAGTTGGCTCGCTTGGGCTAGAAAAGTGACAATTTGGACTTGCCGAAGCTGTAAGATTCTCGCCTGAGCGAGAGAATCCTCGCTTGAGCGAGAGATGCCTCGCCTGGGCGAGAGGGTTAGATATGAGTTTTTAAAATGGGCGGGATTTTTTCGCTTGAGCGAGAACCCGGCGAGTTGCATTAAATGAGAAACCCCCAAACACAATTTAGGGTTAAGAAAAGAAGAGAGGTGAGAGAAGAGAGCTTTTCCAAGGGCAAGAAGCTTCAATACTCATCCAAGAGCTTGAGAAGAGGTAAAAACTCTTATTCTAACTCTCTTCTTCTCTTTGGAACTCCTTTTGGGTATGTTGGATCTCTTCTCAAAGTATGAGAAACCATGGAAACTCACCCTTTTGAGTTATGGTTCGTTTTATGCGGTTTTTCTCTTGTAAACTCTTGGTTTATAGTTAGTATCTCGAAAATGGAAAGAGTTTGTGGGTTGGTTCATGAAAACCCAAAAACCTAAAGTGAAAATGGAGTTAAGATAGAAAATGGGTAAAATTGTAGAAGTAGAAGATTAACAGGGAAATAAATTGTCTAATTAATTTTTTTTTTTGCAAAAAGAAGGGGCCTAAAAGCACCCAGAGTAAATTAGATAGGAACAAGGTTTACAAAGGAAAACATACCAAATTACAGATCATGAACCTATAGTGAGGAAGCCCCTATTTTTTCATAAACAGAACAACCTAGCTCAAGCTACCGAATGAAACTAAAAACAAATCTAAAAAAAATTGTCTAAATAATTTTATATGGCTATAAATTTGAACAAATGCATTCAAAAGGAGACACACAGTGTAAGAACCCAAAATTCACCCCTTGAAAATTTTTCATTTCATTAAACCCTAGCGTCTACCGTATACAACTAGCTATGGGTTTCCAAAATACTCATGGCTACATATATGCGGAATTGCAATCAATCGTATAAGTCATATATCCATAGTTACAAAATATTCCCAAAATAATTCAATAAGCACTCATATACAAAATAGTGCAAATAAAGAAATTCCAAAATATAAGCTCCCTAAGCTCCCCCAAAAATGAGTCCCCCTCATGTCACCTGTTTATCTGCAATGGGATTATCAATGACAAGAACACAAACACGCAAAGGAGTAAGTCGTTAATTCAATAAACGTCATTATAAGATAATCCACATTAGAAAAAGGGGTTAATAAACCATTTTCGAAATTCATTTTATCTTGCTGCATAACTTGAGCCAAAGTCGCTACACCCCTTAGGATTAGCTAAAAGCAGAATCTCGTTTATCTTAAAACAAATCACGCTTATATACTCAAGCCAGAGTTTACGCTTCTATACTCAAGCCAGAGTCGCTAACCATTCATGGTAGGCTAAAACATATTTTCCTTTCATCGATCTCCTCATAAATCATTTTCATGCTTCTATACTCAAGCCAGAGTGTATGCTTCTATACTCAAGCCAGAGTGTATGCTTCTATACTCAAGCCAGAGTGTATGCTTCTATACTCAAGCCAGAGTGTATGCTTCTATACTCAAGCCAGAGTTTACGCTTCTATACTCAAGCCAGAGTCGCTAACCATTCATGGTCGGCTAAAACATATTTTCCTTTCATCGATCTCCTCATAAATCATTTTCATGCTTCTATACTCAAGCCAGAGTGTATGCTTCTATACTCAAGCCAGAGTTTACGCTTCTATACTCAAGCCAGAGTCGCTAACCATTCATGGTCGGCTAAAACATATTTTCCTTTCATCGATCTCCTCATAAATCATCTTCATGCTTCTATACTCAAGCCAGAGTGTATGCTTCTATACTCAAGCCAGAGTGTATGCTTCTATACTCAAGCCAGAGTGTATGCTTCTATACTCAAGCCAGAGTCGCTAACCATTCATGGTCGGCTAAAAATGTACTTCTTTTTCATTCGTTTCACCATAAATCATTTCCGGTAAATCCACGCCCACATTAGTATAAACACACCCATATATGTTTATACTAAATACGTGACTTACACTCAATCATCGCATAATCAGAAAGTACCACATACTTTCCTTTCCGTAAATCTACGCCTGCTTTAATGTAAACACACCCATGTATGTTTATATCAAATGCGTACTTTACGTATCAATCATTGCATAATCAGAAAACTCACATTTTCGATTCCAAATGCTCAATTAAAGACTTATCCTTACCTCGGTGAGTGTTGGGTTTGGTTCTTGACAACTTCTCAAGTTCCACCGCCACCGCCTCCAACTTTAGGATCTCTTCTCAAGCTCTTAGGTGAGTATCAGAACTCCTTGCCCTTGGAAAAGCTCTCTTCTCTCACCTCCCTTCAAAGTTTTTTTAACCTTAAAATGTGTTTGGGTTTCTGTTTTAAAGAGGTGTCGTCGGGTTGTAATCGATTACCAACATGGTGTAATCGATTACAACTTGAAAAATGCGCATATCTGATGCTTTTAATACGATGTAATCGATTACCAGGAGTGTGTAATCGATTACCATAAGTGTGTAATCGATTACACTGTGTCAGATGCACATATCTGATGCTTTTAATACGATGTAATCGATTACCAGAAGTGTGTAATCGATTACCAGCAGTGTGTAATCGATTACCAGCAGTGTGTAATCGATTACACTGTGTCAGATGCACATATCTGATGCTTTTAATACGATGTAATCGATTACCAGTAGTGTGTAATCGATTACACTATGTCAACAGCCCAAAATTGCCATTTCTCGCCCAGGCGAGACAACTCTCGCTCAAGCGAGGCTTCCAGGACTGTTACTATAATCTTGAAAACTAAAATTCGGGGTGTTACAATCCTCCCCCTCTTAAAAGAATTTTCGTCCCCGAAAATCAACATACCTCGATTCAAACAAATGAGGGTAATCCTCCCTCATCTCTTGCTCAACTTCCCAAGTAGCGTCTCTTTCGTCCACTTGGCTCCACAACACCTTTACCAAGGCAATCTCCTTACCTCTCAATCTCTTTATACTAGTATCCATGATTCTCACAGGCAACGTCGCAAAAGTCAAATTATCCTTCAACTCTATCTGATCAGACTCAACAACATGAGATGGATCTCCAACATATTTCCTCAACTCAGACACATGAAATACATTATGGAGATTGGAAAACAACGGAGGTAAAGCAATACGATACGCTACCGGCTCAATTCTCTTCAATATCTGATAAGGCCCAATAAATCGAGGAGTCAGCTTACGAGACTTCAACACTCTACCGATACCAGTAGTCGGGACAACTCTCATGAAAACATGATCTCCCTCGTTAAACTCAAGGGGTTTCCGCCTCTTATCATAATAGCTCTTCTGTCGACTTTGGGCGATTCTCATATTCTCCCGGATTTTCTTGATTTTGTCCGTTGTCTCATGAACGACTTCGGGTCCCAATATCAAGTTCTCCCCAGTTTCAAACCAACTCAATGGAGTTCGGCACTTCCTACCATACAATGCCTCATAAGGTGCCATCCCAATACTCGAATGGAAGCTATTGTTGTAGGTAAATTCAATCAGAGGCAACAAGCCATCCCAACTCCCTGGTTGTTCCAAGGCACAAGCCCTCAGGAGGTCCTCCAATGACTGTATTGTTCTTTCCGATTGACTGTCCGTTTGCGGATGATAAGCTGAACTCAACTTCAACTTAGTTCCCAATGCGGACTGCAAACTAGTCCAAAAGTTCGAAGTGAAACGGGGATCCCTATCCGATATAATGCTCGACGGTATCCCATGTAAACAGACTATTTCCCGGATGTACAGTTCCGCCAATCGCTCCAAGGAATACCTCATGTTCATAGGCAGAAAGTGAGCAGATTTAGTCAACCGATCCACGATCACCCATATCGAATCATACCCTTTTTGAGTCCGCGGAAAACCCGATACGAAGTCCATGGAGATACTATCCCACTTCCAAACAGGAATTTCCAGGGATTGTAACTCTCCCGCTGGTCGTTGATGCTCAATCTTGGCTTTCTGACATACTAAACAACTCGAGACATACAAAGCCACATCCCTTTTTAATCCAGACCACCAAAACACCCCTTTCAAATCTTGGTACATCTTGGTAGTCCCTGGATGAAAACTCATCTTACTCTTATGGGACTCCTCTAAAATATCCCTCCGTAATTTCTCATCACGAGGCTAACACACCCTCCCTTTGTAACGCAACATTCCACTAGGGTCCATGGTGAAATTGGTATCCTTACCACTTAGCATCAAATCCCGTTTATCCATTAGCTCAGTATCCTCAACTTGCATTACCCGGATTTGATCAAAAAACTCATTTGTGACTTTAAGCATTCCCAAAATCATACTATGAGGCTTTATCCGAACTTCCAAATTCATATCCCTAAATTCTTTAATCAGTTTCTCCTCTCGAACCATCAATGTCGACATATGTAAAGATTTCCGACTTAACGCATCGGCCACCACATTGGCCTTTCCCGGATGGTACTGCAGCCCGAAATCATAATCTTTAAGGAACTCCATCCACCGTCTCTGTCTCATGTTCAATTCCTTTTGATCAAATAGGTACTTCAAACTCTTGTGGTCGCTGTACACCTCAAATCTCACACCATAAAGATGGTGCCTCCAGATCTTTAAGGCAAAGACCACTACAACAAATTCTAAGTCATGGGTAGGATAGTTCTGCTCGTGCGTCCTCAACTGTCGAGAAGCATAGGCAACAACCTTCCCTTCTTGCATCAACACACAACCCAAACCTTGCTTGGATGCATCACAATAAACACTGAAGCCCCGATCAGTACAAGGAAGAACCAAAACTGGTGCCGTAGTCAACCGTCGTTTTAACTCTTGGAAACTTTCTTCACATCGAAGTGTCCACACATACGGTTCCCCTTTCCTAGTGAGTTTTGTCAAAGGTAGAGCCAACTTCGAAAATCCCTCTATGAACTTCCGATAATACCCAGCCAAACCCAGAAAGCTCCTGATCTCAGTGACTGACTTGGGCACCGCCCATTCCATAACCGCTTCAACCTTTGAAGGGTCCACCGCCACTCCTTCCTTGGATATCACATGCCCAAGAAAGTTTACCGATTCTAACCAGAAATCACTCTTTGACAGCTTTGCATACAACCGATTTTTACTAAGAAGCTCTAGCACAACCCTCAGGTGCTCAGCATGCTCCTCTCGGCTTTTGGAGTAAACCAAAATGTCATCAATAAATACCACTACAAATGAATCCAAATACGGATGAAAAATCCGATTCATGTAGTCGGTAAATATTGCTGGGGCATTTGTTACACCAAAAGGCATGACCAAATATTCAAAATGTCCATACCTTGTCCTAAAAGCAGTTTTAGGAATGTCTTCCGACTTCACCCGAAGTTGGTGGTAACCTGACCGAAGGTCAATTTTTGAAAATACTATCGCCCCTCTCAACTGATCCATCAAGTCATCGATCCGAGGCAACTGATACTTGTTCTTAATAGTGACCTTGTTCAATTGCCGGTAGTCGGTACACAACCGCATACTACCATCCTTTTTCTTAACCAACAAAACAGGCGCACCCCATGGCGAGACGCTAGGACGAATGAACTTCTTCGCCAACAAGTCCTCAACCTGCTTTTTCAATTCAGCCAACTCTAACGGTGCCATCCTATAAGGAGCTTTAGAGATGGGTCCCGTTCCAGGTACCAAATCAATAGAGAATTCAACTTCTCTTACTGGAGGCAATTCCGGAATCTCACCAGGGAATACCTCAGGAAACTCACGAACTATCGGAATATCTCCAATCTTGGGTTCCTCAATACCCTCCAGGGATGCCATTAACATAAACACGGCCCCTCCCCCTTTACAAGAAGTTCTGACTTCCTTTGCCGACATCGGCTTCATACAATCGACCTCCTCAGAAATCCCAACTGGATCTCCGAATACCACTGTCTTATCAGCACAATTAAGCATCACATGATTCGCCGACAACCAGTCCATTCCCAGAATTAGATCTAACTGGGACAGTGGTAAGCAGATCAAATCCACGGTAAATGTCCTACCATTTACTACCACTGGACATCGAGACACTACTGTCGACACCACCACAGGCACATCAGTTGGAGTGGATACGACCAAGTCGAAAAGCAACGACTCAGTTTGCAATTTCAGCCTATCCACACAGTCATTAGATACAAAGGAGTGTGTCGCTCCCGAATCAAACAACACTAAAAGAGAAATACCTGCCACCATGCAATTACCTTTAATCAGGCCATCAACACCCGATGCCTCTGCACCACTCATGGTGAACACCCTGCCAGTAGATCGAGGTCGCTCAGCTCTCACAACATTCATACTCTGTGGAAATTTTGGACAATATCTCCTGACATGCCCAACTTCCTTGCAGCTAAAGCAGCTAAGTGTCGTACTAGGGCATGAGTCACCCACATGAATTCGGCCACATTTGCCGCACAAGGATGGAGAGTTCAATCGTGACCCTCCGGCATTACCATGAGTCCTCATCCCATGTGAAGTATTTCCCCGACTACTCGTTGGTGGAGAGTAAGGCTTTCGTTCCTCCTGAAACATTCTGCCTTTGCCCTTGCCATGTGAGAAGTTCCGTTGAGGGCCATAGTGTTTTGGAGGGTTATCTTCTCTAGCAGCAGCGTCCCTCCTCCTCACATTATCCTCATATATCCTACACTTGTTCACTAGTGTAGGGAAATCAGAAATTTCTTCGTGACCAAATGTCACTCGGAGTTCGGGCCTCAACCCCATCTCAAACTTCACACATTTGGACCTCCCGTCCAACTCTAGTTCAGCATAAGGGCAATACCGGATCAATTCTTCAAATTTGGCCGAATACTCCCCCACCGACATGTTCCCTTGCTCCAATTGCAAGAATTCCCTCTCCTTTTCCCTTTTCAAGTCTGCAGGAAAATATTTCTGGAGGAATTTACTATTGAAAGCTCCCCATGTGATGATTTGCCCTTCGACCTCCATTTGTCTCCGGGTCATCTCCCACCAGTTCTTAGCCTCCTTCACCAGCATATAGGTGGCGTAGGCCACCCTCTGAGCATCAGAACAGCTCATGGCCCTGAAGATTCTTTCCAATCCTTGGACCCATTCAATGGCCGCATCCGGAGCGAATCCGCCTTGAAACTGACTGGGGTTTCTCCTGCAGAATTCATCCAGACCTTTGTATTCAGCCGGCCCAGGTGGAACCAATGGTTGCGAACTCGGACTCGGCGTCGCGTTCTGGTTCAGGTGCTGTAAGTTCTCGTTCATGTTCATCAGCACTGCAGCAATCTGAGCCAATAAGTCATTCTGACCCGATCCTCTTTCTCTTCCTCTTCCAGACATCTCCGTAATGGGTACTTGTTTATCTCGATTCTCATGGGTCAGTAAACCAGGTTTTAACTAAACAAATCAACACATAACCACACAACAGTTCACTTAAATCACATAGTCCAATCATTTAGAAGTTACAAAGAAGCAAGTAAGGCCATACCGTAGGCCGCAGGACTAACTATGCTCTGATACCATAATTGTAAGAAACCAAAATTCACCCCTTGAAAATTTTTCATTTCATTAAACCCTAGCGTCTACCGTATACAACTAGCTATGGGTTTCCAAAATACTCATGGCTACATATATGCGGAATTGCAATCAATCGTATAAGTCATATATCCATAGTTACAAAATATTCCCAAAATAATTCAATAAGCACTCATATACAAAATAGTGCAAATAAAGAAATTCCAAAATATAAGCTCCCTAAGCTCCCCCAAAAATGAGTCCCCCTCATGTCACCTGTTTATCTGCAATGGGATTATCAATGACAAGAACACAAACACGCAAAGGAGTAAGTTGTTAATTCAATAAACGTCATTATAAGATAATCCACATTAGAAAAAGGGGTTAGTAAACCATTTTCGAAATTCATTTTATCTTGCTGCATAACTTGAGCCAAAGTCGCTACACCCCTTAGGATTAGCTAAAAGCAGAATCTCGTTTATCTTAAAACAAATCACGCTTATATACTCAAGCCAGAGTTTACGCTTCTATACTCAAGCCAGAGTCGCTAACCATTCATGGTCGGCTAAAACATATTTTCCTTTCATCGATCTCCTCATAAATCATTTTCATGCTTCTATACTCAAGCCAGAGTGTATGCTTCTATACTCAAGCCAGAGTGTATGCTTCTATACTCAAGCCAGAGTGAATGCTTCTATACTCAAGCCAGAGTGTATGCTTCTATACTCAAGCCAGAGTTTACGCTTCTATACTCAAGCCAGAGTCGCTAACCATTCATGGTCGGCTAAAACATATTTTCCTTTCATCGATCTCCTCATAAATCATTTTCATGCTTCTATACTCAAGCCAGAGTGTATGCTTCTATACTCAAGCCAGAGTTTACGCTTCTATACTCAAGCCAGAGTCGCTAACCATTCATGGTCGGCTAAAACATATTTTCCTTTCATCGATCTCCTCATAAATCATCTTCATGCTTCTATACTCAAGCCAGAGTGTATGCTTCTATACTCAAGCCAGAGTGTATGCTTCTATACTCAAGCCAGAGTCGCTAACCATTCATGGTCGGCTAAAAATGTACTTCTTTTTTATTCGTTTCACCATAAATCATTTCCGGTAAATCCACACCCACATTAGTATAAACACACCCATATATGTTTATACTAAATACGTGATTTACACTCAATCATCGCATAATCAGAAAGTACCACATACTTTCCTTTCCGTAAATCTACGCCTGCTTTAATGTAAACACACCCATGTATGTTTATATCAAATGCGTACTTTACGTATCAATCATTGCATAATCAGAAAACTCACATTTTCGATTCCAAATGCTCAATTAAAGACTTATCCTTACCTCGGTGAGTGTTGGGTTTGGTTCTTGACAACTTCTCAAGTTCCACCGCCACCGCCTCCAACTTTAGGATCTCTTCTCAAGCTCTTAGGTGAGTATCAAAACTCCTTGCCCTTGGAAAAGCTCTCTTCTCTCACCTCCCTTCAAAGTTTTTTTAACCTTAAAATGTGTTTGGGTTTCTGTTTTAAAGAGGTGTCGTCGGGTTGTAATCGATTACCAACATGGTGTAATCGATTACAACGTGAAAAATGCGCATATCTGATGCTTTTAATACGATGTAATCGATTACCAGGAGTGTGTAATCGATTACCATAAGTGTGTAATCGATTACACTGTGTCAGATGCACATATCTGATGCTTTTAATACGATGTAATCGATTACCAGAAGTGTGTAATCGATTACCAGAAGTGTGTAATCGATTACCAGCAGTGTGTAATCGATTACCAGCAGTGTGTAATCGATTACACTATGTCAGATGCACATATCTGATGCTTTTAATACGATGTAATCGATTACCAGCAGTGTGTAATCGATTACACTATGTCAACAGCCCAAAATTGCCATTTCTCGCTCAGGCGAGACAACTCTCGCTCAAGCGAGGCTTCCAGGACTGTTACTATAATCTTGAAAACTAAAATTCGGGGTGTTACACACAGAAGAATCCTAACGCACAAGAGAAAACAAGGTGATTGCACATATTTTTTTTCTTTCTTATATTTATGTTGCCCTATTTTATTCTAATTCTTATCACTATTCAATATCTTTTGGAGACTAATATATGACTCATATTAGTTTTAAGTACACGTTTACCATCATCACCATACAATCAACTTAGACTTGAATTTAAATATTATACTATTTCAATTTTTAAAATGTAAAAAGTATCATTACATTGCCTTTGAAGTTTTTATATTGTGATCTTTTACTACACGTTTGGAAATCATAGTCAGTGTTTCATACGGACGAAACAAATTATTACAAATTATAACATTTTCACACTTCATAATGTTCATTACACCTCATAACAATTTATAATATTTTTATTTATTGTTGACGTTTCTTTGTTATTTGTCATTACTAGAATTTTATATAGGTGGTATTGTTAAAGTTAATATTTTCAATGAATGCAATAAAGTAATTGATTATTTGGTTAATTATCATCATTGACATGCCTATGTAGGCTTGATGGGATATACATTGTCGTTCCTAAATCCAAATAGTTGTAATACTTTATTGAGTCTCTATAATATAGATTAATGAAATAATATAGTGCATTAGATGTATAGATAGATGTCACTCATTATAATTCCATAATTGTAGAGGCAAGTTGATCAAAATTCAATACAACAGACTTTGTATTTAGTGGAGGTTTTTAACCTCCACAATATAATTAGCGGAGGTTTCAGAAACCTCCAAAGTTATGACCGCTAGAAGCGTTTAGCGGAGGTTTTAGAAAACCCCTGGTATTGACAAATTTAGAGATTTATTAGTGGAGGTTTTTAACCTCCGCTATTTGAGGATGTTTTTAACCTCCGCTATTTGAGGAGGTTTTTAACCTCCGCTATTTGAGGATGTTTTTAACCTCCGCTATCTGAGGAGGTTTTTAACCTCCGCTATTTGAGGAGGTTTTTAACCTCACCTTAAAGGGGTACCCCACAACCATAACGTACCACTACTCAAAATAACATAGGGATACCTGAAAAGTAACTATTATATCATAGGATTTTAACCTCAATTTAATTTTATAATTTTAACAAATTTATTCTTATTAATTTATAATTATTATTTAAATACACAATACTAAATACATATGCTCTTAACAATAATAAAATTTCATTGCAAATAACTAAAAATAGTCTTAAAAAACAAAATACTGAATGTTGCTAAAGGTAGAGTAACAGAGTTGAAAGAGTTATAATTCGTACTTCATTATAAATTCAAATACACCATAAAATATCAAAAAATTAAAAGTAGTCTCATATGACATTTTAAACAGAAAATACATAACATATATTCTAAATGTTGCTTGCTCGAGATGATCCTCTTGCACCCAAAGGTGTATCAGACATACTTACATCACCATTTGCCTGAAATAATAAAATAAAATCTATTGTCATGAACTATTAAATATGATTTAACTATTAAGTAACTGAACATTAATTATACACGCTAAGGAAATATAATATATAGAGAATACATATGATTATAGATAAAGCAATGCAGACTCAGGTTTCATAGGCATATTAATAAACATGGCAGGTATAAGAAATGTAAAATAAACAACCCGTGCCAAAGATTGGTGAGCATCAACATCAAGTGCTGCCATAGTAGCTACACCCTTTAAGATAGCAGCTGTCTTTTCCTACGTAGGAGTTAGAGCCTTACAGTGCCCACACCATGGAGCAAAGAATTCAACAAGAATAACTCCATTTGAATTCAGAACCTGCCATTATTCAGACAACTCGCATAAACCCAATGTATTACAAACTAGACGAAGTAAAAGAACAAGCTGCCTAGTAATAAGGACCTATGTTGGAAAAAGACTGATATACATCATATTGGAAGAGAAGGTAAGATACCTTTGAACAGATAAAGCATTATAATATACTGTAAGGATCTTAGTCTAGCATGGTAGCACTAGAACAGTATCAAACTTTGAAGCCCTCTTAGACACCAGCTTATTGTGAAGATGGTGATCTTTCCAAACCTATGGCTAAGGTTTTGATGATGCTCACTATGTCATCAAATGCAAAAAGAAGACTAGCAAATCAAAAGTCAAAGAAGCTCATATGTGTAGTCTAAGTCTTTTAGGTAAAACGATACCTGAACTTAAAATCTCTTAACTATACGATAAAGGATGATCTTTGAAAAACTCATGCATGAAACTAAGATCATTTGCACTAAAGCACAAGTGTTCTGTTTTTTAAACAGTGTAATCGATTACACAATCCTGGTAATCGATTACATGCTGATAAACTAATCAGACCTGTGCATTTTACATAATGTAATTGATTACACTATACTAGTAATCGATTACAACATATTAAAAGCACCAGACATGTGCATTTTTCGCATTGTAATCGATTACACCATGTTTGGTAATCGATTACATAATTCTGTTGAGTTTGTATTTTAAATTTTTAACTGGTGTAATCGATTACACCATATGGTAATCGATTACACATACCAGAACAATATACTCGTTCTGTTTTGATTCAACTGATATAGCTCTTAACTTTTCACAAACTCATACTGGTTCATGTGCACGAATTAAACACTATAAATAAGTGTTCTATGACTTGTTTTTAAACACAAATCTGAATACAACTTTCATACTCACAAAGTCACAAAGTTCTCATAATTTCTCTCATTCATTCATAAGTGTTAAAACTTTGATATCAATTTTCATATCTTTCCAATTCTGGAAATTATTCAAAGTCTTAAGCACAAACAAAAGCCTTTGTCCAAGTTATTTGATTCTAAATTAAGTTATCATTTAGTCAGTGATTCAATCCTTAAAGTTTCAATTACTATTAGAGAGTCACTTATTAAAAAGCCTTGTAAAAACCATCTTAAGAATACAAGTTAGTGTCTTGTAAACATTTCACCAAGTGTAGTGAAGTGCAGTATATTGTAAAAGAACGGTGTTAGCCTAGTGCCTAGTGGAATAGGTGAGTAGTCTTGGAAGAAGACGAAAAAGGTGTATCATTGGTTCTTGCAATAATGGAAAACTCTTCTTGGTAACAAGAAGGACTGGACGTAGCCTTCAAATTGAAGGTGAACCAGTATACATCTTGGTGTGATCTTCTCTTCCCTTAACTTTTTACATTTTGCATTATCTTCTACTTTTACTCAACTATTTTGTTTAATACTTCCGCTCATAGAAAAACTCTCTTTAATCTTGCAAAGTTTTAAAATAAAAGTAGAAATATTCAATTTAAGTCTCTACACCTAATTCATCCCCCTTTTAAGTGGCCATATATCCTAACACTTATAACATATTTAATTCCCATCATAATTACTTTCACGGTAATAATCTATTTGTACACTAAGTATGCAAATGAATACTACCAAACTAAAAAATTCATAGACGCCAATTTAGGATTAATGTCAATTTAATCTAAACATCAATATAACATTTAGGATTAAGAAAAGTGAAAAAATTAGGGATTTCAACATATTTGGGGAAAACAATAAAAAAATTAGAAAAATGAAATTAGAGATTTAGGATTAATGATTATAGTATAAGAATAAACTAATTTAGAGAATTTTACTCAAAATTGAAGAGAATCAAACCTAAGAAGAAGCTTTGACTTGGTTGGTGAAGTTTCCAATATCTTTGAAGAAGGTTTTCTTCCATGGTAATACAACAAATTCATGCTTTATTACCTGATTGAATGGGAGAAAATGTTTCAAGGAGCATGAGAGTGGGAGAGAGAAACCATGAGAGTGGGAGAGAAACAATGAGAGTGTGTGAGAGATGGGAAAATTCAAGATGAGGAAGTGAGATGATGGAAAGAAGAAGATATAAGGTTGATCTTGATGAGTATCACCATAAATATAGTGGAGGTTGAAAACCTCCATAGATTATATAAAAACCTCCACTATTTATCTAGATACAAAGTTTTTTGTAGTGATTTGGCCCAACGACTAATCAAATATTAGTTTTTTCTTTCTTGGTAAAAAACTTAGTTTTTCTTTGTACAATTAGGTTGAGGACGTAGAATGGAAGGAATTTCGATGAAAATGATGATGCTAATGATGATCTAATTACTTGTAGTTATTTCTATCTCAATGATTGGAATGGAAAGTGCACAACCATTGTAAGAACCCAAATTATACCCTAAATTTTTTTGTCCTTTTATTCTCAAACAGGCTTACAATAGTAATTAGTTTCCTTATATTATTTCATGAATTTTTTCTCCCTCCAGGTAGTTATAATTCACATTCCATATTAACAGATATTCTACCCAAGCCATTTGGGGTTCAAATCCGATAAACATCTCATATTAATTAAAGAAGGGACTCCATCCCCACATGTTTGTCAATACTACATCAAATCTCGAGGAAAAGGGGTTACAAATCAAATGGTTCATGCAATAGGTACAAGTACATGCATAGATACAAAACAACATATTATTATCCCTGTTACATCCAAGTTAAGAAAAACTACACTAACGAACCTCCTGAATCCCCTAGTCCTTCACTTTACCCATTGAACCGTTTATTTAATCTTATTAAATGTGGATTAACTTACGTTGATATTTATTGAGTTAACGACTTACTCCTTTGTGTTTCTTGGTGTATTGTCAATGTTAATCCCATTTCTGGTAGGTGGAAGGAGTATGGGTGTTTTTGATTAGAAACTTAGAGACTTTTATTTTGATGTCTCTTATCCATTCTTTTGTAACCTCATTGGTTGTACATGAACTAACTATTTGTAACTATGAACATGATATTTGTACATGGCATTAATCATGGAAACTAGTAACTAGGGATATATGTAGCTATGAGTGTTTTGGAAACCCATAGCTAATTGTATGCGGTAGTTACTAAGTTACATTAATACGAATTATGTTTTTCTGTCACCTGATTTGGTATGTCATTTTTTTAGTTTATAGATCGGGTGTGATGAGGGAAGTGAGATCTTTTTAATAAGATCATTCAATCGGTAAATATAATTTATAGTTAAATGCATGAAATTGGATTAAAATAAGGAAAAATTTCAGGGGTAGAATTTTGGTCCCTACAATATGGTATCAGAGCATATTTAATCCTGCGACCTAGGATATGGCCTTACATGCTTCTTGTAACACCCCAAATTTTAATCTTTAAAAATATAGTATCAGTCCTGAAAGCCTCGCTTGATCGAGAGATTCTCGCCTGAGCGAAAAAGGATCAGCAGGGAGGGGGACTATACTGGAGGATTCTCCCCTGGGCGAGAAATGGCAATTTTGGGCTGTTAACACAGTGTAATCGATTACACTCTGCTGGTAATCGATTACATCGTATTAAAAGCATCAGATATGTGCATCTAACACAGTGTAATCGATTACACATTTATGGTAATCGATTACACATTGCTGGTAATCGATTACACATTTCTGGTAATCGATTAAATCGTATTAAAAGCATCAGATATGTGCATCTGACACAGTGTAATCGATTACACATTTCTGGTAATCGATTACAAATTGCTGGTAATCGATTACACATTTCTGGTAATCGATTACACATTGCTGGTAATCGATTACACATTTCTGGTAATCGATTACACATTGCTGGTAATCGATTACACATTTCTGGTAATCGATTACATCGTATTAAAAGCATCAGATATGCGCATTTTTCACGTTGTAATCGATTACACCATGTTGGTAATCGATTACAACCCGACGACACCTCTTTAAAACAGAAACCCAAACACATTTTTGGGTTAGATCTCGAAGAGAAGAGAGAAAGGAGAGCTTTTCAAGAGAAAGGAGCCTTAGGACTCATCTTGGAGCTTGAGAAGAGGTAAACCTCTTGTTACTAACTCTTCTTCTTCCTCTCTAACTTGTTTTGGGTATGTTGGATTTATTTTCAAAACATGAGAAACCATGGAAACTCATTCTTTAGAGTTATGGTTCGTTTTATGTTGATTTTATCTTGTAAACTCTTGGTTTAGAGTTGGTATTTGATGAATGGAAAGTTTTATGGGTTATTCATGAAAAACCCCAAAATGAGAATATGAGTATAAAGAGAAAGAGATGAAATGTTAGATGTGGATAATGAGTAGTGCTTTAATGTTGTTATATGAGATGAACATGTATGTTTTGATATTTAGAAACTTGTATTGAAGTAGTTTTGGAAATATTGAAATATGAGATGTTATGCATGTTTTAGATGGTTGAATATTGATGATGAATATTTTGTATGATTAAATGAGGCAAAATAAGTTGTTTATGTGATATTTAGAATAAATGACTAACATTGTTGTTATTGGTGGAAATGAGGAAAGATCCTAAGGTTGGAGGAAATCGCGGAGGAGACTTTTAAAGTTACTCGGAACCGATCCCAAAACTCACTGAGGTAAGGGATAAGTGGCTCTAATTCATACTCACTGATGTGAACGAGGTATGTGAAAGAGGTAATGTGTTGTAAGTTTGATTGTTGTTACCCTACCCGAATAGGTAGTGGTTTATTGTGGTTACCCTACTCGAAGAGGTAGTGGTTGACTGTTATTGTGTCCTACCCGGAGTGGTGGTGAACTGTTTGTTGTGTCCTACCCGGAGTGGTAGCAGACTGTTATTGTGTCCTACCTTAAATGGTAGCGGACTGTTGTTGTGTCCTACCCGGAGTGGTAGCGGACTGTTGTTGTGTCCTACCCGGAGTGGTAGTGGACTGTTATTGTTTTCCTACCGGGAATGGTAGTGAAGAATTGTGAACTAGACCTACCCGATGTGGTATGGATTATAACTAGACCTACCCGATGTGGTATGGAGCATAACACTAGACCTACCCGATGTGGTATGGAATATAATACTAGACCTGCCCGATGTGGTATGGAGTATAACTAGACCTGCCCGATGTGGTATGGAGTATAACTAGACCTGCCCGATGTGGTATGGAGTATAACTAGACCTGCCCAATGTGGTATGGAGTATAACTAGACCTGCCCGATGTGGTATGGAGTATAACTAGACCTGCCCGATGTGGTATGGAGTATAACACTAGACCTACCCGATGTGGTATGGAATATAATACTAGACCTGCCCGATGTGGTATGGAGTATAACTAGACCTGCCCGATGTGGTATGGAGTATAACTAGACCTACCCGATGTGGTATGAAATATAACACTAGACCTGCCCGATGTGGTATGGATGATGAACTAGACCTGCCCGATGTGGTATGGATGGTGAACTAGACCTACCCGATGTGGTATGGAGATGTAATTGGATCTACCCGAGGTGGTAGGAGATTATAGTTGTGAAAGGACTCGGTCAATACGATTAAGGATGAATACGACATATGAGAAACGATGATGTTAAGAGCGAAAGTCATATGCATGTTATAGGATATATATTATGGGATATATATACTATAGGGTGAATATGAATGTTGGAAATGAAGACGTTAAGGATAAAAGTAATATACATGCTATAAGATATATAGTATGGGATATATATATACTATAGTGTGGATATGAATAATGAGAAGAACGATGCTTCGAATGAACATAATATGCATGCTATAGAATATATATTATGGGATATGTATTCTATAGGATGAATATGGATAATGTAGAAATGAACGAAAGAAGAGATGAATGTTTGCATTTACGTAATTGCGTTTATAATCTATATTTAAAGTTTAATCGTATTTGAAATGTGGATTATCATGTGATATTAGTTTTTTTAAACTAATGACTTACTCCCTTTTTGTTTTGTGTGTTGTTTATGATAATCCCATTGTAGATAAATGAAGGATTTTGAGGATGAAGCTCAATTAGGAAGCTTTTGTGTTTAATTACTCGCTTGTCTGTATTGCTAAGTGACGTCGTAGTTGATTTAATAGTATTATGGGATGACTGTAAATCCGTTTAGATCAATACGGATATGTGTAGTTATGGGCTTTACAACCTTGGGAGACCCATAACTGGTTGTATGTGTTAAATGCTATTTGAATGAATTATGTTTTTCCGCAACATAAATTTGTATGATAAGAAAATAGGGTAAAGAGTATTTTCGAAAATGATAATTGAGAGTTTTCAATGAAGGTGACGACTGTATGTAAGAAATGATTAAAATAAACGAAAAATTTTCAAGGGTAAAAAAATCGGGTCGTTACAATATGGTATCAGAGCATAGTTAATTCTGCGGCCTAGGGCATGGCCTTACTTGCTTCTTTGTAACATGTTTATGATTTGATTGGTTGATATTGTGTGAATTGAAGGTTTAAAGCATGTTGCTTTGGTATAGTAACATGTAAGGTACTATGAGACTAGGTGATAACCTGACTTGTGTGAATTAAAATTGTGTACTGACTATACCTGAGTGCAGGTCGAAACATGGCTGAAAGAGGAACGAGTCAGAACGTTCCAAATGATTTGTTGGTTCAGATGGTAGCTGCACTACACCAGATGAACTAGAGCTTGCATAATCTGCATCAGAACCCTGCACCGAGTTCGAGTTCGCAACCCCTAATCCCACCTGAACCGGCTGAGTACCGGGGGTTGGATGAGTTTTGCAAGAGGAACCCCAGTCAGTTCCACGGGGGATTTGCTCCTGATGCTGCCCTTGAGTGGATTCAGGGAATGGATCGGATCTTTCTGGCAATGAATTGTTCGGAGGCTCAGAAGTTGGCTTACGCCACGTATATGCTAGTGAAGGAGGCCGAGAACTGGTGGGAGTTTACTCGACGCCAAATGGAGATAGAAGGACAATTGATTTCCTGGGGTACATTCAAGGAGAAGTTTCTTCATAAATACTTCCCAGCTGATCTGAAGCGGAAGAAGGAAATGGAGTTCCTGAAGTTGGAACAGGGAAATATGTCGGTGGGGGAATATGCGGCTAAGTTCGAGGAATTGGCACGGTTTTGTCCCTACTCGGAGTTGGAAGTAGATGGACGATCCAAATGCTCTAAATTTGAATCGGGTTTAAGGCCCAAGTTGAAAATAATGTTCGGACATCAGGAGATTGCCGATTTCTCTACCTTGGTCAACAAGTGTAGAATGTACGAGGACAACCTGAAGTCAGTTAAGTTGGCTACACACGAAACAATTACTACCCGGGACTATGGGCCTCAACGCAACCATATGCGGGAGAGGGGTAAAGAGAGGGTGGAAGATGACCGGAAGCCTTATGCGGCAACTACTATACATTGAGACCGAAATTTCCAAAAGTCTAGACCATTTACCGTTCCTACCGAAGGGGTTTCTACTCCCATGTGCAACAAATGTGGTAGACGCCATCTTGGGAGTACATGCCCAGGGTCAGGAAACGGATGTTTCCACTGCAAAGAGTTCGGACACATTAAAAGGTTTTGTCCCAAGCTAGATCGGAGACCTAATGTCGTTTCTGCTGAGAAGACAAGGGACCATAGTCGAAGGTTTACCCCGAGTGGCGCAGGGACGTCAGGTGTGGATGATCTGGCGAGAGGTAAATTGCATGGTGACAGGTATCACTTTTAGTGTTGTTTAATTCGGGAGCGACACACTCCCTATATTTGCTGAATGCGTGAACCTACTAAGATTGTACACCAAGTTGTTGTTTTCGACTTAGTTGTACCCACCAACCCCGTGTATCGGTGGTGGATGTCAGTGTGGATGTCTCAGTGTACGGTTGGGGTAAATGGTAAAACCTTTACTATAGTGTTGGTATGCGCAATGACGTCCAGTTGGATTTAATCCTGGAAATGGACTAGCGGTCAGCAAATCGTGTTATGTTTAACTGTGTGTAATTGTTGAGGTGAATATTTAAATTTAGTATGCATTGATATGTATGTGTATGCTAAGGGGGTAAGATTTATACTGATAGTCGAGGAAAGAGGCTAGTCGAGTTACTTACCCCGTCGATGTGAGGAATACATTTTATTAGACGTGAAACTTTTGGTCTCGAATGACCGGTTCTTTTGCGGTAGGACATTGGCAACGCATGAAATAGTGGTGGTGATCCGAAATTGTTTGCGTTGAATGTGTACCGGCAAAAGTTGTTGTTGTTTCGTGAACGTCAGTAATTGCGGTGTATGAGTGTGGTGTAACCATAGGAGAGAAGAAGTTTTGGGTTGTATCGAAATGAGCGTGCGAACCTTGTTTCACGACGTGGTTGCCATGAGTCGTGGATTCAAACCGCTTTCGAAAATCATTTTTGGGGAAAACTTAGCTTGTGCCTAAGTAATGATTTAGTATCATGTTGGAGAATTTCGAAATTTTAGCAACCATATCGGAATAAGTATGAGGTTGTTAAAAGTTTAGTGATATGAGACGCCCATGTATTTCTGGACATAATGCGAGTGAGTTAATAAGTTTATATTTACTAACGGAATTGGGGTGACCAAACCAAACGCAAGTTGTAGGTTTGAGTGTTGGTCGACTTGTGCTTGCCGATTGGTAACAGAATACCTAGTTTTGGTGTGAATCAATGGTTTTATGGTTTCAGTGGAGACTAGAAATCGGTAATTTTTTTAGACGATAAGATTTGATGGTAAAAATATTTTATGTAATTAGACAATTACTGAATAGTTTGATTGTGTACAATGGATGAGACACTAATAATTCTATTGTGTAAGTATTTTGTGGATCTAGTAAAATGAAATTGTGCTAGAGTCTCGAGTGGAGATGAGACTAGCTAGTGTATGATGGATGTTAAAAGATGCATTTAGATAGATATGGGATCAGGAGTTCCCCATTCGCTGAAGTTCGAGAGTGTTATCGGGATTCTTAACGTATGTTAGAATTGATAGATGGATAGGTGTTAGAGATCTATGGTTCTTGATGGATATAAGAAAAAAAAAATCTTTAGTCTAAATTATGGATTAGTTCCCATGGCACTCGAGTTATTAAAGGCTGAGATCTTAACATTTGGACATTTAGGAGATAGTTCATGAATTGGTTTGATGATATCGTGATTTAGTGGTGTATGCCCTTAGTGACTGATTAAGTAATCTTAATGGATTAGAGAATCGAATTGTGATTTTGGTTGAATATTCTTGTGCCTAAGGTCTAGGTGATGATTTTATTTTCCGAGGTATGTTTAATTTTCGGGGACGAAAATTCTTATAAGAGGGGGAGGATTGTAACACCCCAAATTTTAATCTTTAAAAATATAGTATCAGTCCTGAAAGCCTCGCTTGATCGAGAGATTCTCGCCTGAGCGAAAAAGGATCAGCAGGGAGGGGGACTATACTGGAGGATTCTCCCCTGGGCGAGAAATGGCAATTTTGGGCTGTTAACACAGTGTAATCGATTACACTCTGCTGGTAATCGATTACATCGTATTAAAAGCATCAGATATGTGCATCTAACACAGTGTAATCGATTACACATTTATGGTAATCGATTACACATTGCTGGTAATCGATTACACATTTCTGGTAATCGATTACATCGTATTAAAAGCATCAGATATGTGCATCTGACACAGTGTAATCGATTACACATTTCTGGTAATCGATTACAAATTGCTGGTAATCGATTACACATTTCTGGTAATCGATTACACATTGCTGGTAATCGATTACACATTTCTGGTAATCGATTACACATTGCTGGTAATCGATTACACATTTCTGGTAATCGATTACATCGTATTAAAAGCATCAGATATGCGCATTTTTCACGTTGTAATCGATTACACCATGTTGGTAATCGATTACAACCCGACGACACCTCTTTAAAACAGAAACCCAAACACATTTTTGGGTTAGAATTCGGAGAGAAGAGAGAAATGAGAGCTTTTCAAGAGAAAGGAGCCTTAGGACTCATCTTGGAGCTTGAGAAGAGGTAAACCTCTTGTTACTAACTCTTCTTCTTCCTCTCTAACTTGTTTTGGGTATGTTGGATTTATTTTCAAAACATGAGAAACCATGGAAACTCATTCTTTAGAGTTATGGTTCGTTTTATGTTGTTTTTATCTTGTAAACTCTTGGTTTAGAGTTGGTATTTGATGAATGGAAAGTTTTATGGGTTATTCATGAAAAACCCCAAAATGAGAATATGAGTATAAAGAGAAAGAGATGAAATGTTAGATGTGGATAATGAGTAGTGCTTTAATGTTGTTATATGAGATGAACATGTATGTTTTGATATTTAGAAACTTGTATTGAAGTAGTTTTGGAAATATTGAAATATGAGATGTTATGCATGTTTTAGATGGTTGAATATTGATGATGAATATTTTGTATGATTAAATGAGGCAAAATAAGTTGTTTATGTGATATTTAGAATAAATGACTAACATTGTTGTTATTGGTGGAAATGAGGAAAGATCCTAAGGTTGGAGGAAATCGCGGAGGAGACTTTTAAAGTTACTCGGAACCGATCCCAAAACTCACTGAGGTAAGGGATAAGTGGCTCTAATTCATACTCACTGATGTGAACGAGGTATGTGAAAGAGGTAATGTGTTGTAAGTTTGATTGTTGTTACCCTACCCGAATAGGTAGTGGTTTATTGTGGTTACCCTACTCGAAGAGGTAGTGGTTGACTGTTATTGTGTCCTACCCGGAGTGGTGGTGAACTGTTTGTTGTGTCCTACCCGGAGTGGTAGCAGACTGTTATTGTGTCCTACCTTAAATGGTAGCGGACTGTTGTTGTGTCCTACCCGGAGTGGTAGCGGACTGTTGTTGTGTCCTACCCGGAGTGGTAGTGGACTGTTATTGTTTTCCTACCGGGAATGGTAGTGAAGAATTGTGAACTAGACCTACCCGATGTGGTATGGATTATAACTAGACCTACCCGATGTGGTATGGAGCATAACACTAGACCTACCCGATGTGGTATGGAATATAATACTAGACCTGCCCGATGTGGTATGGAGTATAACTAGACCTGCCCGATGTGGTATGGAGTATAACTAGACCTGCCCGATGTGGTATGGAGTATAACTAGACCTGCCCGATGTGGTATGGAGTATAACTAGACCTGCCCGATGTGGTATGGAGTATAACTAGACCTGCCCGATGTGGTATGGAGTATAACACTAGACCTACCCGATGTGGTATGGAATATAATACTAGACCTGCCCGATGTGGTATGGAGTATAACTAGACCTGCCCGATGTGGTATGGAGTATAACTAGACCTACCGGATGTGGTATGAAATATAACACTAGACCTGCCCGATGTGGTATGGATGATGAACTAGACCTGCCCGATGTGGTATGGATGGTGAACTAGACCTACCCGATGTGGTATGGAGATGTAATTGGATCTACCCGAGGTGGTAGGAGATTATAGTTGTGAAAGGACTCGGTCAATACGATTAAGGATGAATACGACATATGAGAAACGATGATGTTAAGAGCGAAAGTCATATGCATGTTATAGGATATATATTATGGGATATATATACTATAGGGTGAATATGAATGTTGGAAATGAAGACGTTAAGGATAAAAGTAATATACATGCTATAAGATATATAGTATGGGATATATATATACTATAGTGTGGATATGAATAATGAGAAGAACGATGCTTCGAATGAACATAATATGCATGCTATAGAATATATATTATGGGATATGTATTCTATAGGATGAATATGGATAATGTAGAAATGAACGAAAGAAGAGATGAATGTTTGCATTTACGTAATTGCGTTTATAATCTATATTTAAAGTTTAATCGTATTTGAAATGTGGATTATCATGTGATATTAGTTTTTTTAAACTAATGACTTACTCCCTTTTTGTTTTGTGTGTTGTTTATGATAATCCCATTGTAGATAAATGAAGGATTTTGAGGATGAAGCTCAATTAGGAAGCTTTTGTGTTTAATTACTCGCTTGTCTGTATTGCTAAGTGACGTCGTAGTTGATTTAATAGTATTATGGGATGACTGTAAATCCGTTTAGATCAATACGGATATGTGTAGTTATGGGCTTTACAACCTTGGGAGACCCATAACTGGTTGTATGTGTTAAATGCTATTTGAATGAATTATGTTTTTCCGCAACATAAATTTGTATGATAAGAAAATAGGGTAAAGAGTATTTTCGAAAATGATAATTGAGAGTTTTCAATGAAGGTGACGACTGTATGTAAGAAATGATTAAAATAAACGAAAAATTTTCAAGGGTAAAAAAATCGGGTCGTTACAATATGGTATCAGAGCATAGTTAATTCTGCGGCCTAGGGCATGGCCTTACTTGCTTCTTTGTAACATGTTTATGATTTGATTGGTTGATATTGTGTGAATTGAAGGTTTAAAGCATGTTGCTTTGGTATAGTAACATGTAAGGTACTATGAGACTAGGTGATAACCTGACTTGTGTGAATTAAAATTGTGTACTGACTATACCTGAGTGCAGGTCGAAACATGGCTGAAAGAGGAACGAGTCAGAACGTTCCAAATGATTTGTTGGTTCAGATGGTAGCTGCACTACACCAGATGAACTAGAGCTTGCATAATCTGCATCAGAACCCTGCACCGAGTTCGAGTTCGCAACCCCTAATCCCACCTGAACCGGCTGAGTACCGGGGGTTGGATGAGTTTTGCAAGAGGAACCCCAGTCAGTTCCACGGGGGATTTGCTCCTGATGCTGCCCTTGAGTGGATTCAGGGAATGGATCGGATCTTTCTGGCAATGAATTGTTCGGAGGCTCAGAAGTTGGCTTACGCCACGTATATGCTAGTGAAGGAGGCCGAGAACTGGTGGGAGTTTACTCGACGCCAAATGGAGATAGAAGGACAATTGATTTCCTGGGGTACATTCAAGGAGAAGTTTCTTCATAAATACTTCCCAGCTGATCTGAAGCGGAAGAAGGAAATGGAGTTCCTGAAGTTGGAACAGGGAAATATGTCGGTGGGGGAATATGCGGCTAAGTTCGAGGAATTGGCACGGTTTTGTCCCTACTCGGAGTTGGAAGTAGATGGACGATCCAAATGCTCTAAATTTGAATCGGGTTTAAGGCCCAAGTTGAAAATAATGTTCGGACATCAGGAGATTGCCGATTTCTCTACCTTGGTCAACAAGTGTAGAATGTACGAGGACAACCTGAAGTCAGTTAAGTTGGCTACACACGAAACAATTACTACCCGGGACTATGGGCCTCAACGCAACCATATGCGGGAGAGGGGTAAAGAGAGGGTGGAAGATGACCGGAAGCCTTATGCGGCAACTACTATACATTGAGACCGAAATTTCCAAAAGTCTAGACCATTTACCGTTCCTACCGAAGGGGTTTCTACTCCCATGTGCAACAAATGTGGTAGACGCCATCTTGGGAGTACATGCCCAGGGTCAGGAAACGGATGTTTCCACTGCAAAGAGTTCGGACACATTAAAAGGTTTTGTCCCAAGCTAGATCGGAGACCTAATGTCGTTTCTGCTGAGAAGACAAGGGACCATAGTCGAAGGTTTACCCCGAGTGGCGCAGGGACGTCAGGTGTGGATGATCTGGCGAGAGGTAAATTGCATGGTGACAGGTATCACTTTTAGTGTTGTTTAATTCGGGAGCGACACACTCCCTATATTTGCTGAATGCGTGAACCTACTAAGATTGTACACCAAGTTGTTGTTTTCGACTTAGTTGTACCCACCAACCCCGTGTATCGGTGGTGGATGTCAGTGTGGATGTCTCAGTGTACGGTTGGGGTAAATGGTAAAACCTTTACTATAGTGTTGGTATGCGCAATGACGTCCAGTTGGATTTAATCCTGGAAATGGACTAGCGGTCAGCAAATCGTGTTATGTTTAACTGTGTGTAATTGTTGAGGTGAATATTTAAATTTAGTATGCATTGATATGTATGTGTATGCTAAGGGGGTAAGATTTATACTGATAGTCGAGGAAAGAGGCTAGTCGAGTTACTTACCCCGTCGATGTGAGGAATACATTTTATTAGACGTGAAACTTTTGGTCTCGAATGACCGGTTCTTTTGCGGTAGGACATTGGCAACGCATGAAATAGTGGTGGTGATCCGAAATTGTTTGCGTTGAATGTGTACCGGCAAAAGTTGTTGTTGTTTCGTGAACGTCAGTAATTGCGGTGTATGAGTGTGGTGTAACCATAGGAGAGAAGAAGTTTTGGGTTGTATCGAAATGAGCGTGCGAACCTTGTTTCACGACGTGGTTGCCATGAGTCGTGGATTCAAACCGCTTTCGAAAATCATTTTTGGGGAAAACTTAGCTTGTGCCTAAGTAATGATTTAGTATCATGTTGGAGAATTTCGAAATTTTAGCAACCATATCGGAATAAGTATGAGGTTGTTAAAAGTTTAGTGATATGAGACGCCCATGTATTTCTGGACATAATGCGAGTGAGTTAATAAGTTTATATTTACTAACGGAATTGGGGTGACCAAACCAAACGCAAGTTGTAGGTTTGAGTGTTGGTCGACTTGTGCTTGCCGATTGGTAACAGAATACCTAGTTTTGGTGTGAATCAATGGTTTTATGGTTTCAGTGGAGACTAGAAATCGGTAATTTTTTTAGACGATAAGATTTGATGGTAAAAATATTTTATGTAATTAGACAATTACTGAATAGTTTGATTGTGTACAATGGATGAGACACTAATAATTCTATTGTGTAAGTATTTTGTGGATCTAGTAAAATGAAATTGTGCTAGAGTCTCGAGTGGAGATGAGACTAGCTAGTGTATGATGGATGTTAAAAGATGCATTTAGATAGATATGGGATCAGGAGTTCCCCATTCGCTGAAGTTCGAGAGTGTTATCGGGATTCTTAACGTATGTTAGAATTGATAGATGGATAGGTGTTAGAGATCTATGGTTCTTGATGGATATAAGAAAAAAAAAATCTTTAGTCTAAATTATGGATTAGTTCCCATGGCACTCGAGTTATTAAAGGCTGAGATCTTAACATTTGGACATTTAGGAGATAGTTCATGAATTGGTTTGATGATATCGTGATTTAGTGGTGTATGCCCTTAGTGACTGATTAAGTAATCTTAATGGATTAGAGAATCGAATTGTGATTTTGGTTGAATATTCTTGTGCCTAAGGTCTAGGTGATGATTTTATTTTCCGAGGTATGTTTAATTTTCGGGGACGAAAATTCTTATAAGAGGGGGAGGATTGTAACACCCCAAATTTTAATCTTTAAAAATATAGTATCAGTCCTGAAAGCCTCGCTTGATCGAGAGATTCTCGCCTGAGCGAAAAAGGATCAGCAGGGAGGGGGACTATACTGGAGGATTCTCCCCTGGGCGAGAAATGGCAATTTTGGGCTGTTAACACAGTGTAATCGATTACACTCTGCTGGTAATCGATTACATCGTATTAAAAGCATCAGATATGTGCATCTAACACAGTGTAATCGATTACACATTTATGGTAATCGATTACACATTGCTGGTAATCGATTACACATTTCTGGTAATCGATTACATCGTATTAAAAGCATCAGATATGTGCATCTGACACAGTGTAATCGATTACACATTTCTGGTAATCGATTACAAATTGCTGGTAATCGATTACACATTTCTGGTAATCGATTACACATTGCTGGTAATCGATTACACATTTCTGGTAATCGATTACACATTGCTGGTAATCGATTACACATTTCTGGTAATCGATTACATCGTATTAAAAGCATCAGATATGCGCATTTTTCACGTTGTAATCGATTACACCATGTTGGTAATCGATTACAACCCGACGACACCTCTTTAAAACAGAAACCCAAACACATTTTTGGGTTAGAATTCGGAGAGAAGAGAGAAATGAGAGCTTTTCAAGAGAAAGGAGCCTTAGGACTCATCTTGGAGCTTGAGAAGAGGTAAACCTCTTGTTACTAACTCTTCTTCTTCCTCTCTAACTTGTTTTGGGTATGTTGGATTTATTTTCAAAACATGAGAAACCATGGAAACTCATTCTTTAGAGTTATGGTTCGTTTTATGTTGTTTTTATCTTGTAAACTCTTGGTTTAGAGTTGGTATTTGATGAATGGAAAGTTTTATGGGTTATTCATGAAAAACCCCAAAATGAGAATATGAGTATAAAGAGAAAGAGATGAAATGTTAGATGTGGATAATGAGTAGTGCTTTAATGTTGTTATATGAGATGAACATGTATGTTTTGATATTTAGAAACTTGTATTGAAGTAGTTTTGGAAATATTGAAATATGAGATGTTATGCATATTTTAGATGGTTGAATATTGATGATGAATATTTTGTATGATTAAATGAGGCAAAATAAGTTGTTTATGTGATATTTAGAATAAATGACTAACATTGTTGTTATTGGTGGAAATGAGGAAAGATCCTAAGGTTGGAGGAAATCGCGGAGGAGACTTTTAAAGTTACTCGGAACCGATCCCAAAACTCACTGAGGTAAGGGATAAGTGGCTCTAATTCATACTCACTGATGTGAACGAGGTATGTGAAAGAGGTAATGTGTTGTAAGTTTGATTGTTGTTACCCTACCCGAATAGGTAGTGGTTTATTGTGGTTACCCTACTCGAAGAGGTAGTGGTTGACTGTTATTGTGTCCTACCCGGAGTGGTGGTGAACTGTTTGTTGTGTCCTACCCGGAGTGGTAGCAGACTGTTATTGTGTCCTACCTTAAATGGTAGCGGACTGTTGTTGTGTCCTACCCGGAGTGGTAGCGGACTGTTGTTGTGTCCTACCCGGAGTGGTAGTGGACTGTTATTGTTTTCCTACCAGGAATGGTAGTGAAGAATTGTGAACTAGACCTACCCGATGTTGTATGGATTATAACTAGACCTACCCGATGTGGTATGGAGCATAACACTAGACCTATCCGATGTGGTATGGAATATAATACTAGACCTGCCCGATGTGGTATGGAGTATAACTAGACCTGTCCGATGTGGTATGGAGTATAACTAGACCTGCCCGATGTGGTATGGAGTATAACTAGACCTGCCCGATGTGGTATGGAGTATAACTAGACCTGCCCGATGTGGTATGGAGTATAACTAGACCTGCCCGATGTGGTATGGAGTATAACACTAGACCTACCCGATGTGGTATGGAATATAATACTAGACCTGCCCGATGTGGTATGGAGTATAACTAGACCTGCCCGATGTGGTATGGAGTATAACTAGACCTACCCGATGTGGTATGAAATATAACACTAGACCTGCCCGATGTGGTATGGATGATGAACTAGACCTGCCCGATGTGGTATGGATGGTGAACTAGACCTACCCGATGTGGTATGGAGATGTAATTGGATCTACCCGAGGTGGTAGGAGATTATAGTTGTGAAAGGACTCGGTCAATACGATTAAGGATGAATACGACATATGAGAAACGATGATGTTAAGAGCGAAAGTCATATGCATGTTATAGGATATATATTATGGGATATATATACTATAGGGTGAATATGAATGTTGGAAATGAAGACGTTAAGGATAAAAGTAATATACATGCTATAAGATATATAGTATGGGATATATATATACTATAGTGTGGATATGAATAATGAGAAGAACGATGCTTCGAATGAACATAATATGCATGCTATAGAATATATATTATGGGATATGTATTCTATAGGATGAATATGGATAATGTAGAAATGAACGAAAGAAGAGATGAATGTTTGCATTTACGTAATTGCGTTTATAATCTATATTTAAAGTTTAATCGTATTTGAAATGTGGATTATCATGTGATATTAGTTTTTTTAAACTAATGACTTACTCCCTTTTTGTTTTGTGTGTTGTTTATGATAATCCCATTGTAGATAAATGAAGGATTTTGAGGATGAAGCTCAATTAGGAAGCTTTTGTGTTTAATTACTCGCTTGTCTGTATTGCTAAGTGACGTCGTAGTTGATTTAATAGTATTATGGGATGACTGTAAATCCGTTTAGATCAATACGGATATGTGTAGTTATGGGCTTTACAACCTTGGGAGACCCATAACTGGTTGTATGTGTTAAATGCTATTTGAATGAATTATGTTTTTCCGCAACATAAATTTGTATGATAAGAAAATAGGGTAAAGAGTATTTTCGAAAATGATAATTGAGAGTTTTCAATGAAGGTGACGACTGTATGTAAGAAATGATTAAAATAAACGAAAAATTTTCAAGGGTAAAAAAATCGGGTCGTTACACTTCTTTGAAATCTTTATGTGTTGAGATTGTTTGAATTGTGCTAATTGTTAAGTGGTTATGTGCACTATTTATATACAAATTTGATTGCTGACAAGTAAGTGAGTACAGGTACCCATGGCAGGAAGAGGAAGGGGAAGAGGGACAAGTCAGAATGTCCCGAATGATTTATTGGCGCAAATGGTGGCGACATTGCAGCAAGTTAATGAGAACTTGCACAACCTGAACCAGAATCTGGCGCCAAGTCCAATTTCGTACCCACTAGTTCCACCTGGGCCAGCAGAATACCGAAGGTTAGATGAGTTCTGCAGGAGGAATCCTAGTCAGTTCCATGGGGGATTTGCTCCTGATGCTAACATCGAGTGGATCCAAGGGGTGGAACGGATCTTCAGAGCCATGAACTGTACGGAGGCTCAGAAGTTGGCTTATGCCACTTACATGTTAGTGATAGAGGCCGAGAATTGGTGGGAATTTACTCGACGCCAAATGGAGGCGAAGGGACAACTGATTTCCTAGAATACATTTAAGGTGAAATTCCTTCATAAATATTTTCCTGCTGATTTAAGGAGGCAGAAAGAGATGGAGTTTATGAGATTGGAGCAGGGTTACCTGTCAGTGGGAGAATATGCGGCCAAATTTGAAGAATTGGCCCGATTTTGTTCTTACTCTGAGTTGGAGGTGGACAGAAGGTCCAAGTGCTCGAAATTTGAATTGGGTTTGAAGCCCAAACTGAAGACGATGCTTAGGCATCAATAGATCTCTAACTTTGCTACCTTGGTCAAAAAGTGTAGAATGGTTGAGGATGACATGAAGGCGGATGAAGTGATGGCGCCAAAACTACTTCCTCCCAAACACTCTAGACCTCAAAGGAATTTCTCGCATGAGAAATGGAAGAGCAAGGTATTTCAAGAGGAACGAAAACCTTACTCTCGTCCGACGGGTAGTCGAGGTTACACTTCGCATGGGTCGATGACTCAAGCCAATGCCGGAGGATCACGGTTGAACTTCCCTTCAATGTGCAGCAAATGTGGCCGAACTCATGTTGGTGACTCGTGCCCCGGAATGGCACTAACCTGTTTTCATTGTAAGGAGGTTGGGCATATCTGAAGACACTTTCCTAAGCTACCGCAGAGTGTGAATGTCGTGAGGGTTGAACGTCCTCGATCCACCGACAGAGTGTTCACCATGAGTGGTGCAGAGGCAACAGGTGCAGATGGCCTGATAAAAGGTAATTGCATGGTGGCAGGTATTCCCCTTTTAGTGTTGTTTGATTCGGGAGCGACACACTCCTTTGTATCTATTGAGTGCATGGATAGACTGAAATTGCAAACTGAGTCGTTACCTTTCGACTTGGTCGTATCCACCCCAATTGATGTACCTATGGTGGTGTCGACAGTTGTGTCTCGATGTCCGGTGGTGGTAAACGGTAGAACTTTTACCGTGGATTTAATCTGCTTACCACTATCCTAGTTAGATCTAATTCTGGGGATGGACTCGTTGTCGGCCAATCATGTGGTGCTTAATTGTGCTGACAAGACCTCGGTATTCAGGAATCTAGATGAGATTTCTGATGAGGTTATTAACATGAAGCCGTTATCGGCAAATGGATTCAGGACTTCCTGTAAGGAGGGAGGAGCCGTGTTTATGTTTTTGGCATCCCTCGATGGTATTGAGAAACGCAAAATTGAGGACATTCCGATAGTTCGTGAGTTTCCTGAGGTATTTCGTGGTGATATTCCGGAATTGCCTCTAGTGAGAGAAGTTGAATTCTCTATTGATTTGGTACTTGGAACGGGATCCATCTCTATAGCTCCTTATATGATGGCACCGTTAGAGTTGGCTGAGTTGAAAAAGCAGGTTGAGGACTTGTTGGCAAAGAAGTTTATTCATCCTAGTGTCTCACCGTGGGGTGCGCCTGTCTTGTTGGTTAAGAAGAAAGATGGTAGCATGCGGTTGTGTACCGACTATAGACAATTGAACAAAGTTACTATAAAGAACAAGTATCCGTTGCCTCAGATTGATGACTTGATGGATCAGTTGAGAGGAGCGGTTGTAACACCCTAAATTTGAGTCTTCAAAATTATAGTAACAGTCCTGGAAACCTCGCTTGAGCGAGAGATTCTCGCCTGAGCGAGAAAGGATCACCTGGGAGGGTGAAATCCTGGGCTATACTAGAGGATTCTCACCTGAGCGAGAGTTGTCTCGCCTAGGTGAGAAATGGCAATTTTGGGCTGTTGACACTGTGAGATTCTGTTTTTTCTTTAAAAAGAAAACAATGTAATCGATTACACAGTCCTGGTAATCGATTACATGCTGATAAACTAATCAGACCTGTGTATTTTACATGATGTAATCGATTACACTATACTTGTAATCGATTACAACATATTAAAAGCATCAGATATGTGCATTTTTCACATTGTAATCGATTACAACATGTTTGGTAATCGATTACATCAAGTCGTAGAGTTTGTATTTTAAATTTTTAACTAATGTAATCGATTACACCATATGGTAATCGATTACACACCCGACGACTGCTCTTTAAAATAGAAACCCCAAACACATTTTAGGGTTAGAACTTGAAGAGAAGAGAGAGAAGAGAGCTTTTCAAGAGCAAGGAGCCTTAGGACTCATCTTAGAGCTTGAGAAGAGGTAAACCTCTTGCTTCTATGTGGTATTGTGTATGACTTGTCCTATGTGGTATTGTGTATGACTTGCCCTATGTGGTATTGTGTATGACTTGCCCTATGTGGTATTGTGTATGACTTGCCCTATGTGGTATTGGGTATGACTTGCCCTATTAGTATTGGGTATGACTTGCCCTATGTGGTATTGGGTATGACTTGCCCTATGTGGTATTGGGTATGACTTGCCCTATGTGGTATTGTGTATGATTTTCCCTATGTGGTATTGTGTATGACTTGCCCTATGTGGTATTGTGTATGACTTGCCCTATGTGGTACTTTGTATGACTTGCCCTATGTGGTAGTGTGTATGACTTGCCCTATGTGGTATTGTGTATGACTTGCCCTATGTGGTATTGTGTATGACTTGCCCTATGTGGTATTGTGTATGACTTGCCCTATGTGGTATTGGGTATGACTTGCCCTATGTGGTATTGTGTATGACTTGCCCTATGTGGTATTGTGTATGACTTCCCTATGTGGTATTGTGTATGACTTGCCCTATGTGGTATTGGGTATGACTTGCCCTATGTGGTATTGGGTATGACTTGCCCTATGTGGTATTGGGTATGACTTGCCCTATGTGGTATTGTGTATGACTTGCCCTATGTGGTATTGTGTATGACTTGCCCTATGTGGTATTGTGTATGACTTGCCCTATGTGGCATTGTGTATGACTTGCCCTATGTGGTATTGTGTGTGACTTGCCCTAAGTGGTATTGTGTGTGACTTGCCCTATGTGGTATTGTGTCTGACTTGCCCTATGTGGTATTGGGTATGACTTGCCATATGTGGTATTGGGTATGACTTGCCCTATGTGGTATTGTGTATGACTTGCCCTATGTGGTATTGTGTATGACTTGCCCTATGTGGTATTGGGTATGACTTGCCCTATGTGGTATTGGGTATGACTTGCCCTATGTGGTATTGGGTATGACTTGCCCTATGTGGTTTTGGGTATGACTTTCCCTATGTGGTATTGGGTATGACTTGCCCTATGTGGTATTGGGTATGACTTGCCCTATGTGGTATTGTGTATGACTTGCCCTATGTGGTATTGTGTATGACTTGCCCTATGTGGTATTGTGTATGACTTGCCCTATGTGGTATTTTGTATGACTTGCCCTATGTGGTATTGTGTGTGACTTGCCCTATGTGGTATTGGGTATGACTTGCCCAATGTGGTATTGGGTATGACTTGCCCTATGTGGTATTGGGTAGGACTTGCCCTATGTGGTATTGGGTATGACTTGCCCTATGTGGTATTGGGTACGACTTGCCCTATGTGGTATTGGGTATGACTTGCCCTATGTGGTATTGGGTATGACTTGCCCTATGTGGTATTGGGTATGACTTGCCCTATGTGGTATTGTGTATGACTTGCCCTATGTGGTATTGCGTATGACTTGCCCTATGTGGTATTGCGTATGACTTGCCCTATGTGGTATTGCGTATGACTTGCCCTATGTGGTATTGCGTATGACTTGCCCTATGTTGTATTGGGTATGACTTGCCCTATGTGGTATTGGGTATGACTTGCCCTATGTGGTATTGCGTATGACTTCCCAATGTGGTATTGCGTATGACTTGACATATGTGGTATTGCGTATGACTTGACCTATGTGGTATTGCGTATGACTTGCCCTATGTGGTATTGCGTATGACTTGCCCTATGTGGTATTGCGTATGACTTGCCCTATGTGGTATTGCGTATGACTTGCCCTATGTGGTATTGCGTATGACTTGCCCTATGTTGTATTGGGTATGACTTGCCCTATGTGGTATTGGGTATGACTTGCCCTATGTGGTATTGGGTATGACTTGCCCTATGTGGTTTTGGGTATGACTTTCCCTATGTGGTATTGGGTATGACTTGCCGTATGTGGTATTGGGTATGACTTGCCCTATGTGGTATTGGGTATGACTTGCCCTATGTGGTATTGTGTATGACTTGCCCTATGTGGTATTGTGTATGACTTGCCCTATGTGGTATTTTGTATGACTTGCCCTATGTGGTATTGTGTGTGACTTGCCCTATGTGGTATTGGGTATGACTTGCCCTATGTGGTATTGGGTATGACTTGCCCTATGTGGTATTGGGTATGACTTGCCCTATGTGGTATTGGGTAAGACTTGCCCTATGTGGTATTGGGTATGACTTGCCCTATGTGGTATTGGGTATGACTTGCCCTAAGTGGTATTGGGTATGACTTGCCCTATGTGGTATTGGGTATGACTTGCCCTATGTGGTATTGGGTATGACTTGCCCTATGTGGTATTGTGTATGACTTGCCCTATGTGGTATTGTGTATGACTTGCCCTATGTGGTATTGCATATGACTTGCCCTATGTGGTATTGCGTATGACTTGCCCTATGTGGTATTGCGTATGACTTGCCCTATGTGGTATTGGGTATGACTTGCCCTATGTGGTATTGAGTATGACTTGCCCTATGTGGTATTGTGTATGACTTGCCCTATGTGGTATTGTGTATGACTTGCCCTATGTGGTATTGGGTATGACTTGCCCTATGTGGTATTGGGTATGACTTGCCCTATGTGGTATTGGGTATGACTTGCCCTATGTGGTATTGGGTATGACTTGCCCAATGTGGTATTGGGTATGACTTGCCCTATGTGGTATTGGGTATGACTTGCCCTATGTGGTATTGTGTACGACTTGCCCTATGTGGTATTGCGTATGACTTACCCTATGTGGTATTGCGTATGACTTGACCTATGTGGTATTGCGTATGACTTGACCTATGTGGTATTGCGTATGACTTGCCCTATGTGGTATTGCGTATGACTTGCCCTATGTGGTATTGCGTATGACTTGCCCTATGTGGTATTGGGTATGACTTGCCCTATGTGGTATTGCGTATGACTTGCCCTATGTTGTATTGGGTATGACTTGCCCTATGTGGTATTGGGTATGACTTGCCCTATGTGGTATTGGGTATGACTTGCCCTATGTGGTATTGGGTATGACTTGCCCTATGTGGTATTGTGTATGACTTGCCCTATGTGGTATTGTGTATGACTTGCCCTATGTGGTATTGTGTATGACTTGCCCTATGTGGTATTGTGTATGACTTTCCCTATGTGGTATTGTGTATGACTTTCCCTATGTGGTATTGTGTATGTCTTGCCCTATGTGGTATTGTGTATGACTTGCCCTATGTGGTATTGCGTATGACATTCCCTATGTGGTATTGTGTATGACTTGCCCTATGTGGTATTGCGTATGACTTGCCCTATTTGGACCTACCCGATGTGGTAGGGGATTATATTCGTGAAAGGGCTCGATGAATACGATTAAGGATGAATACGACATGTGAGAAACGAGGACGTTAAGAGCGAAAGTCATATGCATGTTATAGAATATATATTATGGGATATATATACTATAGGGTGAATATGAATGCTGAAAATTAAGATGTTAAGGATAACAGTAGTATTAATGCTATAGGATATATAGTATGGGATATATATACTATAGTGTGGATATGAATAATGGGATGAACGATGCTTCGAATGAACGTAATATGCATTCTATAGTATAAATATTATGGGATATATATTCTATAGGATGAATATGGATAACATGGAAATGAACGAAAGAAGATATGAATGTTTGCATTTACGTAATTGTGTTTATAAATTATATTAAAGCTTAATCGTATTTGAAATGTGGATTATCATGTGATGTTAGTTTTGAACTAATGACTTACTCCCTTTTGTTTTGTGTATTGTTTATGATAATCTCATTGTAGGTAAATGAAGGATTTTGAGGATGAAGCTCAATTAGGAAGCTTTTGTGTTTATTTACTCGATTGTCTTTATTGCTATTTGACATTGTAGTTGATTTGATAGTATTTTGGGATAAATGTAATATGATTAGGATAATATGGTGACATGTAGTTATGGACGTTATAACTCTGGAAAACCCATAACTAGACGTATGTGATAAAGGCTATCTGAATGAATTATTTTTTTCCGCAACATAAATTTGTATGATAATATAATAGGGTAAATAGTATTTTCAAAGAGAGATACTTGAGAGTTTTTAATGAAGGTGACGACTGTATGTAAGAAAGAATTAAAATAAATGAAAAAATTTCAAGGGTAGAATTTGGGTCCTTACAATATGGTATCAGAGCATAGTTAATTTTGCGGCCTAGGGCATGGCCTTACTTGCTTCTTTGTAACATGTTTATGATTTGATTGGTTGTGATTTTGTGAATTGAATGTTTAAAGCATGAAGCTTTGGTATAGTAACATATAATGTACTATGAGATTAGGTGATAACCTGACTTGTGTGAATTAAAATTGTGTATTGACTATCCCCGAGCGCAGGTTGATACATGGCTGAAAGAGGAACGAGTCAGAACGTTCCAAATGAATTGTTGGTTCAGATGGTAGCTGCACTACACCAGATGAACGAGAGCTTGCATAATCTGAATCAGAACCCTGCACCAAGTCCGAGCTCGCAACCCCTAGCCCCACCCGAACCGGCAGAGTACCGGGGGCTGGATGAGTTTTGCAAGAGGAACCCCAGTCAGTTCCACGGGGGAATTGCTCCTGATGCTGCCCTTGAGTGGATTTAGGGAATGGATCGGATCTTTCGGGCAATGAATTGTTCGGAGGCTCAGAAGTTGGCTTACGCCACGTATATGCTAGTGAAGGAGGCCGAGAACTGGTGGGAGTTTACCCGACGCCAAATGGAGACAGAAGGACAATTGATTTCCTGGGGTACATTCAAGGAGAAGTTTCTTCATAAATACTTCCCAGCTGATCTGAAGCGGAAGAAGGAAATGGAGTTCTTGAAGTTGGAACAGGGAAATATGTCAGTGGGGGAATATGCGGCTAAGTTCGAGGAATTGACATGGTTTTGTCCCTACTCGGAGTTGGAAGTGGATGGACGATCCAAATGTTCTAAATTTGAATCGGGTTTAAGGCCCAAGTTGAAAATAATGTTCGAACATCAGGAGATTGTCGATTTCGCTACCTTGGTCAACAAGTGTAGAATGTACGAGGACGACCTGAAGTCGGTTAAGTTGGCTACACCCGAAACAATTTCTCCCCGGGACTATGGACCTCAACGCAACCATATGCGGGAGAGAGGTAAAGAGAGGGTGGAAGATGACCGGAAGCCTTATGCGGCAACTACTAGACATCGAGACCGAAATTTCCAAAGGTCTAGACCATTTACCGTTCCTACCGAAGGGGTTTCTACTCCCATGTGCAACAAATGTGGTAGAAGCCATCTTGGGAGTACATGCCAAGGGTCGGGAAACGGATGTTTCCACTGCAAGGAGTTTGGGCACATTAAAAGGTTTTGTCCCAAGCTAGATCGGAGACCTAATGTCATTCCCGCTGAGGAGGCAAGAGACCACAGTCGGATGGTTAACCCGAGTGGCCCAGGGACATCAGGTGTTGATGATCCGACGAGAGGTAAATCGCATGGTAACAGGTATTCCTTTTAGTGTTGTCTAATCCGGGAGCGACACACTCCCTATATTTGCTGAATGTGTGAACCGACTGAGATTGTACACCAAGTTGTTGTTGTCGACTTAGTTGTACCCACCAACCCAGTGTACCGGTGGTGGATGTCGATGTGGATGTCTCAGTATACGGTTGGGGTAAATGGCAGAACCTTTACCACAGTGTTGATATGCGCAATGATGTCCTAGTGGATTAAATCCTAGAAATGGACTAGCGGTCAACAAATCGTGTTATGTTTAACTATGTGTAATTGTTGAAGTGAAGAATTAAAATTTAGTATGCATTGATATGTATGTGTATGCTAAGGGGGTAAGACTTATGCTGATAGTCGAGGAAAGAGGCTAGTCAAGTTACTTACCCCGTTGATGTGATGAATACCTTTTATTAGACGTGAAACTTTTGGTCTTGAATGATCTGTTCTTTTGCGGTAGGACATTGGCAATGCATGAAATAGTGGTGGTGTACCTCAATTGTCTGCGTTGAATGTTGTACTGGCAAGAGTTGTTGTTGTTTCATGAGCGTCAGTAATTGCGGTGTATGGATGTGGTGTAACCATAGGAGAGAAGAAGTTTTGGATTGTGTTGAAGTGAGTACGCGAACCGTGTTTCACGACGTGGTTGCCATGACTCGTGGATTCAACCGTTTTCGAAAATCCTTTTTGGGTAAAACATAGCTTGTGGCTGAGTAATGATTTAGTATCACGTTGGAGGATTCTGAAATTTAGCAACCATATCGGAATAAGTGGGAGGTTGTTAAAAGTTTAGTGATATAAGACGTCCATGTATTTCTGGACATAATGCGAGTGGGTTAGTAAGTTTATCTTTGCTAACGGAATTGGGATGACCAAACCGAATGCAAGTTGTAGGTTTGAGTGTTGGTCGACTCGTGCTGGCAGATTGCTAACAAAATATCTAGTTTTGGTGTGAATTGATGGTTTTATGGGTTTAATTGAGGCTAAGGATCAGTAATTCCTTTCCATGGTAAGATTTAATGACTGAAATATCTGATGTAATTGGATAATTACTAGATAGTGTGATTGTGTACAATGGAAGAGACGCTAAGAGTCTTATTGTGTAGATGTTTTGTTGAATGAGTAAAATGAAATTATGATAGTTTCTTGAGTGGGAGTGGAACTAGCTAGTGTATGGTGGATGTTAAAGAGGCATTGGGGTGGATGAGGGATAAGGGGCTCCCCATTCGCTGAATTTCGGGAGTGTTATCGGGATTATTAACGTATGTGGGGTTTGTCAGCTGGATAAGTTCTAGAGACCTATGGTTCTTGGCGAATATAGGAAAAATCTTTAGTCTAAATTACGGTTTAGTTCTCATGGTATTCGATGTTGTTCGAGGCTAGGATCTTAATATTTGGACATTGATGAGTTGGTTCATGAATTGGTTTGGGGATATCACGGTTTAGTGGTGTATGCCCATAATGACCGATTAAGTAATCTTAATGAATTAGGGGATCGATTATGATTTAGGTTGGATATTCTTGTGCCTAAGGTCTAGGTGATGATTTTATTTTCTGAGGTATGTTTAATTTTCGGGGACGAAAATTCTTATAAGAGGGGGAGGATTGTAACACCCTAAATTTGAGTCTTCAAAATTATAGTAACAATCCTGGAAACCTCGCTTGAGCGAGAGATTCTCGCCTGAGCGAGAAAGGATCACCTGGGAGGGTGAAATCCTGGCTATACTGGAGGATTTTCGCCTGAGCGAGAGTTGTCTCGCTTGGGCGAGAGATGGCAATTTTAGGCTGTTGACACTGTGAGATTCTGTTTTTTTTTATTAAAAAAACAATGTAATCGATTACACAGTCCTGGTAATCGATTACATGCTGATAAACTAATCAGACCTGTGTATTTTATATGATGTAATCGATTACACTATACTCGTAATCGATTACAACATATTAAAAACATCAGATATGTGCATTTTTCACATTGTAATCGATTACAACATGTTTGATAATCGATTACATCAAGTCGTTGAGTTTGTATTTTAAATTTTTAACTTATGTAATCGATTACACCATATGGGAATCGATTACACACCCGACGACTACTCTTTAAAATTGAAACCCCAAACACATTTTAGGGTTAGAACTTGAAGAGAAGAGAGAGAAGAGAGCTTTTTAAGAGCAAGGAGCCTTAGGACTCATCTTAGAGCTTGAGAAGAGGTAAACCTCTTGCTTCTAACTCTTCTTCTTCCTCTCTAACTTGTTTTGGGTATGTTGGATCTATTTTCAAAACATGAGAAACCATGGAAACTCACCCTTTAGAGTTATGGTTCGTTTTATGTTGTTTTTCTCTTGTAAACTTTTGGCTTAGAGTTGGTATTTGATGAATGGAAAGATTATGTGGGTTATTCATGAAAACCCCAAAAATCCCAAAATGAGAAAATGGGTATAAAGAGAAAGAGATGAACATGTATGTTTAGATGTTTGAAAAATTATATTGAAGTAGTTTTGGAGATCTTGAATGTATGTGAATCCCGTGTATGTTTGATGATGAAATACGAGTTATTTATGTGTTATTTTAAATAAATGACTGACATTGTTGTTATTGGTGGAAATGAGGAAAGATCCTAAGGTTGGAGGGAATCGCGGAGGAGACTTTTAAAGTTACCCGGAACCGATCCCCAACACTCACCAAGGTAAGGGATAAGCGTCTCTAAATCATACTCGCTGTTATGAATGAGGTATGTGAAAGAGGTAAAAAGGTTGTAAGGAGAAGTTATTAAGGGTATATGATACTGGAAAATGTGTGAATTTTCTGATGACGTATATGATATAATGTATGACTTGCCCTATGTGGTATTGTGTATGACTTGCCCTGTGTGGTATTGTGTATGACTTGCCCTATGTGGTATTGGGTATGACTTGCCCTGTGTGGTATTGTGTATGACTTGCCCTATGTGGTATTGGGTATGACTTGCCCTATGTGGTATTGGGTATGACTTGCCCTATGTGGTATTGGGTATGACTTGCCCTATGTGGTATTGGGTATGACTTGCCCTATGTGGTATTGTGTATGACTTGCCCTATGTGGTATTGTGTATGACTTGCCCTATGTGGTATTTTGTATGACTTGCCCTATGTGGTATTGTGTGTGACTTGCCCTATGTGGTATTGGGTATGACTTGCCCTATGTGGTATTGGGTATGACTTGCCCTATGTGGTATTGGGTATGACTTGTCCTATGTGGTATTGGGTATGACTTGCCCTATGTGGTATTGGGTATGACTTGCCCTATGTGGTATTGGGTATGACTTGCCCTATGTGGTATTGGGTATGACTTGCCCTATGTGGTATTGGGTATGACTTGCCCTATGTGGTATTGTGTATGACTTGCCCTATGTGGTATTGTGTATGACTTGCCCTATGTGGTATTGCGTATGACTTGCCCTATGTGGTATTGCGTATGACTTGCCCTATGTGGTATTGCGTATGACTTGCCCTATATGGTATTGTGGATGACTGGCCCTATGTGGTATTGTGTATGACTTGCCCTACGTGGTATTGTGTTTGACTTGCCCTATGTGGTATTGTGTATGACTTGCCCTATGTGGTATTGTGTATGACTTGCCCTATGTGGTATTGGGTATGACTTGCCCTATGTGGTATTGGGTATGACTTGCCCTATGTGGTATTGGGTATGACTTGCCCTATGTGGTATTGGGTATGACTTGCCCTATGTGGTATTGGGTATGACTTGCCCTATGTGGTATTGGGTATGACTTGCCCTATGTGGTATTGTGTATGACTTGCCCTATGTGGTATTGTGTATGACTTGCCCTATTTGGTATTGTGTATGACTTGCCCTATGTGGCATTGCGTATGACTTGCCCTATGTGGCATTGCGTATGACTTGCCCTATGTGGTATTGCGTATGACTTGCCCTATGTGGTATTGCGTATGACTTGCCCTATGTGGTATTGCGTATGACTTGCCCTATGTGGTATTGCGTATGACTTGCCCTATGTGGTATTGCGTATGACTTGCCCTATGTGGTATTGCGTATGACTTGCCGTATGTGGTATTGTGTATGACTTGCCGTATGTGGTATTGTCTATGACTTGCCCTATGTGGTATTGTGTATGACTTGCCCTATGTGGTATTGTGTACGACTTGCCCTACGTGGTATGGATAATGATTTGGACTTACCCGATGTGGTAGGGGATTATATTCGTGAAAGGGCTCGATGAATACGATTAAGGATGAATACGACATATGAGAAACGAGGACGTTAAGAGCGAAAGTCATATGCCTGCTGTAGAATATATATTATGGGATATATATACTATAGGGTGAATATGAATGCTGAAAATGAAGACGTTAAGGATAACAGTAGTATTCATGCTATAGGATATATAGTATGGGATATATATACTATAGTGTGGATATGAATAATGGGAAGAACGATGCTTCGAATGAACGTAATATGCATGCTATAGAATATATATTATGGGATATATATTCTATAGGATGAATATGGATAACGTGGAAATGAACGAAAGAAGATATGAATGTTTGCATTTACGTAATTGTGTTTATAAATTATATTAAAGCTTAATCGTATTTGAAATGTGGATTATCATGTGATGTTAGTTTTGAACTAATGACTTACTCCCTTTTTTTTTGTGTTGTTTATGATAATCCCATTGTAGGTAAATGAAGGATTTTGAGGATGAAGCTCAATTAGGAAGCTTTTGTGTTTATTTACTCGATTGTCTTTATTGCTATTTGACATTGTAGTTGATTTGATAGTATTTTGGGATAAATGTAATATGATTAGGATAATATGGTGACATGTAGTTATGGATGTTATATTTCTGGAAAACCAATAACTGGACGTATGTGATAAAGGCTATCTGATTGAATTATGTTTTTCCGCAACATAAATTTGTATGATAATATAATAGGGTAAAAAGTATTTTCAAAGAGAGATACTTGAGAGTTTTTAATGAAGGTGACGACTGTATGTAAGAAAGGATTAAAATAAATGAAAAATTTTCAAGGGTAGAATTTGGGTCCTTACAGCGGTGGTATTCTCAAAGATTGATCTTCGGTCGGGTTACTACCAACTTCGGGTGAAGTAAGAGGATATTCCTAAAACTGCTTTTAGGACAAGGTATGGGCATTTCGAGTATTTGGTCATGCCTTTTGGTGTAACTAATGGCCTAGCAATATTTACCGACTACATGAATCGGATTTTTCATCCGTATTTTGGTTCATTCGTAGTGGTATTTATTGATGACATTTTGGTTTACTCCAAGAGCCGAGAGGAACATGCTGAGCACCTGAGGATTGTTCTAGAAACTCTTAGTAAGAATCGGTTGTATGCGAAGCTGTCAAAATGTGATTTCTGGTTGGAATCGGTAAATTTTCTTGGACATGTAATATCCAAGGAAGGAGTGGCAGTTGATCCCTCTAAGGTTGAAGCGGTAATGGAATGGGTGGTGCCCAAGTCAGTCACTGAGATCAGGAGTTTTCTGGGTTTGGCTGGTTATTATCGGAAATTCATTGAGGGGTTTTCGAAGTTGGCACTCCCATTGACAAAACTCACTAGGAAAGAAGAACCGTATGTGTGGAGGCTTCGTTGTTAAGAAAGTTTTCAGGAGTTGAAATGAAGGTTGACTACAGTGCCAGTGTTGGTTCTTCCTTGTATTGATCGGGACTTCAGTGTATATTGTGATGCGTCCAAGCAAGGTTTGGGTTGTGTGTTGATGCAAGAAGGGAAGGTTGTTGCTTATGCTTCTCGACAGCTGAGGACAAATGAACAAAACTACCCTACCCATGACTTGGAATTAGCGGCAGTGGTCTTTGCCTTAAAAATCTGGAGACACCATCTTTATGGCGTGAGGTTTGAGGTATATAGAGACCACAAAAGTTTAAAGTACCTGTTTGATCAAAAGGAATTGAATATGAGACAGCGAAGGTGGATGGAATTCCTTAAGGATTATGATTTTGGGCAGTAGTATCATCCGAGAAAGGACAATGTGGTGGTCGATGCCCTAAGTCGGAAGTCTTTGCACATGTCGACTCTGATGGTTAGAGAAGGGAAACTGATTGAAGAGTTCAGGGATATGAACTTGGAAGTTCAGATAAAGCCTCAAAGTATGATTCTAGGAATGCTTAAAGTCACAAATGAACTGTTCGATCAAATCCGGGTAATGCATGCGGAGGATGGTGAGCTAGTGGCTAAACGGGATTGATGCTAAGTGGTAGGGAAACTGATTTCGCATCGGACCCTAGTGGACTGTTGCGTTACAAAGGGAGAGTGTGTGTGCCTCGTGATGCGGAATTGCGCAAGAGTATTTTAGAGGAGTCACACAAAACTAAAATGAGTTTTCACCCGGGACTACAAAAATGTACCAAGACTTGAAGAAGTTGTTTTGGTGGTCTGGATTGAAGAGAGATGTGGCTTCATATGTCTTGAGTTGTCTGATATGCCAGAAAGCCAAGATTGAGCATCAGCGACCATCAGGAGAGTTACAATCCCTAGAAATTCCCGTTTGGTAGTGGGATAGTATCTCCATGGATTTTGTATCGGGTTTTCCAAAGACTCAGAAGGGATACGACTCGATATGGGTAATAGTGGATCGATTGACTAAGTCTGCTCATTTCTTGCCGATGAACATGACATACTCCCTAGAACGATTGCGGAGCTGTATATCCGAGAAATTGTTCGTTTGCATGGGATACTGTCGAGCATTGTGTCAGATAGGGATCCCCGTTTCACTTCAAACTTTTGGACTAGTTTGCAGTCCGCTTTGGGAACCAAGCTGGAGTTGAGTTCAGCATATCATCCACAAACGGACGGTCAACCGGAAAGGACAATACAGTCATTGGAGGACCTTTCGAGGGCTAGTGTCTTGGAACAACCAGGGAGTTGGGATGGCATGTTGCCTTTGATTGAATTTACCTACAACAATAGCTTCCATTCGAGTATTGGGATGACACCCTATGAGGCTTTGTATGGTAGGAAATGCCGAACTCTAGTGAGTTGGTTTGAAACTGGGGAGAACTTGATATTGGGACCCGAGCTAGTTCAAGAGACGACAAACAAGATCAAGAAAATCAGGGAGAATATGAGAATCGCCCAAAGTCGATAGAAAAGCTATTATGATAAGAGGCAGAAACCTCTTGAGTTTAACGAGGGAGATCATGTTTTCATGAGAGTTGTTCCAACTACAGGCATCGGTAGGGTGTTGAAGTCTCGTAAGCTGACTCTTCGATTTATTGGGCCGTATCAAATATAGAAGAGGATTGGGCCGGTGGCATATTGGATTGCGTTACCTCCGTTGTTGTCGAATCTTCACAATGTGTTTCATGTGTCTTAGTTGAGGAAATATGTTGGGGATCCGTCTCATGTGGTTGATTCGGATCAAATAGAGTGAAGGACAACTTGACATTTGAGACGTTGCCCGTGAGGATCATGGATACCAGTGTCAAGAGGTTAAGGGGCAAGGAAATTTCTTTGGTGAAGGTACTGTGGAGCCAAATAGACGAAGGAGATGCTACTTGGGAAGTGGAACGAGAGATGAGAGAGGATTAGCCTCATCTGTTTGAATCGAGGTATGTTTAATTTTCGGGGACAAAAATTCTTATAAGAGGGGGAGGATTGTAACACCCTAAATTTGAGTCTTGAAAATTATAGTATCAGTCCTGGTATTCTCGCTTGAGCGAGGGATTCTCTCTTGGGCGAGAGAGGTTCACCTGGGAGGGTGAAATCCTGGGCTATACTGATGGATTCTGGCGTGAGCGAGAGTTAGCTCGCTTGAGCGAGAGTGGTCTCGCCTGGGCGAGAGTTGGTTCGCCTGGGCGAGAAAAGTGACAATTTGGACATGCCGAGGCTGTAAGATTCTCACCTGAGCGAGAGAATCCTCGCTTGAGCGAGAGATGCCTCACTTGGGCGAGAGGGTTAGATCTGAGTTTTTAAAATGGGCAGGATTTTCTCGCTTGAGCGAGAATGAGCTCGCTTAAGCGAGAACCCGGCGAGTTGCATTAAATGAGAAACCCCCAAACACAATTTAGGGTTAAGAAAAGAAGAGAGGTGAGAGAAGAGAGCTTTTCCAAGGGCAAGAAGCTTCAATACTCATCCAAGAGCTTGAGAAGAGGTAAAAACTCTTGATTCTAACTCTCTTCTTCTCTTTGGAACTCTTTTTGGGTATGTTGGATCTCTTCTCAAAGTATGAGAAACCATAGAAACTCACCCTTTTGAGTTATGGTTCGTTTTATGCGGTTTTTCTCTTGTAAACTCTTGGTTTATAGTTAGTATCTCGAAAATGGAAAGAGTTTGTGGGTTGGTTCATGAAAACCCAAAAACCTAAAGTGAAAATGGAGTTAAGATGGAAAATGGGTAGAATGTTAGAAGTAGAAGATGAGTTTACTTTCTAAAGTTGAAATATGAGATGATTATGTATGTTTTGAATAGTTGTAAACTTATGATGAAAGTAGTTTAGCAACATTGAAAATATGACGAATATCTTGTGTGTTTAAATAATGTAATATATGTTATTTATGTGATATTTGGAGTAAATGACTAACGTTGTGTTATATGGTGGGATGAGGAAAGATCCTAAAGTTGGAGGCGGTGTCGGTGGAACTTGAGAAGTTACCAAGAACCAAACCCAACACTCACCAATGTAAGGATAAGTCTTTAACTTATGCACTGTGATAGAAAATCTGTGGATTTTCTGATATGGATAATGAAATGTATTGTAAATCACTTAGTTGTTATAAGCATATATGGGTATGTTTGTAACAACGAGGAGTGGATTTACCGTTTATGTATTGGTGGAGTGCCAATGGAAATAAAACTCGGAATAATGAAATGAATCGTAAATAACTTAGTTGTTATAAACATATATGGGTATGTTTGTAACAACGAGGAGTGGATTTACCGTTTATGTATTGGTGGAGTGCCAATGGAAATAAAACTCGGAATAATGAAATTAATCGTAAATTACTTAGTTGTTATAAACATATATGAGTATGTTTGTAACAACGAGGAGTGGATTTACCGTTTATGTATTGGTGGAGTGCCAATGGAAATAAAACTCGTTTTTAGCCGACCATGATGGGTTAGCGACTTTGGCTCAAGTAATGTAGCAAGCTTTGGCTCAAGCAATGTAGCAAGCTTTGGCTCAAGTAATGTAGCAAGCTTTGGCTCAAGCAATGTAGCAAACTTTGGCTCAAGTTATGTAGCATGGTTTTCAAAAGTATGAACGATGAAAATGGTTTTAAGTATATTCGATTTTAAACCGTTTATTTAATCTTATTAAATGTGGATTAACTTACATTTATTGAGTTAACGACTTACTCCTTTGTGTTTCTTGGTGTATTGTCAATGTTAATCCCATTGTAGGTAGGTGGAAGGATTATGGGTGTTTTTGATTAGGATCTTAGAGACTTTTATTTTGATGTCTCTTATCCATTCTTTTGTAACCTCATTGGTTGTACTTGAACTAACTATTTGTAACTATGAACATGATTGTTGTACATGGTATTAATAATGGAAACTAGTAACTCGGGATATATGTAGCTATGGGTGTTTCGGAAACCCATAGCTAATTGTATGCGGAAGTTACTAAGTTACATTAATACGAATTATGTTTTTCTGTCACCTGATTTGGTATGTCATTTTTTAGTTTATAGATTGGGTGTGATGAGGGAAGTGAGATCTTTTTAATAAGATCATTCAATCGGTAAATATAATTTATAGTTAAATGCATGAAATTGGATTAAAAAAAGGAAAAAGTTTCAGGGGTAGAAATTTGTTCCTTACACTCATCACTCCAATCGTGAAGTATCCACCGACAATATTAGTCCACAAAATACACTTCTTAGTTAAGGCTACTATAAACTTAAATGTATTGGAACTAATAATGAGAATTTAATATTGAGAAATTATAGAAAAATAATTCATGCCTGCAAAAGGAAAAACTCACCTTCATAAAAATGGCATCTTCACGAGGAACACTCTTAAACATATCTCCTCCAACGTGTTCCACGCCTGCAACATTAATATATATTTATATCACATGATATACAAAAGTTGTGAAGGATTATAAATCTTCTTTGAATAATTCACCAAAATAAAAACTTATTTGGATAGGAATTTGCAACAAATAATGAAACTAATAAAATGAGGATCATATCATACCAGCATAGGTAGGGGCATGTTCTATAACATGAGGCAAGTCAAAATTAATACCATGGAGATGAGGATATTTGGAAGTAATGAGATTGAGATTTATCCCAAGACCATCACCAACATCTACCAATTTATTAATGTGCTCAAAACCTTTGTAAAATTCAAGAACTCTTTTCATAACTATAGTTGTACAATTGACCATAGCTTTGTTGAAAACATCATTGAACCTTGGATCCACAGTTGGATACTCAAATGCATGAATTCATGTTTGGTTCGTTCTTTCCCTCTGTTCTATTATGAGACAATATTAATATACCCCTTCTTTCATACAACCAAATTCGTGAAGTATCTATATACCTATCTACATCCACCCAAAATCCAAAGTTTAATATTAATAAATAAGAAATGAAACGTTTTGAATGGAAATGGAGAGAGTAAAGAAATTTAATGCAAAATAATATGGAACTGTGTCAAGTTTTAAATTTTGAAAATGATGGCAGAAAAATTATTTTTTTCTAGGAGTTTCTTCCATTGTTATTAAGATGGTAATTAAGTTGATTTAATTGTGTTTCCCAAAGTTATTTTGAAAATAATATGTCAACTCACCTGCAACTTTAAAAGTAAAGCAATGATCATCATCATTGTAAACTTTTATGGTGATTGACCTGAAAAAAATAAATTAAGGCATAAGTTATGCATTATCATATGAATAATAAGAAAAATAATTTCCACTTGGATTAACATCAAACTAAAATAATTGATTTGTAAGTATAATAACTATTAGTAATTTACTAATTAACACTTTCAGTCAAAATGCAGAATATGCATATTTCAAAATACTATAATATTAAATTGATATTGATAGATTTAACTTATTAAATAAATATTATTGTTCATCATACATGTTGTAATATGGGTAAACTACAACTTATGATATGTTTAGTAATAAGGTGGTCTATAATAACATTGACATAGTATTATGTTTTTGTTTTTAAAAAAGGCATCTTGATAAATTTAAAATTCAAAATATTGTATGATTCAACCAATAGAAAAATAACATATATAAATTGCATGTTACTAAAGATGTTACCTTAACGAAAGATGAGGGCAAATGACCATGGAATATGAAAAATCAAATAGCAATTATGAACCTCAAGAAATCTCATTCTTTGTGTCCTATACTTTGATTGCTCTCTCTAAAATACTCCCTGTTTTTAAATGTGATAAGGATTAAAAAAAATTGTCATAATATATAATTCATTAAATATAATTATGAGTTATAAATAACAATGAATGTTATCAAGGTATGAAAAATGAATGGAAAAAATAAGAAATGAAAATTTTAGAATGGAAATGGAGAGAGATGGTACAAAAATTTAATGCAAAATAATATGGAATTGTGGCCAAGTTTTAAAATTTGAAAATGATGGCAGAAAAGTTACTTTTTTCTAGGAGTCTCTTCCATTGTTATTAAGATGGTAATTAAGTTGATTTAATTGTGTTTCCCGAATGTTATTTTGAAAATAATATGTCAATTCCACCTGCAACTTTAAAAGTAAGGCAACAATCATAATCATTGTAAATATTTATGGTGATTGACCTGAAAAAATAAATTAAGGCAAAAGTTATGCATTATCATGTGAATAATAAGAAAAATAATTTCCATTTGGATTAACATCAAACTAAAATAATTGATTTGTAAGTATAATAACTATTAGTAATTTACTAATTAACACTTTCGTCAAAATGCAGAATATGCATATTTCAAAATACTATAAATATTAAATTGTATAAGACAGATTGAACTTATTAAATAAATATTATTGTTCATCATACATGTTGTAATATGGGTAAACTACAACTTATGATATGTTTAGTAATAAGGTGGTCTATAATAACATTACATAGTAATTATGTTTTTGTTTTTAAAAAAGGCATCATTGATAAATTTAAAATTCAAAATATTGTATGATTCAAAAAATAGAAAAATAACATATATAAATTGCATGTTACTAAAGATGTTACCTTAACGAAAGATGAGGGCAAATGACCATGGAATATGAAAAATCAAATAGCAATTTTGAACCTCAAGAAATCTCATGCTTTTTGTCCTATACTCTGATTAATCTCTCTAAAATACTCCATGTTTTAAAATGTGATAAGAATTAAAAAACTTGTCAAATATATAATTCATTAAATATAATTATGAGCTATAAATAACAATGAATGTTATCAAGGTATGAAAAATGAATGGAAAAAAATTTAATCCAAAATAATATGGAATTGTGGCAAGTTTTAAAATTTGAAAATGATGGCAGAAAAGTTACTTTTTCTAGGATTCTCTTCCATTGTTATTAAGATGGTAATTAAGTTGATTTAATTGTGTTTCCCAAAGTTATTTTGAAAATAATATGTCAACTCACCTGCAACTTTAAAAGTAAAGCAACAATCATAATCATTGTAAATATTTATGGTGATGGACCTGAAAAAATAAATTAAGGCAAAAGTTATGCATTATCATGTGAATAATAAGAAAAATAATTTCCACTTGGATTAACATCAAACTAAAATAATTGATTTGTAAGTATAATAACTATTAGTAATTTACTAATTAACACTTTCATCAAAATGCAGAATATGCATATTTCAAAATACTATAATATTAAATTGTATAAGACAGATTGAACTTATTAGATAAATATTATTGTTCATCATACATGTTGTAATATAGGTAAACTGCAGCTTATGATATGTTTAGTAAGGTTGTCTATAATAACATTACATCTTTATTATGTTATTTTATTAAAAAGGCATCTTGATAAATTTAAAAATCAAAATATTGTATAATTCAACCAACATAAAAATAACATATATAAATTGCATATTATTAAAGATGTTACCTTAAAGAAAGTTAAGGGCAAATAACCATGGAATATGAAAAATAAAATATTAATTTTGAACCTCAAAAAATCTCATGTTTTTTGTCCTATACTTTGATTGCTTTCTCTAAAATACTCTTTGTTTTAAAATGTGATAAGGATTAAAAATATACGCAAAAAAGAAGAGATACGTGTACCTTTATAAAGAGTAATGATGAAGATGAAGATTAAAATGAAAAAGAGAGAAGAAAGAAGAAGATGAAGTGAACTGAAATGAAGATAGTAGAATTTTGAGAGAGTAATGAGAGAGAATGAGAAAGAGTAATGAAAGGAGAGAGTGTAACACCCCAAATTTGAAGTCTTTAAAATTATAGTATCAGTCCTCGGATCCTCGCTTGAGCGAGAGATTCTCGCTTGAGCGAGAAAGGACCACCTGGGAGGGTGAAATCCTGGGCTATACTGGAAGATTCTCGCCTGAGCGAGAGTTGCCTCGCTTGGGTGAGAAATGACAAACTGGGGATGTTGACACTGTGAGATCCTCGCCTGAGCGAGAATCCCTCGCTTGAGCGAGAGGAAGCCTATTGGGACTGTGAGATTCTCGCTTGAGCGAGAATCCCTCGCTTGAGCGAGAGGGTCAGATATGAGTTTTTTAAATAGGCGGGATTTTCTCGCCTGAGCGAGAATCCCTCGCTTAAGCGAGAACCCGACGCTGTTACATTAAATAGGGGACCCCAAACACATTTATTAGGGTTAACCTAAAGAGAAGTGAGAAGAGAGAGTATTTTCTAAAGCAAGAGGCTTTTGAGTCATTAGAAGCTTGAGAAGAGGTAGATCTCTTGATTCTAACTCTCTTTTTCCCTTTGAAACTTGTTTTGGGGTATGTTGGATCTCTTCTCAACATGAGAGAAACCATGGAAACTCACCCTTTTGAGTTATGGTTTGTTTTATATGATTTTATCTTGTAAACTCTTGATACAGAGTTAGTATTCCAAGAAAGGAGAGGGTTTGTGGGTTCATACATGAAAACCCCAAAACCCTAGAAATAAAAATGGGTAAAATGCTAGAGGTAGAAGATGAGTTTACTTTCTAATGATGAAATATGAGATGAATATGTATGTTTTAAAGGTTGTAAACTTATGATGAAATTGGTTTAGCAACATTGAAAATATGAGGAACATTTTGTATGGTTAAATAATGCAATCTAAGTTGTTTATGAAATATTTGGGATAAATGACTAACATTGTGTTGTATGGTGGGAATGAGGAAAGATCCTAGAGTTGGCGGCGGTGTCGGTGGAACTAGTGCAGTTACCAAGAACCCAACCCAACAATCACCAAGGTAAGGAAAAGTTATTAATGGTATATGATAATAGAAAATGTGTGAATCTTCTGATTATGTATACGATCGGTGTATGACTTGCCCTATGTGGTATTGTATATGACTTGCCCTATGTGGTATTGTGTATGACTTGCCCTGTGTGGTATTGTGTATGACTTGCCCTATGTGGTATTGTGTATGACTTGCCCTATGTGGTATTGTATATGACTTGCCCTATGTGGTATTGTGTATGATGTGCCCTATGTGGTATTGTGTATGACTTGCCCTATGTGGTATTGTGTATGACTAGACCTATGTGGTATTGTATATGACCTGACCCAAGTGGTGATGAAAAGGAAAACGTGCAATTGGAAAATAATGATTTGAAATGGTATTGATGAAGGAAGTGACAAGGTATGGCAGAGATGAATGAGTGAATTCAAAAGGGTGGATGTAATAACTGGAGAGGGATAAACAAGAGATGTAGATTTTATCAGTTTATGACTTCTTGTATTATAAAACTTAAAATGTGGATTATCGTTTAGTGATATTTATTGAATTGATAACTTACTCCTTTGTTGTTGTTGTGTATATCTGTTATGATAATCCCATTGCAGGTAAACGAGGAAATTGAGGATACCCGTTCGAGGCATGAGGAGCTTAGAACTCGAAGTCTTATTCTTTTTGTTTGATTGATGTAAACTTTTAATTGGATAATTGTAAATCCTAACTGGATTAGTACTACATTTTTGTAAATCTGGATACTAATAGCTATGGGTATTTTGGAATCCCATAGCTAGTCATATGCGGTATTTCCCAAGAAGGGAATATATGAATTATGTTTTTCTGCTCCATGGGAAGAAGGGTTCTAATTTATTGTGATAACTGACTTTAGAGTGTTGAATGTTGTTTAATTGAAGAGAAATAGAGACGATAGGAAATATCTATATTAAAATGAGAAGAATTTTAAAGGGTAGAATTTTGGTCCTTACAGAGAGTGATGACAGGAAAGAGAAAATAAAAGTGAGAGTGTAAGAGAAAAGAGTTTACGAAATTAACCCTCCTTTTTTTGGCATTTGCTTGTGTAAATTTGAAGGATATTTTAGTAATTGTTCGACTACAACAATAAATGGTGACAGAAGTGTAATAATTGAAACGACAAATGACCGAAATATCCCCAACATTCAAAATAAAATAGAAAGAAGGTCCGAGACATTATAGTAAAAATAGAATTATTAAGGTTTTTCAATTCTTTAAAATGCTGAAAATGGAAAGACATTTTTACCCTCCAAAGTGCCAAGTGTCAAGCATATAAGATGTCCATTTTGGTAATTTCACCAGCCCCTTCAATTAATATAGATATATAGATGCATTTTAAGACAATGTTATAGAAACCTCAAACATTGATGTGTTAAAGAGTGACATGTGATGTTTACTTAGAATTTTATTACAAGAGCCTTGTAAATTAAATTAGTTAACACATTTGATGTCTTAAATTAATTGACACATGCGATGATGTTTAGAATTTAATAACAAGGAACGACCTGAATACTAGGTGACTTGTGAATTAAATTAGTTAACATATATGATGTCTTAAATTAATTGAAACATATAATGGTTGTTTAGAATTTAATAACAAGGAGCGACCTGATTACCAGAGGACTTGTAAATTAAATTAATTGAAACATGTGATGTTTGTTTAGAATTTAATAACAAGGAGCGACCTGATTACTAGGGGACTTGTAAATTAAATTAGTTGAAACATGTGATGTTTGTTTAGAATTTAATAACAAGGAACGACCTGAATACCAGGTGACTTGTGAATTAAATTAGTTAACATATGTGATGTCTTAAATTAATTGAAACATGTAATGTTTGTGTAGAATTTAATAACAAGGAGCGACTTGATTACCAGGGGACTTGTAAATTAAATTAATTGAAACATGTGATGTTTGTGTAGAATTTAATAACAAGGAGCGATCTGGGGACTTGTAAATTAAATTAGTTGAAACATGTGATGTTTATTTAGAATTTAATAACAAGGAACTGTTAGAATATATGGCCACCTAAGAGGGGGGTGAATTAGGTGTAGAGACTTAAACTGAATTTTTCTACTTTTATTATACAACTTTGCAAGTTAAAGATAGTGTTTATGAGCGGAAGTAGTGAACAGAATATTTGAATAGAAGTAGAAGATAATTGCAAAATGTAAAAAGTTAAGGGAAGAGAAGATCACACCAAGATGTATACTGGTTCACCTTCAATTTGAAGGCTACGTCCAGTCCTTCTTGTTACCAAGAAGATTTTTCCACTATTGCAAGAACCAATGATACACCTTCTTCGTCTTCTTCCAAGACTACTCACCTATTCCACTAGGCACTAGGCTAACAGCGTTCTTTCACAATATACTTCACTTCACCACACTTGGTGAAATGTTTACAATACTCTATTTTGTATTCTTAAGATGGTTTGTACAAGGCTTTTGAATAAGTGATTCTCTAATAGTAATTTGTACTTTATGGATTTGAATCACTAACTGAATGATAACTTAACTTTGAAATCAAATAACTTGGATAAAGGCTTTTGTTTGTGCTTAAGAATGAAAGAGTGAAAATTTAAGAGCTTTGTGAGTATGTGATCATGAAAGTTGTATTCAGAATTGTGTCTTAAAACAAGTCATGGAACAGTATGAGTTTGTGAAAAGTTAAGAGCTACAACAGTTCAATCAAAACAGAATCAGTATACTGTTCTGATAAGTGTAATCGATTACCATATGGTGTAATCGATTACACCAGTTAAAAAGTTAAAATACAAACTCAACGGCTGGATGTAATCGATTACCAAACATGGTGTAATCGATTACAATGTGAAAAATGCACATATCTGATGCTTTTAAAATGTTGTAATCGGTTACGAGTATAGTGTAATCGTTTACATCATGTAAAATACACAGGTCTGATTAGTTTATCAGCATGTAATCGATTACTCGGATTGTGTAATCGATTACACTGTTTTTAAAAAACAGAACACTTGTGCTTTAGTGCAAATGATCTTAGTTTCATGCATGAGTTTTTCAAAGATCAGCCTTTATCGTATAGTTAAGAGATTTTACGTTCAAGTATCGTTTTACCTAAAAGACTTAGACTACACATATGAGCTTCTTTGACTTTTGATTTGCTAGTCTTCTTTTTGCATTTGATGACATAGTGAGCATCATCAAAACCTTAGCGATAGGTTGGGAAAGATCACCATCTTCACAAGAACGACCTGACAACCAGGTGACTTGTAAAATTAAATTATTTAAAGTACATATACTAATAGGAACAACCTGAAAAACAGGGGACTATTTAGTATAGATTTCTTTAATAAGATTGTATATGATACATTTGAATATTTTAAAAGTATGCATGAGAAACGACTTGACAACCAAGGGGCTCATTCATATTTTTAAATAGATTTATTTCAATTAGAAGAAATCATGATTTCTTTGATTATTATAACTACTCTGTGACATTTATTGAACATGTATTTATTGCCTTTAGATTTCCAAATAGATCTACTATATCACTGCGCTTTATTCTTGAAACCCCCAAACTGGTTGGAACCAATTATGATGTTTGGTAGCGTAACTTGAGAATAGTTCGCATGCATGAAAGGCTCCTTAGCATCATTCATGGACTCGTTATGGCTGCCTCAGTGAACCCATATAACGTTGAAGAAATTAAAGTGTATGAGAAATACAAGGAAAATTGTTTGAATGCTAAATGCATTATCTTGGCATCCATGATTTCTGAACTTCAGAGGCAACACCAGGATATGGATCCAACTGCTATCATTGTGCATTTTAAGATGTATGGTGATCAAAGCAGGAATGCGAGATACTAATTATCCAAAATATTGTGTAGGTCCTCAATACCTACAAAGGATCAAGTTGGACCTCACGTGTTGAAGATGATTGATCTCGTTAAATAACTTGAGAAGTTGGAGTGCAAACATGGGAAAAAGGTTTTCTTAAGATTTGACTCTACAATCAGTGCCAAAATCATTTTCAAAATTTACTGTTAATTTCAATATAAAAAAAATTGTGATTTGCATGAGATGCTTATAACGTATTGATTATCAAAGTCAAATTGTCTCTGAAAATAAAACTCGAACTGTCATGGTGGTTAGAAGCTCCTCTAAAAGGAATGGCAAGACAATTTTTAAACCAAAGAATAATATTATACAAGGGGTGTTGTGACCAAACCTTACAAAAGAGGTAGAACTGACTAAAACAATATTGAGTATTTCTTATGCAAGGAGAAAAGTCATTAGAAAAGAAATTGCAAGAAGTATCTTGAATTTCTGAAACATGAGAAGCAATGAACTACAAATTTCTCATGGTTATACAAGGAAAGTTACCTTGACCACTATGATTATGAATCATATACATAAGGTTACCTTTACCAATATGATTATAAATCATATAAAACTAGTAAATGTTGTCTTAAATGAAAAATGACCAAATCTCCATTTGTAGGAAGTGGAGAGAGAGCTTTGGAATTACTAGGACTAATACATACAAATGTATGTGTACCTATGAAAATTGAAGCCAAAGGAGGATAATCTTATGTTATTACTTTCAAGTGATGATATATCTAGATATGGTTTCTTATATATCATAATACATAAATCTAAATCATTTGAAATGTTCAAAAGATTTCGTGTTGAGGTAGAAAAAGCAACATATTACGATTATGAAATATGTAAAAGGATGTGAAGACATTTTTTCTTAATAGAGAGCTAAAATAGGATGTGTACATGACACAACCCGAAGGATTCATATCCTTATCTGATCCTAATAAATTTTGCAAGATGCAAAGGTTCATTTATGGATTAAAACAAGTTTATAGAAGTTGGAGTGTCCACTTTAATCAAACAATTGAAAAGTTCAATTTTGTTAAATGTGTTGATGAACCTTGTGTTTACAAGAAGATTAGTGGGAGCACAAATATTTTCCTAGTGCCATATGTAGATGACATATTGTTTATTGGAAATAATGTGGCAACATCACAAGGTACAAAGATTTGGTTATCTAAACAATTCTCCATGAAAGATTCAAGAGAAGCAATCTATATTCTAGGAATAAAGATTTATAGAGATAGATCTAAAAGGCTAATATGACTCTCTGAATCTGGGTATATTGATACTATCTCAAAGAGGTATAACTAGGAAAAACTCCACAAGAAACTATTTACCAATAGCAACTGGAGTTACTCTTAAATAGAGAGGATTGTGCAAAGATTCTTAAAGATAGAAAATACCTGAGTAGAGTACTATATGCTAGTGTAGTGGGAGCTATCATGACTTACATACAACCTAATCTTGTGGATGCATTCACCAAGGCACTTGGGTTAAAATAGTTTGACAAACACATGTGGGAAATGAGAATGATATAATTACTGATTGACTCTAGTGCAAGTGAGAGATTGTTGGAAATATATTTGTATATTTCTACATTTATGCCCAAGACCCAATCTGTTATTAAGTACAATTAAAGTAATTGTATTTATTTATTTTTATAATATTATTTATTTAATTAAATATATTATATGATAAGGTCCTTGACTGAAAATTAGAGACTTGTTATTATAATTGAGATTATAATAATGAGAAACATGTCTCTTATAATTTTTATCTAAATTTTTCTTGATCATAGAATCATTGAGAATAGGACATCAATGACTCAGATAGATCAATATATGTGTAATAGTATTTATTGGATAAATATTAATAGTTCTCATTAATTAAATTGCACATATAGATGATACATATATGGATATGATCATTGAACTCACTCAACTGAGAATTCCTAATGGTTAAGATTACCTTAAATTGTCAATAGGAAATTCTCAAGAAGAAATGAAATAGTTTCCTTTGGCCTGAAATTAACATAGTAATTAACATGTTATTTGTCATACTTTGATTTCGAACACATAATGTCTTAAGATGTTATTTGAATGAATATTGGGTATGATTTAATGCTTGTAGAAATTAGTGATTAATCAAGAAGGAATCCATCAACTATTGGTAATGAGTTTGAGCTCTATAAATAAGACATTGGCCAATGTATTACAATTAATAAAGAAATGAGTTTTTTTGAGTTATTATGACAACTTATTAAAGTTTGATAATTGTACCATACTTTAAAGTTGGTCAGAGCTGTAAAGATGGAAGGAATTATTTTAATTAATCTTCTAGTGGTTCTTGAAAGTGAAATATATATTATTTCATGCTAAGTGGTCGTTAAGGAGTGTTGCTAGACGCCAACCTTGATTAGTAAATTAATTGTTTAATTTACTACCAGCTTAGTATTGAACCTACGGGGTCACACACTAACGAGTGTTCTAACCTTTGCTAATAATTATATTATTTGATAATTAAATTGGAGAATTTAATTTGATCAAATAAGTAATTTTATGGAATATTATTTTAATTCTTTGCAAGCACCAAGAATTTAAATAATAAGTAAAACACATTCTAAAATATTCATATGTAGCTGAAAAATAAAAGAATAATTAATGTGTTGTTTTATATGTGATAATTGGTTTGTAACATTATAACCAATAGGTATCACTTGAGATGTAATATATATAAAGATATATATATATATATATACATAATACGAAGAGGTTTCTTTTGATGTACAAAATGGAAATGACGGAGGGAATCTTTCCCACTACAACCTCTCATACATATATATTCGTTTATGTATATGTAAAAAGGAGGTGTGTAAAAAATTACAATGTATGAAATAGAAGCAATGTAACTGAGATAATTCCTTCACTGTTTCGTCACAAAAAAAAAAAATTGTTTTGTTACACAAAGGAAAGACAAATTGTGTTGTCTTTTATATCATCTTTTCTCTTCTATATTTGCTACACACAACATACAAAAGGAGTTTTGTGTGTAATATATTCTTAGTTTTGGAATGTTCTATTTTATGTTCCATTGGTTCAAAGAGTTTACAGAGCAAAGGTTGGTCTCGGTGTGGATACACGCGTAGAGTCTTCATAATTTTGAAGAACTTTTTCTGTAAAGATTCAGGAACTACAACCGGGTACGCATTTTATATGCAGTTTTCTATTATATATAATTTCAAACACAAATAGATCTATGTTTATTCCGCTATGTGTGTTAAGAACACCACAATTTCTCCTTCAATTGGTATCAGAGCAAGGTTTTGTGTTTAATTTATATATAATTATTTTGTGTGATTACGGGTTGTATGTATGTATCATACATTTTTCCTCTTTTGTATGAAGATACTATTTGTACGGAAACAACTGATATATATATATATTCTTTGCGGGCACTATACATATATATACTTTGTTATATACTTTGTACCTGCTTTGATGATGAGCGGGAAGGAAACCGACTTCGTATCGGACTCCAGTGGGATGATGCGTTACAAAGGGAGGGTGTGTGTACCTCGTGATGAGGAATTACGGAAGAGTATTTTGGAGGAGTCCCATAAGAGTAAGATGAGTTTTCACCTGGGGACAATGAAAATGTACCAAGACTTGAAGAAGTTGTTTTGGTGGTCTAGATTGAAGAGAGATGTGGCTTCGTATGTCTCGAGTTGTCTGATATGGCAGAAAGCCAAGATTGAGCATCAGCGACCATCAGGAGAGTTACAAACCCTAGAAATTCCCATTTGGAAGTGGGATAGTATCTCCATAGACTTTGTATCGGGTTTTCCGAAGACTCGTAAAGGATATGATTCGATATGGGTGATCGTGGATCGGTTAACTAAATCTGCACACTTTCTGCCTATGAACATGAGGTATTCTTTGGAGCGATTGTCGGAACTGTACATCCGGGAAATAGTTCGTTTGCATGGGATACCGTCGAACGTTATATCGGATAGGGATCCCCGTTTCACTTCGAACTTTTGGATTAGTTTGCAGTCCGCATTGGGAACTAAGTTGAAGTTGAGTTCAGCTTATCATCCACAAACGGACGGTCAATCGGAAAGAACAATACAATCATTGGAGGATCTTCTGAGGGCTTGCGTCTTGAAACAACCAGGGAGTTGGGATGGCATGTTGCCTCTAATTGAATTTACCTACAACAATAGCTTCTATTCGAGTATTGGAATGGCACCTTATGAGGCATTTCATGGTAGGAAGTGCCGAACTCTAGTGAGTTGGTTTGAGACTGGGGAAAACTTGATATTGGGGCCCGAACTGGTCCAAGAGACGACAGATAAGATCAAGAAAATCCGGGAGAATATGAGGATCACCCAGAGTCGGCAGAAAATCTATTACGATAAGAGGTGGAAACCTCTTGAGTTTAATGAGGGAGATCATGTTTTCATGAGAGTAGTCCCGACTACCGGAATTGGTTGAGTGTTGAAGTCTCGCAAGCTGACTCCGAGATTTATTGGGCCATATCAAGTATTGAAAATAATTGGGCTGGTAGCATATCAGATTGCTTTACCTCCGTTATTGTCGAATCTCCATAATGTGTTTCATGTGTCTCAATTGAGGAAATATGTTGGGGATCAATCTCATGTGGTTTAGTATGATCAGATAGAGTTGAAGGATAACTTGACTTTTACAATGTTGCCCGTGAGAATCATGGATACCAGTATCAAAAGATTGAGAGGCAAGGAGATTGCCTTGGTGAAGGTATTGTGGAGCCATGTGGATGAAGGAGATGCTATTTGGGAGGTGGAGCGTGAGATGAGGGAGGATTACCCTCATTTGTTTGAATCGAGGTAAGTTAAATTTTTGGGGACGAAAATTCTTATAAGAGGGGGAAGATTGTAACACCCTAAATTTACATCTTTAAAAATTATAGTATCAGTCCTGAGATTCTCGCTTGAGCGAGGTATTCTCGCCTGGGCGAGAAAGGCTCACCTGGGAGGGTGAAATCCTGGGCTATACTAGAGGATTCTCGCCTGAGCGAGAGTTGGCTCGCTTAAGCGAGAAAGGCTCAACTGGAAGGGTGAATTCCTGGGCTATACTGGAGGATTCTCGCCTGAGCGAGGGTTGGCTCGCCTAGGCGAGAAAAGTGATGTTTTGGATCTGTCGAGGCTGTAAGATTCTCGCTTGAGCGAGAGGGTCAGATCTGAGTTTTTAAAATAGGCGGGATTTTCTCGCTTGAGTGAGAAAGGGCTCGCTTAAGCGAGGACCCGACGTGTTACATTAAATAGGGGACCCCAAACACATTTATGAGGGTTAACCTAGAGAGAAGTGAGAGAAGGGAGCATTTTCAAGAGCAAGAAGGCTTGTGAGTCATTTAAAAGCTTGAGAAGAGGTAGATCTCTTGATTCTAACTCTCTTCTTCCCTTTGAAACTTGTTTTGGGTATGTTGGATCTCTTCTCAAAATGAGAGAAACCATGGAAACTCACCCTTTTGAGTTATGGTTCGTTTTATGTTATTTTATCTTGTAAACTCTTGGTATAGAGTTAGTATTTCAAGAATGGAAAGGGTTTGAGGGTTGATTCATGAAAACCCCAAAACCCTAAAGTGAGAATGTGGTTAAAGAAGAAAATGGGTAAAGTGCTAGAGGTAGAAGATGAATAAGCTTTCTAATGTTGAAATATGAGATGAATATGTATATTTTAGATGTTGTAAACTTATGATGAAAGTAGTTTAGAAACATTGAAAATGTGTTAAATATCTTGTATGGTTAAAAAATGCAATATAAGTTGTTTATATGATATTTGGAATAAATGACTAACATTGTGTTATATGGTGGGATGAGGAAAGATCCTAAGTTGGAGGCGGTGTCGGTGGAACTTACGAAGTCGCCAAAAACCAAACCCAACACTCACCGAGGTAAGGATAAGTCTTTAACTTATGCATTGTGATAGAAATTGCGTGGATTTTCTGATGTGGATAATGAAATGTAATATAAATCACTAAGTCGTTACAAGCATATATGGATATATTTGTAATGATGTTGGGTGCATTTACCGTTTATGTATTGGTAGAGTGCAAATGGAAATAAAACTCGGAATAAAGCAATGAATTGTAAATCACTTTGTAGTTATAAGCATATATGGGTATGTTTGTAATGATGTCGGGTGCATTTGCCGTTTATGTATTGCTGGAGTGTCACTGGAAATAAAACTCGGAATAAAGCAATGAATTGTAAATCACTTTGTAGTTATAAGCATATATGAGTATGTTTGTAATGATGTCGGGTTTATTTACCGTTTATGTATTGGTGGAGTGCCAATGGAAATAAAACTCGGAATAAAGCAATGAATTGTAAATCACTTTTTAGTTATAAGCATATATGGGTATGTTTGTAATGATGTCGGGTGAATTTACGGTTTATGTATTGGTGGATTGCCAATGGAAATAAAACTCGGAATAAAGCAATGAATTGTAAATCACTTTGTAGTTATAAGCATATATGAGTATGTTTGTAATGATGTCGGGTGCATTTACCGTTTATGTATTGGTGGAGTGCAAATGGAAATAAAACTCGGAATAAAACAATGAATTGTAAATCACTTTGTAGTTATAAGCATATATGGGTATGTTTGTAATGATGTCGGGTGCATTTACCGTTTATGTATTGGTGGAGTGTCAATGGAAATAAAACTCGGAATAAAGCAATGAATTGTATATCAATTTGTAGTTAAAACCATATATGAGTATGTTTATAATGATGTCGGGTGCATTTACCGTTTATGTATTGGTGGAGTGCCAATGGAAATAAACCTCGGAATAAAGCAATGAATTGTAAATCACTTTGTAGTTATAAGCATATATGGATATGTTTGTAATGATGTCGGGTGCATTTACCGTTTATGTATTGGTGGAGTGCCAATGGAAATAAAAATCGGAATAAAGCAATGAATTGTAAATCACTTTGTAGTTATAAGCATATATGGGTATGTTTGTAATGATGTCGGGTGCATTTACCGTTTATGTATTGGTGGAGTGCCAATGGAAATAAAACTCGGAATAAAGCAATGAATTGTAAATCACTTTGTAGTTATAAGCATATATTGGTATGTTTGTAATGATGTCAGATGCATTTACCGTTTATGTATTGGTGGAGTGCCGATGGAAATAAAACTCGGAATAAAGCAATGAATTGTAAATCACTTTG